>JAPMOQ010023272.1:827897-910542 GCA_026543055.1 Argiope trifasciata
TTTGACATGTTATTTTATTTTATTTTTTGATGGGAATGTTAGTTTATTTCGCTTATTCCCTTTAGAGACCTAATTTCACGGTTGAATACATAACTTGAAATCATCAAACGTTGTTATAAATAAAAATAAAGAAATCTGATCAAAGTCAGTTCTAAGGTATAGGAAAAAGTGTGCTGATAAACAAATAACAGGTCCCTTTTATAAATACGTATTTATATATTCACTTGTAAAATAAATAAATAAATAAAGTAAAATAACGCAACTATATGTAAATAACATGAGCATACATGCTACTGTTTTTTTTTTATTTGTAACAGATTTTAATTTTTCAAAAGGAAAAAGGATTTTTCAACATCTATCATTAACTCATTATCATTAATTGCTTTAAGGTACCATTCAAAAGTTCATTAAAACATCTAATAATGAGTACGAGGATTGGGTAACAAGTGCAGACATTGTAGTTTCGTTTGATAGATGAATAGGGCTGCAAATTTATGGTACTCTATCTCAATTATGTTTTTTTTTTTAAATCATGCATAGAAATTATTAAAAGTATGTTTTCTATGAGCTTTTAAATAACAAGTTAAGTTTACCCGCTAGTAAGTTTGAAGAGAGAGAGAGAGAGAACTAGAAATCATAAAAAAGACAAATGAAAAAAACTAATACCATAAGAAAATTTCTGAGAATGCTCGATCTATCTAATATTCCAAAAATCCTAATACAGGATAAAATAGGGAGAAGATTCTTAAATATATCACATGATCGTCTTTGTAATTTTTTATATTTTTTTCAATTTTTAAAAAAATATGATTTACGTCACTTTTTTCCATAGATTTTTAAATGCATACCTCCTATATGAGATGTTCTAGCCAGCTCCGCTAACTTTATTCTATTTCTGCATTATCAGAAATATTTTTTAAAATTCTTTTCATGTAGTGTTTTTCAGACACAGTTATCAACAATAATAATTTTCGATTTCGAAATCAAGTCTTAACAATAAATAACAGAGAAACTTGTCCTATCTTTTAAATATAAAAAATGAATCAAGTTTTTGGTGTCTGCAGAATAATTAATAAAAATTTAAAAAAAAAAAAAACGAAAAAGCAAGAAATGGAAATAAATCACAAATATTTTTTATAACTGCTTGATACTTAACACTATTAAAGAAGTTAAAACGAATCAGGATTTATTTTTATTAAATGAAATGCAAACGCAGTTCGTAAATTAGTCGTGCCAGGATAGACAAGTACTGATATTTGAAGGATGTAAAATCTAAGAAAGTGATAAAAAGGTTAGGTTTCTTCGATTCTTCGGAACAGGCAATTTAATTCAAAGTTTTTACATAATTTATTCTAATTTTCGTCGGTTCATGGATTAGAAAACAGAATTTCTTAATTTTTGAACCCAAAGTATGATCGGGAAGAAAATTAATGACAACCGGAAAATTGGAAAACACATTTTTCTTTTATCAGAAAATGCTTGAACATTTATAAGCAAAATAGTTCAGGAAACAAAATTGATTTTAAAGACTTCTTTAAAATTAGTAATCGACAAAACTATTTTTATTTGATTTCTCTATTAGTTGCCATTAGTAAATGTCTCCTTTTTTAAAATTTTGATCAAATGTTTGGGCTCGCTGTCTATTTGATAGATTGATGAAAAATTGAGAAAGTACGCAGTATTGTTATTGCATATAAATAAAAAAATTATGATATTATATATTATATATATATAATTATATATTATATTATATATATATTATATATTATATGAGATATATAATACGACTTAAGTAAATCCCTATTGTAATTTATGATAAATCGATTATTGATTAGCATTTGAATGTATTATGCCCGTTAACCAATATTACACTCTAATTTTGCATTGTGAAGTTAATCATTTGCTCTTTAATTTCTGTTAATTGGTGCAAAAGAATATTTTCTTCTAGTCTTATTCTTCATAAATAACTTTTGACACACGGCATCATACAAAGTAGTTAAATGTAAAACATGAAATTCTGAAGAAGAATAAATGTTACTGCGGTTTGCCGACAAACAGTTTCTTGTCCGTTATTTATTTTTTATTTAATTTTCTATTAGACAGTTTCAGGCATTTTAGCTACTCGAAAGAGAAACCGTTCGATTTTAACTTCTTCATACACGAGTAAGCATGAGGAGGTTTTGGTTAATTTCCACGTTTATATTTCTTTTGAGTTCGTATTTTTACTATTAGGTTTATTTTCTGTGAACATGCTTACTTTAAAATGCTTTAAATTAGATGGATGAAATTTTGTATACTGTCTTTACTTTAAATTTTTGAATTTTTATTAAATTTTGAACAAATTCCTTTCAGAGGATATATGCTAAAACTAGTTGTTCGAATATAACTTATGATAACTACAAAACGATAAAAGCTAGGTGGATAAAATTCGATGTAGAAATTTAACATCTAAGATCTAGTAATCTACTAAATTTTGAGAACTTATGAAAACAAATTTTGATCTAAAAGTGTATGGATTTTAAACTAAATTTGCATGTTTCTATCCGATTTCGATTGAAATCCCTTTGGATGAAATCTATGCATCCAGCGTTTCAAGTGAACTCGATAGCTATGAAACATACTTAAATTTGCAAAAAAGGCTTTGTGTCTAAACAGTAGATTCTTATCAAATTTTGAACCAAATTCTTCAAAAGTTTGACAATTTGTTGATCTGTACTTTAGCATGCATATAAACGCATTGGCTTAAATCAACGAATTTTGTTATATGATCTTCCAAATACAATTCTAATTCCGTTTGAAATTTTGGTTTTTATCATTCAGAAAAAAAGACACCTAAAACCTTATTCCATTGATAAACGCAATAAAATTTTTAATTCAAGTTAATGATCTATATTTCGTAATTTTTATTTGTCAAAGATTAGCAAAGCCACCGTGGCTCCCCAGTCTTATGCAGGGAGAGGGGGATAGGTCCCTTTATTGGAGAGTGCGAGAAAGTTTTGAGGAAGCCACCCCCGTTAGTTAGATAACACAATTAAAAATTTATGTATTTCATATATTATATATTAATCAATATTCTGCTTATTAATGCTTCGTCAAGAAATAAAACAAAACTTTTTTAATTAGTTTTAATTAATTAAGGCATTAATACTAAAAGCTAAAAGAATCTGTATTTCATTGTCTTTTCTACACTGTAGAAGAGAGCGGGCGTTGTCCTTTTCTTCTTTTTTAGAATAAATTATTAATCTTCAAAACTCAAGTACATAAATTAAACAAAAAATTATAATTATTGTGGATGATAAAATCTTACTAGCTAGTTACAGACAGAATTTTAAATTGAATTATAACTATATCCCGTACTAAGAACTAAAAATTATTTTCAGCTATCTTTTGCATATTTATGACTTTATTTAATAATTAATGCCTCGCCCTAGATTTAACGATTCAGGCTCCTTGCCTGAAACTATACCGGAAATGACTTCAAAATATATTACCAATTACTTTCTTTTTTACTATTTAAAACCAGTTTATTCTGCTTAAAGATTTTTATCCACATTTTTTCAAGGCAGGCAATATTTATTCTGGTTCTTAAATTTTAATTTGTTAGTTTTAGTTCTACGAAAAATAAATTACACTGCATTGAAATGTGTTTCCAATTTCAGAAATCAGCCCCTACATCTTTCAAATCGGACTTCAATGTTTTAGAGAAAACCTAATTCTTAAAGAAAAGAATGCTTTTGAATTTAAAATTATTATTATTATTATCTTAATTATGTAATTTTATTAACCGTGGAGATTCATGAAGAAATGAATGGAAAGTTTGGATCGAACGTTCTAGAGTAAACTCTGATAAATGCTTGTAAAAAGTTCAATTTAGCATTTTTTTTTTGAAGTCAGCTATACAATCAAGACTCTTCAATAAACCATCAGATCTCAGCTCAACTCTATTCTGGTCCCGCCAGAAAACTTATTCGACCCGCCCATGGTAACGGTTAAGGCCACATGAGTAGATCAAAACTATTGTACAAGAAAATTAAATCGAGACAGCCAAGAATAAAACGCCCATCCCTCGATAATACGATCCACCAAACAAGTCAACGGTGAGATGAACTAGAGAAGCGCCCAAAAAACTTCACCAGGTAAGCTGAGGCGATAAGTCGCCAAGACGTGGCAAACCAAACGTAAGAATCTTGAAGTCGGGCGGAAAAGCAACCAATGAGAAGGAATCGTCTCTGATAAACTTCGTAGGAGGTAAACTGCGATGCGAGGAAGAGTTGCAGAACGTCGGAGAGACTGAGTTGGGAGAAGTCTGTTGTGTTTACAAGTTTATCGTTCAAGAGTGACATAAACAGTCAATGTGATGGGCGTCGTACTTATGTAGGAAAAAATATAAGCCACCTAGACATGGATACTAAAATATTTTCTTTAGCCGTAGCTGTCCTCGCTCTGATGTCCTTCGTCTGTGCAATTCGCGAAGAGAAAGGTAAGTTTTATCATATGTTGGAGTTTTTCTTCATTCCCTTTGAACGCGTGCTTGCCCACGTGAAACCGGGCCCACTCTTTTGTTGTGCCCCGCAGCACAGGGGTGTGTGGTCCGTAGAGTAAAAGCTAGCACGATGTCTTGTACGGAAACGAGTTTAGCTGCACTTCAGACGGTAAAAAGTGTGCCGATTTGCATCCTTAAAAGATGCGTTCATATTTTTCTGTGTGCAGAAACCCACCTGTATCGTATTTTCTTTTTTACTCTAAGAAAATCATCTGAAATTTCAAGGTTTTCGATTCGAATAGATATGTGACATTTTGAAGCGATTGTAACTATGATTATGATTGTATTCATTTTGAGACACTAGCAACAATTCCCGAATTTATTAGCTATATTTTTATCTTATATTGAATTAACACATAAAATTTAACAGAATTTTTTCGATAAAGCTAAATATTTTAATGTAATGAAAGTTTTAATGTAAAAAAACGTAATAAATAAATTAGGATTCATAACCATTTTATTATTACCCATTATAAAACAGGTAATAAAAAGAATTACAACTTACATTATTTCGTTTGAAACAGCTTTAATAATTCAAGATTTTGAAACTATTTACATTTTCTTCTGAAATTGTATTCCTATATGATTATCCCGTTTTAAGCGATTAAACATATTGAAAATTTTTTTTACTTTTATTATTTAAAAAAATAGTTTTTATTTAGTATTTTCTTTTTTTTGCTTTAAATTGCCCAGGCGTCACTAAAAAAGAAAAATAACGTAATGATACAATTATAAAATACAATCTCACACTTTCCTGATCTCTCATTCTAAGTTCGAGTTAATTAATTTAGATTATAATTAAATTAATTTTTTTTTGCTGAAACGGAATATAAAGATAATCAAAATTAACTTTTTATAGTGTTTTAATTGAAGAATTTTTTTAAATCTATTTTTGCTTACAAATATTAAAAATATTGGGGAAAAAAATTGGCCTCTTGAATTTTTAAAATTTTTTTTACCTCTCCCATGGAGACATTGTTAATTTTTATGAAACCCTGTTGTAATAGATTTTTCATCAAAAATTGATGGGGGCCAACATAAAAAACAACTTACTTTTTGGTTTTTAAAGTTTTTAACTCAAATTCTCAACTGCCCTAATTGGAGATGAATCCAAACACAAAATAATTGCAATTATCCCTTTAGAATATGCCAACAAAATATTTTGTTTTATGACTCGCAATAAAATGTTGGATCTTAGACGTAATTGAGTTTTTTAGAATATAAATCTTGATATTCCAGCAAAAATTTAAAAATATAATTTAAATGATTAATAAAATTTGCAATTGCACATATTGATAAGCTATTTGACTAAAGAATATTTTAAATTCTGCCACCTAAAATAATAAGAACAAAAAAATCTATGTTTATAGAATATTATTAAATTAAGCAATTTCAATAAATACACCTTTATTTCTTTAAATTAAAAAAAAATTGAGATTAAATTTTGTCGAAAGTTTGAATTTGCTTCAGCGTTTGAAAACTGGAATATCTGTTATTCTAAATACATCACAGTTTCCAGATTTAGACCTATAATGTACAAGAAATCAGTACCTACTTACGATATTTCTTATAAGAAAACTGTAAATGATTTCCCTCATTTTAGCTCATCATATTTAACAAATAAATTATTAGACACTGGTTTATTGATTAAAGTATTTCATAGGTTACTTTATAATGGAATAAATAATGAACATAATTATAATATCAATCAAAAATGTCCAACAACAAAATATAAACCGTCACGAAATTTTGTATTACTATGAATGAAAAGGGATTCTGTTTGCTACCTTTTTCTTTCAAAGTTTTAGTTTCATTTAATTATGTACTTTTTCCAGAAAAATCATTCTTTAACAAAAAAGGATATTAAAGAGATTACAAACATAATTTTGCCGAATTTAGTTTTTATTTTACTTTTTTCCCTAAATCCCTGGATAATCAGAATTAAAATTTCTTTAGCATCTGTCCGTTAATAAATAAAAATATTTGCCATATTTCTTCATTCACCTAAGAATAATAATTCACCGAAGTCGTAAATCTATCTTCACATGCATTTTTACTCTTCTTTACGTCTTACTAATTGAAAACATACTGTTAATAAAATCGCACCTTGATTTTTTTGACAGATTAATATTCGTGTTTAGCACATACAATGCGGGATTCAAAATTCTAATAAAATTGGGACAAGCACCAATTTATATTAAAATCATATATTTTCATCATATTTATTTGAATACATAAATTTTTCAATGGTAAAATCTGTATTCATACATTAAAAATCGAATTAGGTATTCCTTGTTAAAATTGCGTACTTAAGAAAATTTTAAAGATAATTGAATTTCCCATAGGAACAAAGCCTAACCGTAAATAGGCTGCACTTAGAGACAAACAAGCTTTCTTTAAGTTATCTCCACCCATTTACCATTGGCTGAAATTCTTTTCCTGTCCGCCCAGTTTCTGTTTAAAAGAGTAAAAAAAACAAAAAGCTTTGTACTAGCAAAAAATTTACAAGAAATATTAAGTGGGACATCCGCTCCTGTTTTCTTCGGTTATAGAGTTAAAAATATTTTCAAGTTCACCCACGCAACGCTCATAATCAATTGTTTGCACGTAATCAGCCAGACCGATTATGTAATAATTTTTAAACAGAATTTTACATTTCTTTATAGGAAGGATTTATGCTTTTATCGAAAGGATTGCAATATTTTTTTTTCTCTAAGCATCATTAAAATATTGTTTTTGTTTAGTGTTAAAAAAGCAATTACTGCAGCAGAATAAAATTTAAATACCTGGAATTAAAAAAATATAAAACTAAAGGGAAGGAAATAAACGTGTGAAACAAACTGAATAAAGGATTTTATTTTCACACTTTTTAAATAAAATTGGATGTTTAAAAAGGGTGAAATAAAGTATGTCTTTTTGTACTTAAAAAAATGGGAGGTATTTAGTGACCATCTATTTATGCATGTCTTATAAACAATAATTTTCAAGCTCATTGGGTGGGAGTGGAAAGTAATTGGAGGGAGAGAAGAAGCTTCCTCAGTGGCTTTTTGTTCAGAATTTCCAGCATTTATAAGAAAAAAAAAATCTTGGTTTAAAACATTTTAGTAAAGTTCAGTAAATAATTATTTATTGAATTTTTTTTGATAACTGCCAACAATGAAATCTTATTTTCGAATTTTCGGATTGCAACCCATTTTTTTAACGTAAAAAATGGATTCATGGTTAAGGAAAATTTACGAATATCTGTGTTAATGCTTTTATATAATTTAGACATGCAAAAGTTTTTGTTATCGTAAATTTTTTTCACAATTTTTTAATAAAATATGAATAAAATAATAACTTCTTCTGGTCTTTTTTTAACATTAATATAAGACAAAAATGACAATCTTTTGAAAGTATAATATGACAAGTTAGTGGTTGCATTCATTTTTAAATTTGGGATCCAACTTTTACATCGGTTTTACATAGTTATGATCCAGGCAACTTCTACATAATTTATGTATAGTAAACTTTTCCATTTGTATATTTTTCCTTCTGGTGATAATAATTATTTTCTCTTCTTTTTTATTTGTTTCAAGTAATATATTTTGAGATATTTTTCTAATTTTATTCAATGCATTTGCTACCTGCTTTTAGTTATTTTGTGGTCTCTAATATAAATCATTAGTGTAACTACTCCTAGAAAAATTTTATTTCGTTCAAATACTTACCTGCGTCATTTCTAAACATTCCTTTTAGTAAAGTCGAATTATTTGTTTCTAGTTTCAATTGAACGATTTCTTTATCAGGTTAGTTGTTTGTTAAGTTGTTTATCCCCCTTTTTGCAAAAGAATCATTTTGTTTTTCAAACTGCGCCAAACATTGTTGAATTTAGACAAAATTTTAAAATATCATTATCATTTTTTCTCTAAAAACTAGGCATTGTATGATAATATGATTTTTCAACAAACTTCGCATATAACTAAATTAATAAATAAAGTTATAAGGTTCAATGCACATACAAAAAAGACCGACTTTATCAGAATAATTGCCGTAATCACTAACATTTAATCATTTCGAAACGCATTTGACGAAAATGTTCGATCAGTACCGATTCGGAATCTACCCTCTACCTTTTATGCACAACAGGTGCCGGAGGTTGTCGCTTGGCAAAAGTCCAAAGATGCTGTTAATCTCTCGCGACAGTTTATTTTCCTCACGAGGTAGAGTTTTTGTTTGAAAAGAACACTTACTAGTCCTATCAGCGGAAGTGACGGAAAGAAAAGTTCAACAATTTTGATACTTTATCGTATTTGAACATTCTCAAAGTGATTATTCAGGAAATTTTGAAATGGTTGATAATAATGGATTGATTATCAGAGTAAGCATCATTTAATCAGTCATTCCATTTAAAAATATTTCACAGAATTTCAATTTTTTAAAAAAATATGTTAAAATTTAATTACATTATTTTGTAATTAGTATTAGCTCACAAAACGAGTAAAATAATTCAGAAGGTTTTTAAGCGAGTAATTTAAGAACCAGTATTCTTAAGTATTCTTGTATATTTTTTTTACCGGTATTCTTGAATATACGGTATTCAGTTAACATAGTGATAAGTTAATATGAATGTAAAAGAAGAGATATACACTGATGCACTTTGATACACTGATTTAACACGTAGAATGTAGGCATCGATCCAATTTTGAGACAAATCCAACTAGTGTGTTTGGCTCAAAATTGGATAGGGGGCATAAATGGCACTTTAAAAAAGGATATAAACGGGTGAATTCAGTAACACACTTACTTTAGTAAAATTTAATATGTGATTTTGTGATGGCAATTGCCATTTGTGTCAAACTTTAATTTAAATCGGCTGGAAAAAAATGCATCTAAAGAAATTACCTTTCTTATAAAATATGCGAGAAAGTTTTTTGATGACTCATGTTGGCCATCATAAGAGTAGCATCAGTTTTGAAAACACATAAAGCCTATTAGGTGTGAACCAACAAATGTACATTGTTGTTAGTTAATAAGGAAGGATAGAAGACGTTTGATTTTTTAATACAGATTTGAATAATTTAAAGGTTACGAAAAAAACAGATTTGGGTGTATTAAAATGGCATTTCTCGTACCTCATCAAATCATTTGAACAGTATGCGATAGCTAATTCATCACAGATAATCGCTTAGTGGAAAAAAAATTGTGCTTCATTTAAAATTCCTTTTCTCGAGCTTCTATATTATATGAATGAAAGAACGCTTGAATTAATGATTGATTTAATGTGACAGTTAAGTGCCTGATTAAGAACTTGATTTTGCGATCGCCAAGTAAAATATTGCTGCTTTCGCGCCAAAAAAAAGAATGAAGATGTTATTACACAGTTTTGAGTCTCGTAGAAATGTCGGAAAACTAAATATGAAAAATGCAAAGTCCTTAATTCAAATAAAAGGTTTGAATACACTTATTCAGCGAGTGAAATTAAATTCACAATGCAGTTTCAACTGTAACAAATTTAATGATTTTGAAAATTTAAAAAATTATAAATGTTTTTTGCGAGTTTTTAATTTTTTTTATTTAACCTGATATATTGTTTACAAAAATACACTCATGTTTATTTATGCTTAGATTCTATTTCATAAAGTTTAGTGAAATGTTTTTGAAATTATGTTGTAAAAATTTTAAATTATTAGGTTGTTCGGAAAGTAATTTCGTTTTTTCCTGACAAAGGATTTAATTGCATTTTTCGCACCCAATTTCATACTTAAACCGCAAAATCATTTTATGTTTTAAGAGCTGATATAGCAAGGCTTGAGTGTGAAAAAGTGCAGCTGATTCTTCGCAGTAGTTTTTGGATGGTGCCCTTTTAAATATGGAGAGCAATAAACAGCATTTTCGTCATTTTTTTCTTTTTTGCTATAAAAGGTAAAAATGCTGTTCAAGCCAGAAATAAATTAGCCAATATGTGTGGAGAAGATGTGTTAACAGTACATCAGTACCAGAACTGATTTGCAAAATTTTTCCTTCAAATGAGGAGGCCAAAAACCACCTCGATCAGTTTTTTTTACAGCAAAGATCAAAACTTTTATGAGCGTGTAATCATGTTACTACCAAAAGGTATTAGACCAGAATGGCAATTTTATAGTTTAATAAATAATTTATTCATTAAACGAAAATTTCTTTTCATTTTTACAAAAAAAAAACTAAACGAAATGACTTTCCGAACAACCCAATAAATAACCATGAAAAGATTTATTTATTTTTAATTCATGTCAGTTAATATTTTCAATATCCTTCTATGATGTAAATTTATTCTTATCTGGTTCACGTAAGTTAGTGTTATTTTTTATACCTTTTGAACATAATTCAATTGAAGAGAATGTTTAATTGCAATAGTTACTTTGGCATTGATTCTTTGGAGCCCAATTGATTCCTTCTAAACAAACGTAATTAATTTCATTCACTCAGTAATAATAAAATTGAATTAATTAAATAAAGCTGCAGATATTTCGTAATTGGTAAATTTTAAATTTTCTCTCAAAAATAAATAAATTTTGGATGCCATTGCTTTATTGTGGGTGTCATTGACATCAGTTGAGTGTGATCATGTATATTGCTAATAAATGTCAATAATTCTGAAATAATTTTTTTTTTCTCTTTTTCACTTTCAGCTTTTTGTCACAAATTAGATAAATATTTGCTAAAATATATATATAGCAGAAGTATAGCAACTGAATATTTGCTCTTTTTATTTCCTGTGTTTGTGTGAAAATTTACCTTCTAAATAAAACTTCATTTTTCTCTATTTTCTCTCATTTTTTCGTTTACTTGAATGAAAATTTCGAAATCTATTCGACTGGAAATAATTGGTTAGTTGGTTAAAAATCAATGAAATGAGATTTTGATTAAAACCGTAATAGAAATTAAATTCCAAATACTTAAAAAATATGTATAAAAGATTTTTGACTCGATAAATTTTGGTAGTACAAGATTGAAAAAAATATTGCTTCATATACAAAATGCAATGAATTTATGAATAATTCAAATGCCGAAAAAGACTGGAAAAAATAAAACGCTTTCGCCAAATATTTTTATATTTGAAATATATACACATGCCCAGATTAAGAACTGCAAACAGAAGATGAAGCGACTTAATGTGTAAGAGTTTGGAGATCTATATGTCGCTAGCATAAATTGATTCCACCTTGGTGGATAATCACTAACTGGCTACATCACCCCGACCAAAGGCACACGAAAAAACCTGATTGACCGGACTGCCGCAACAGTAATATAGGCTAGAACTGTGGTTGAATCTTAGGGGCTGTCACCGGCCACGGTATAACCCTTCTCTAAGGAAGTACATCCAGTTTTTAGTCGAAGTGTTCCAAAAGTTTTGTAGTTTTATTTTCTTGTAGTTCCAAAACTGTGACGAGAGCTAATCAGCCACCATATCGGAAGGTTCTCTTCTTCCATGACGAAGGTTTCCCTCCCCCGTAGGACTTTAAATAAGCGAAATAAACAATCGAAGCTTATCAAAAAAACCTATCCAGATGAACAGATAATTAAGAAAATGAAAAAAAGGCATTGAATGGGCCAAGTGAAATGGTTTAGAGCTGTTTTTGGAATGAGTCGATGACAACTACTTTATTTACTACTGCAACAACTACTACTACTACTACAACTTTCCTACTACTACTACTACTACTACAACTTTCCTACTACTACTACTACTACTACAACTTTCCTACTACTACTACTACTTTGATGTTTATTTTATTGATTGAATTTATTACTTTCTCCAAATTAAATATTTTTAAGTAAAGGCTTTCCCTAACAATAATTTAAAAAATAATTTATATTTTTCAGTGGTTTCATGATGGGGAGATCATTACAAGAAACATCTAGAATAAAGTGTTTAATTTATACGTTTTAATCTCTTCCGTAAATATTTGACTTCCAAAACTCTTAAGATATTAATTATTTTAAAATAAATGTAAAAAAGATTATATTTTTGTTCTTCTCTAACATATTTCTCATCCCTCGTTACACCACTGATAGTATTACCGGGGTCATTAAAAATTACAGTATCATGAATTTTTCCACCACATAAAGCAAGCAAATTGTGTTTATTATTTTTACTATTATTATACAAATAAATTAAGTAAGGAATAATACGATTTTTTTGTTTATTTTTGTATCTTCTTGACAGATTAATCGAATCCAGATTAAAATCGATAGTAATTCTTTAAATCAGCAGTAAACATAATCTTTGATTTCTTTATATGATGAACTCCCCATAGTTGCTTCTCTTGGAAATTCTGCCCTTGTCAAATGCCAATTAACATGCGAAATGACCTGAATTTTTTTCAATCTGTTTCTTATTTTTATTTTAATGTGCCCATGTAAATATTTACTCTTCTGGGGACTCTCTTCCTTAGTGGATGGATTCCCTGCTTTACTTCTGAAGGCGGAAGTAGAGCAACTGAAGCAGCCTATTATACTAGATATCCAACTCATCAGCTGTACCACCGGAATTGGATGGGGGGGGATCCTACTACAAACTACTTCTCTTAAGAGCGAGCATTCATTTCCTGCGAAAAAAAATCATGAAAAAAGAAACAGATGAATTAAAAATCTTCGAAAAAAGATATGCATTACAGCTGACACTTTTGCTTATTTCATTAAGAGTTGAACGCTTCCAATGTAAACACGGCTTATGGGAAGCTGGTTTTGCTTCCTTCCTCGCAATTATTAAATTATCCCCGCGAACAACGATAGCTTTTAAAATTATTTTAGAACAGAGAATCCGATAGCGCTGTCATGATACCGAATATTTCCTGCACTTTCTTTCTTTGCTGTTTTTTTCGATACCTAATTACATGAAGAGTTATTGTCATTCTGTTGAAAAAAAAATAGTTCTGACATTAACCTTGGGTGCAATGAATCTAGGACTGAAAAATGCCAATACTCTTCGAGTAAATGCATTCATTCAAATAAAATCTTTTGCTGCTTCTCTGGCTGCTAAAATTATACAAAAGGATTTTTCCTGATGATTTATCTCATGTGTCAATAAAACTGCGAAAACTCTTATGGGGAGCAAATGATATTTTAAAATTATCTGTAATATGTATAGTTGAAGGGGGTTTTCGAATTTGTTTTACTGACGAGGTATGAGAATTATATGGCTCTAATTGTGTTTTAATGAAACCGTCTCCCAAACAACGTTTTGAGATCTACTTTCTTTCCGCAATTTGTTTTCAACTTTTCAAACAAATTGCAATTATTTATTTTCTCAAAATTAATGACTGCATTATTAATATTCTGTTGAGCTGCAGTGGAATTCGATTTAGGGAGAGATTTATACATATTTAAATAATTGCAATTATAAATTAGAATGTTTTTAATTAGAAATGAGAAATTCATGAAATAATTATTGTTTCCAAATCCATAATTATATCTAGTTATCTATAAATAATTTGATAAACGAGATGCGGTTAAGAATGGCGATTACAAATTGTAATCTTTTTATGGTGATAGGGATCTTTAATATTTATTGAAATGTCAAAGAATTTTCGAAAAAAAAAGTTTGAATTAAAGATTTGACAGATTTATCAGAGGATTGAAATACATTATCTCATAAATTCTGACATTAAATAATTTAAATTATTATTTGTTTCAATTTTTTATAGAAATTCGAACTGGAAGATAAAGTAATGAATTATGTCCCATGTATTTGTAAAGAGATTTAATTGAATTTACTTGCCCAAGAAAAACATTTCTTTAATAATTTGATTATTTTTACTTCTATTCTTTAATAATTTGATTATTTTACAGAAAGAAATACTTTATTTAGTGAAAATTCAGCACTTTCCTCTGCTTTATAAGTTTATCAAAATTAATATCAAATTATATTATTTAATGAATTTTATTCGAAGCGTGAAAATGGACTTTTAAAATTATAAGCTCATATGTGGCACCAAGCATGCTACGATAAAAAAATTTCATCTGAATATCTTTTAGCTTCTTTTTGAAGGAATTCAAATTAGTAGTATAATTTAGGAAATTATGCAAGGCTGGAATCAATATACGTTCCATAGATTCATATTATCACATTATAATGAATCGTGATTACGAATATAACATTAATCGATAAATTTTCGAAGGAATTTTGATAATTCCTAATAGCTCAATGAACAACTTTCATTGATTCTGAGGAAAAAATAATTGTTTCATGTTTCAGAAATTTGTGATGATGGTGACAAAATATAAATATATTTCTCGGAAATATTGCTATCCTTCTATAAGAGATAATTAAATTATTCATTTTAAAAGCTAACAACAAGATCGAGCTAAGCCATAGAGGATTTCTTAGAAAATGCATCTTCGGAGTTCCTTTTTCCCAATTTTTAACTTCATGTATTAGTATTTTTTTACTGCCTTAATTAAACGTGTTAACAATTTAATGTAGCAAATTATGATAATCTGGTGTAGCATTTAATTTTGTGATCCTTTTTAGAAAATTGTTTCCAGTATTTCTCATACAAAACAATTCAAGAGTAAAATAATCTTAAATAAAATAGCAAAAAAGAAAAAGTTGCATATTTGAGCACAATCCAAATACTATTTAATTATAGAATCGCAAATTTATTTAAAACATAAAGATTCTTTAAAAAAATTTTTAAATAATTTAAAGAAAAACTTAACGAAAAATTTATTACGATTACTATAATAATGTTTTGGCATTTATTCAATATAAGATTTGAATGTGAATCAGTTAGAATGCGCTGTCTTTCTTAATTAAATGAAAGCATAAAATTAATATTATCAAAAAATTACAAAAGAATCTATCCAAATTTTAATGAAACTGGGCAGCTATTTGCCTATTTTATATTCAATCCCTGGTTAAAAATTTAAATTAATAAGTGATTAAAAAATTGATGTTCTTCATAGAGTTTCGTAAACAACAACCTTAATTGAACTCAGATTCTTGTTTCCAAAGTTTAGGAATTTTTGTTACTTCTGATACCAATTTGTAGTAGCATTGTAAATAATGAATATGAATTTTATCCTTATCTTTTCACTGCACTGTGGAAATATCTGAGTTTAAAATCAGTTGCGGCCTCTTGATTCAGATAGCATTTATGGTTTGTAAACAGGTATTTCAACTCTCTGATAGTCCATACTGTGAATCATTATAATCGACCGTAATAAAATGATGTGAGCATTTTTGGCATTTCTAATTCGATAATAGCTAGACTATAAGAAGAGTTCTCCCTGATATGCTAGCAAAAAAAGAGTTCTATTAAAATTCTGCAACGATTTTTCGTTTGTTCGTTTCTCATCATTCGAACCATCGAAGTGGATCGTAAAAACCACCTGCTAAAATTAAGTATGGGGAGTTGAAGGACGAGAGATAGCGTGCGTAACGAATTGCTAAAAGCTTTGAAAAAAATTCTAGAAACAGACAGACGCATAGTTAAATTCTTGAAGCGATTAATTGCATGAAAATTTTTATTAGTTTAAATTTTTTAAATTAAATTTTTTGAGCCTTATACATTGGAATAAAGATATTTGACAACTGCGATTAATTCAATCTGAAAATCTGTTTTTAAACATGATGAAGTGCTGAGAGAGACAGCTTTTGAAAGTCAAATGAATTTTATCAAAATTTAATAATCAGAGCTTTATCGATGAAAAATAATGAGATGTTTGAAGGAATTCAATTGTAAATTGTAATTTGACGTTAACAAAGTTCAAATATGATAATTGAAATCAGGAATGCCTGTTTTATTAATGAGGCAACCTTGTCACTTATACAAGCATGAAGGTTTAATTTATTTTACATAGGATTTGAATACATAATTGCATATAAAACGAACAACAGAATGTAATTTTTTATTTGGACTCAAAAAACAATTAAAATCCTTCATGGAAACACTTATGAGAAACACTGAGTTTTTCATAACGTTATTTCCTCATAAAACATAACCTAGTTTTATACATGCATTAAAATAGAGGCAACACCTTTCAAGTAATAATATAGCTATTTCCTTTTGAAAGTAGCATTTTTCATTATATTTTATTTTACATTACACCAACACCAAGCAAAAATAATCTTTTCTTTTTCAATAAAACAAAACAGTTGAATTATGATAAATTATACTAGTAGCTAACACTAATTTGAATTGCCTGGATTTTTCTAAATAAAGTATTAAACATACTATTTGCAATAAATAGTCTTTGATTTTATTTGCTTTTGTTTTAATGACACATTAATGTTTTTTATCTGGTGTATACAGTTTTAAAAAATCTGCTGCACTACCTATAACTCATGAACTGCAACAAATAAAAATGTAGTTACCAATGTTAAGCTGATGTGTGTAAGTGATATGTTGAAATCATTTCAAAAAATCTATTCAATTCAAAGCGTAAAATTTTTCATGTTGCATGTATTTCTTGGCGACAACTCATGAGATAACGATTTTTGTATTTACACGTGGTTGTTTGTTCTTTCGCTTTTCCTTGAAATTCAGATGTGAACACACTTTGCTCTTATCAGCATTCTCGTCTACGTAATTATAAAAGTTCAAAATTCAGGAACTTTGTTGTAAAGTCGAAATATAACGGAAAATTTTCTTCGCAATTGGAATATTATTAATTCAAGTATTTAAATAAAAAATATTACTAACTAATAGAAAGTTGTAAATAAATTTTTTAATCTAAGACTTTATTAACATTAACTTATTTTGCACTTTGCAAAATAAAAGCTAAATTTTGTAATATTTTTTCTAATTCTCTTTAATCAATTAGTAAATATTATTTTTCAAGTTATTAATGAGAAAAACAAGTTATTTATGTCTGAAAAAGTCAATATAATTTTGGAATCCGTTAAGCAACTTACAAGAGAGAAAGTTTAAGGAAATATGAAGCTATATATTCGATGATATTTATATTTATGCTTGTAATATGCCCATGGCTTGCCTTGAATTTATATCATACTGAGAAATGTTTTTTTAAATAAATGTATAATTTTATAGGCTTGTAATTTTTTCATAATAATAAACTATTATAAATGTAATAAAGAAAAAAAATCTAGCTTGTTTTAATAAAGAAAGATTATATGAAAACTTGTTATTCACCCACAATAAATTTGCTTACAGTAAGAAAAAAAATCTAGCTAGTTTTAATAAAATAAAAATTAAATTGATTAAATTTTGAAATTGTTTTTTTATGATCGGGGTAGAGATACTTTTTTAAATATATTTAGTAGACACACCCAATTATTCCTTTTTCATTCACATGCAATTTATTTTTTATTAAAGTTTTTGGATACCTTACAAAATGAGACTTCTGAAAAGGTCAAACAAGCGTGACCCTGTAACTCTCTTCTGGACACTGTGCTCAGAGTCCTTTTGAATGTCATAACTCCCGACCTTCGCCTCAATATACGAAAATCATTGAAATGGACATGACATTGCGTCAGATGGCTAAGGATCTTACCTTTCCAGTGACGCAGTAGAGACATAAGTCTGTAACAATAGGAAAGAAAAGATGAAGAAAAAGAAAGGAAGGGTAAAAATGATAAATGACACACATCAATATTATTTGTAGATGGGGGGAATGATTGATTGTTTTTTAAATATATCGGAAATGTAAATAGCATAGAATTATATTATTTAAAAATTTATTAAATGCGTTTCACCTTAATGAATTATTATTTTAAGTTTAAATATAAAAATGATAGATATTATTTGGAGGTGGGGGATGATTGATTGTTTACGTAATATATCGGAAAAGTAAATAGTATAGAATTAAATTATTTAAAAATTTATTAAATGCGTTTCACCTTAATGAATTATTGTTTTACTTATTGTATGCAAGAAGACTATCCTGATCCGGATTTATAATCTTAAGAAGTAATGTACAGGGAATGTAATATTGAATTTATTTTTGTAAAAGTTAGATATAGAATGAAGTCGGAAAAATAAACAATACATTAAATCGATGATTACGTCTTTTGTATTATGGTCCGTATTTTCGTATTTCTGATTTTGTGAATCCCCGAAATTCTGAAGCTGTTAAGAGCTCTAAAAACGTGGAATGCAGAAGAAATATTTATAAATTATATGTATTGTCTTTTTTTTTTTTGCAGTACTCTGTGATTTTCTCAGGAAAAAATAATTAAAGCAATGTCTGTTTAAAATTAAATTTAGCTAAAGCAACGGACAAAAAATAAAACTTGTTCTAAATGACTTAGCATTATGTTGACGAATTTGCATTTTCAACAATAAAATATGGTATTATATTTAATTGAAAGTTTTTGAGTATGAAATATAACATATAAACACTTCATGAAATTATATTATATAAATAAATTTTAAAAAATCCTCAAAATTGTGTAGTTTTGATTAATGAACACAATTGCTAATGGATTTTTTTGTTTATTGCTAAATAGTTTTGTTATTGGAAATATTCGAATTACTAATAGTCACTAATAACAATACCAAATGGATCATTTGAAATATGGACATATTTTGTTTCAGTTCCTCCACAAAAAGAATTCCAAATATTTGTATTCAATTTGATTTTCTTTAATTTCGTTTTAATATATAGTTTTATAACTCCAAAATTTCAAAGTATTTTTTCTGTTTATATATATATATATATATATATATATATCTTGCACAAATTTTCAATCATTAATAAAATACTTTTTATTCATTTTTTATTTTATTTATTTATTCATTTTCAAATACATTTTTTAAAACATGTAGTGGATGAGACTTGGTGTTAATAGAGCTTTGTTTTAAAAAAAATAATACCTCATTTATTAAATTGAATTAATTTTTAATACTGTCAATAGAATTTTAGCAAATTGTAATGAAAGTTGAAATCAACAGGCAGAGCTCTATTGGTAAAATGCAAGAATTTCAGTATTTTTCACTTGAAAGGTGAAGAATGCGAGTCAATTCTTGCGAAAATCTATTACTTTTTGATATTGAGTAATTTTTGGCTGATTATTTAATACAGGGTAATTAAAGTAGAATTTTTCTTTGTTGATTTAAGAAGGAATTAAATATATTTTTTTTTTACTTGCTGAAGTATTCTCTCTTCAACTAACTAAATGCACTTATTGAAAAAATTTTGGTTACATTGGTTGCAATCATATTGTATTGAATAAATTTTTCATTCAAATGTTGAACAGGTTCATTCATGACAAATTGAACCTTTTTTTTTTCATGAACTTACGGATGACATTTGATAAGATGATAAGTCAATATGATGGCGCCTCGAAAAGATAAGGGCGATAATGATAAAAAGAAAACCGTGCCTACGATTTGTCCAGGTAGGGTTATCTGTATCACTTGAATTAGAAACCTGATGGCATAATCGATAGAATTGGTTTCCAAGATACAATATTAATAATAAACTGCCTTGATCAAGAACTGTAAAAAAAAGGGATAAATTTATTCTTTTTTAATTTTTTTAATTCTTCCGTGCTCCTTAATTAAGTAGTTAAATTAAATTGATTAATCTCTAACATGACTCAGTTTTCTTATTTGTATGACATACGTGGATTATTTTAAATGTATCTAGAAATTTTGAAAAACAGTGAGAGAAAGTAAATTATTTTCAAAATATAGCTATTTTTCTGCTAATCTCAAAGCTGAGTTCAGATTAAAGTTTGAAACAAAGAAACCAATTCATCATAAGAATTTACAAATTATTCTTGAATCATTAAAATGTTTTTATAATGAAGAATAATTTAATGTTATACGGCAATGAACGTTAATACTAATTATATATTAATTAAATTAGGGGTTAAATCTTGTTAGTTCTAAGGCTGTGTGAAAAAAATCATTTCATGGAAAATTTTTTGAAAGTCCAATTTTTAATTAATAATTTAATCGATCAGAATTAGTATCAGTAATTTCTCTTTCTTTTTTTAAAATCAAATTTACTTTTATTCGTGCAGTAAACGGTGCTTACGTAAACAAAGAGTAGAATGCAAACTGAAGGGTCAATCAGTAAGATTGAACAATAGCTATTCCTAGCCAATGCCTAGGATTCCGAGCGCGTATAATTTTTTAAAGATGAAACAAGTATTTTACATTTTATTTCTAATTCTGTACCCAAAAATACATTAAGGTCCTAGAAATGCATTCCATTTCCAAGTGTGCTTCAGAATCACAACTACATATCTGAAAGAATATAAGTATTCACGAATCGAATTCCCTTTCCAGTTTTACTTTTTTTTTCAAAGCTACAACTCTGTATTTTAAAAAAAAGACATATAGTCTATTCAAAATCGATCACTTTTCCAGTTTTGCTTAAGAGTTACATCTGCTCCCCTAGAAGATTATAAATGGTCGCCGAGATGCCTTTTCTCTGCAATTTTGCTTTAGAAATGCATCTATGTGCCAAAAAAGGCATAAGTAATCGACGGAAAACATTTTGCTGACTCTTCTTAAGCTTTTCTAAAAGCAATAAAGATGTGAAATCGGAAGGCAATAAATTCTGCCACAGTGAGCATGCTCAACAAATACTTGTAGCTTTAAAACGTAGAGATGTGCAAGGACAGAATCATTTATAAGAATCAGCTAGTTATTATGATGACAAAGAAATGCAATCTGCTGAAATAATTGTCATTATTTTGTCTTCACGGCAGAACATATTTGCTCCTTCTTTGAAAAATTTAACTTTTTATCTTTTATAGCAAATTTTCTAATACTAATGTGAAATATTTTCAAACTGGACTCACTTATAAGTGGGAGAGATACAATATTTCCAATCAGAATTCTAAAATTTAGAGCCATTAGACGATGAGATTAAGGAAAAAAGACTACAAAATGTTCTTTAATACATATTACTAAAGTAACATAGTTTCAATTTATTCTTAGGTGTGTTTTTAAAGCATATCCTTTTAATGTATGAAAAATCTTTTTTTATTATTGAAGAAACTTTTTGCAGATTTCATTATTTGACAAAAAATCTTACTGCTCTGAAAACTCCTTGATATAAAGATCAAAACCCATTTATCTTTATTTAGTCGCAATTTTAAAATCCTGCAATGAATACAAGAAACCGTATCTTCGTCTTTATCATACATGCTCTTTGCAAATCTGGTCTCTGACACATGGGCTGATCAAAATATAAAGCACTGTGAAATAATCCGTTCATACATAGAAAAAGCATGAAGTCTTAGAAGATAAAATTTAACATTAGTTTCAGAAAATCCATTTCTAAGTTTTAAATTAGGTTATAAAATCTCATAACTTCTCACGTAACCCAAGTCTATAACGTATCAGAAGCATTTTTTAAGTCTCTGATTTTGTTTATTGCTTATGAAAATATCTTGCAGAGAAAAAGAAAAAAAAAATGGCAGTTGAGGCCATGTGTTTTTTATTTCATCCGCAGATTTCTTACACCACCATTCATTCTTTTAGTATCTATGAAATGGCATCAGTGGCAGAGGTCTGGATTTTGTTCAGGGACTAATCTGAAAGAAAGTATTCATGAATGAAAACATTCTGTTTGTGAAACCTATACGGCAAGGAAAATGTCTGCTATGGCATAGCCAAACAAATCGTTTCCTACTATTCTATGATAGTGAATAAGTTACAAACACCCTGCGAGCCACGTGCTTGGTTCACCCTTTGAGACCTTTATGAATGAATCATTCTTGCTATTTTTTATGCGTCCTGTTTTGGTGAGGGTGGCATTCATTGAAATTTCTCCAGGCTTGCCATGAAAAAAATATGTAAATCCGAAATTTAATGAGCCAATTTTTTTTTATCTTGAATTGTAGTATAATTTCAACCCATATTTAAGAAAATGTTTGCATTTTATTACCGGAAAGACTTAGCTCATTACTAATTTGTGAAAAATTTGTCAATACGTCTCATAAAACTACCTCCACAATTACCTAACAATCACAAACCCTGTTGACATCTCGAATCTTTACTCTCCATGTTATTTTAAAGAAATTTATGAATCTGATAAATATTAAATATATAACCATCTTGTGGTGTAGAGATATGGAGTATGAGAGCTGTTGTCTTTTACTCTAACCATTGTTTAAAAAAGATTTTAGCCAAAGTTTTCCTAATCTAGCTTCAAAAAATAAAGTTTTGATAATTTAAACTTATTGGTCCGAATTTCTTCAAGGATTATTTCTAATTTCCCCATTTTACAAACTTTTATTAATGTCCTTGAGCTTTTCGTGTTTGTGTGTTAGGCTTTTCTCCTTTTTTAACATTTGAATTAGAAAGAGAGATAGAGAGAGAGAGTTTTATCATTAATATGATAGTACATTAAATATTTTTCGCAAACATTATCGAACTCAATTTCGAAAAAAATATCTCATTTTAAATTCATAATTCTGTGAACGTTTTAAAAGACTTTTAAATTAACTGACATATTTTCAACCTCTTCAAATTCAAGGTTTTATTGGAGCGTCGTTTTATTCTCATCAACTTGCTAAACACTTCTTCACAGGGAAATTTGGTTTGAAACAGAAATGCTGATTGCAATTTAAAATGTAGTATTTTATTTGAAAGTTTAAATATCTATGATATCTGATGAAAATAAGTTGCCAGATTTTTGATGAATTGAATTTATATATCTAAATAATTATCTATTAATATTTTACACTTTGCAATTTTATAATTCTTCCTATAACTTACTTTGAAACAATCTTCTTGACACTTCGGCCGCGGTGACCTAGTGATAAGGTTTCGGCTTTGGAACCGGTTCGAGGCTCGATTCCACCGAAGAACCGTCGTTTAAGCGGGTCTGGTGAGTGTTAAATCCGTCAGGGTGAAACCTCCTTCCGCTGGTGTGATGTGGAAGTGAGGGGGTACTTGCAAGTTGTCATCCTCGTGATCTGACTGCGGTTCAAATTTGCGAGTTCCGTCCCAAAGTAGCCCTAGTATTGCTTTAAATACAGGACGCTAATATAACTAAACAAAACCCCCACTTGACACTTTCATCCATCAATTGTTATATCTAATTAAGTACTCTATGGATATTTCTAAAAAAAAAAAGCGCATTGAAATATTGTTACTTTTCCTTTGCATCAATTTTTGCCTTACTTAAGGAAGAAAATCTCAAGTGATACATCATTTCCGAAAACTAACAAATTTCGAATAGGAAACAGAAATATTCAAATCTTATATTTAAATTTAGTTTTGTCCCATCTTCTATACACATCTTCTACATTCTAACTGGTTCTATAACTGCATAATATCCATCCATTTAGGATTTACATACATTCTAATGCTTGTAAGTAAACCACGACTAAACACAGAGAAAAACGAAAACTACTTCTTCAGAGAAAATCCCGTAAAAGAAAGATTAAAACTTTTTGCTCCATCTATTCAAGAATCAAAGAAACGCTTTAACATATTATTTAAAATTAGTTTTCCCATCTTGTAGATACCTTTTTGCAAACTCACATCTCTCGAACTGGTTCTATAACTGGATATCTCCACCCATTTAGGATTTACACGCTTTCTAAAACCCGCTAATAAGCCACGACTAAATGCAGAGAAAAGCGAAAATTTCTTTTTGATTCTCCCTCAGATAAAACCCCGAAAAAGAATGATTAAAACCTTTAGCTCAACCTCTTCAAGAATCCATGAAACGCTTTTTATTGCTGTTGGAAGTATCAATTACAGGTGCTACGCTTTCGATTCTTGAGACCGAATTTGCTGAAACTGGATGATCTTCATACTTACAGCTAAATCGGAGTAAAAGCCGTAATTAATTTATCCAGCTTTGCAGCGTCTACCTCCATGCTTCAACAACCCGTCGCGCTTCGCTGTCAAGCGTTCTCGCTTTCTTGTTCTCTTTTATTATTCTTTTTTTTTAATTCCATAGCCCCTTCTCCTTCAACGATTCTTTTTCTTGTGTCTGTGACTGTTTGGAAACAAGTTGGTGACTCGTAAATCAAAGTTTTTAGTGTTTTGGGTTTTTCCTTTCTAAAAAATGGAGAGAAAATCATTGCCACTTTTTTCTCTTTAAATTCTTTCCAACCCGAATTTAACGAATAGTGAATCTTGTTTTTCTTGCCAACACAATAGAAGGAAGCAACCGTTAAGAGTTTTCCAAGAAAAAGCTAATAGTGAAAATGCATGAAATTGTGGCTTAAATTAAGTTCTCTTATTTTTAAGCTTAATAAGGATTTTTTTTTAAATGTACAATGTAATTTGGCTTATATGAGATGTCTTTAATTTGAGTTTTCCTTTAGTTACCTCAAATTTGTTTTGGCATAAAGTTAAAATATTGTATATAATTCAATTTTACTTTGATTAAATTAAAATCTAATTTTAAAAGTAGTTTGTAAAAATTAAAAAAATTATTTTAGTTTGTGAATTGTTTTTGAAAGTTGAAAAAAAATTGAATTTTGTGTCTATTTTATTTCATGTAACATCAATCGGACGTCTATTTATTTTGAGATTTGTATTTATATAGTTGTATTATTGCTGTTATTGCATTTAAAATAGTATATATATTTATACAAACTAATTTTTTATAAATTATTTTTAAAGTTATTAAAATATTTTAAATTATAATTAACTGATAGTGTGAATAAATCGATATTTGTGATAATCGATAGCAAATCGACATTTTCAAGTCGATAATTCTGAGTTGTGCATTATAACTGTTAAATGTTAAAATTAGGTTTTTAATGTGGTTTTTAGTCTGAAAAATTGAAAAGAAAATTTTTCTTTTTATTCTATCTCTTTTTATTTAGTAATTTTTTGCAAGACATGGAATTAAAAAACTTAGTATTCTATGGAAATATTCTCCAAAAAATATTCATCATCTGCTATTAGATGAAATATCAATCTAATGCCAGTGATAGTTTTAAAATATTTTTAATATCTTTTCACATATTTTAACTAAAAATACAGATTTTCCACTAATTATGAATCTAATATTGTCAATCATTTGTTTCTCTATTCAAATATCTAAATATGTTTTTATATTGGATGCATATATTTATCTGTATTTATTTCAGAACAAAAAAAAAACTTATGAGTATGCTTTTATTTGTGAGTTACGTTTTAATAAAATGTAATGTTTGTATTTTTTTTTTTAAATAATTTTACTTTAAGTGAATGAAGTAGATCTGAAACGAAGGAAAAAAATTCGTCAAATATTGCCATCATTTTGTTTTATTTACGTTACGTTTCTTTATTAATATAAGTTATTGTTGTTTTGTTAGATGAGTTACTGTTATTATAGATGAGTTATAATTCTATTTAAAATTATTTTCACAGTTATTTCTTTCTGCATTTTAATTATTATTTTAATTATTTTGCAAGTTGCAAAAGCATGCAAATTGTTCCGTTGTCTTTTATTATTATAAATTTAAAAAAACTATTTACAATTAAATTTTCAAATGATGGTAAACTTTTTATTTCCAAAGGAATTTGGATATGAAATTCAATTTCATATTATCATATTTGATCATAGAATAATGTTTTATGCAAATAAATTAAATATTTCAAAGTAGAAATTTGCAAGCCTTGTGGGCTAAGGAAAAAGATTTGGCAATTTTATTTGACTAAATTTTATTTATATTGCTTAAATTATCATAAAAGTTGCATTACATTGTTTATATTTAATTTATATTAAATATTTTAAACATTACACTTAATATAATAATGATTTATATGTATTAGATATTGCAATTAATAAATATATCATTTTTTAAGATAAATTTCACAATCTATTTATATGTTTATAAACAACATTATTTCAAAATGCTTATATTTTTTTATGTGTAATTTATGAGAAAAAGGTTTCTGAGTGCGTATCTTTTCTGCCTGAAAAGTCCATAAAATATAAAATAACCACAAGCTCCGTAATTGCGTCATGTCCGTTCTTACAAATCTATTGTCTTTTACCGGAAATAAAAACTGAATGTCATGGGCATCACTACACTTTTTTCTCACTGATACTTTCGGTGCAGATTATAACATTTAGTTTATAACAGAATTTCAACATGCCTAACAATAAATTGAATGTTATCAAAACACTGCAATCCAGAGTGATGCAAAGCATGCAACGACGTAATCATGTGAAAATAGTATCATGTGAAACAATACAACTTCCATCTTAACAATAGTAGATGTTGAAGGATTCACATTTGTGTTGCGTTTGTCTAGTGGTAACTGACAGATGAAAGTAAGGCGTATTATGGCGCGATGATGATAATGTTTATGCTATCTCTGTGTATGTTTTACAATACAGTTAATATTTAATGTTTAGTTGCCATTTAAGGGCGGCTTCATGCAAGTTACAAAAATTGTTCGAAATACTACATAGATCGCAAGTACATTTCCAAATTTAGTATTTAATCATCTTTTGGGCAAGATATACTCTTCAAGTGTAGATTTGTCATAAGTCTTATTTCATCAAAATCAAATGTTAATCGAAATTTTAATGTATTTTCACCAGAACTTGTTATCGTAAAGAAAAAAAAGTATGCTTTTTTTAAAATTGCAAAAAAAAAAAAATCTTTTTAATTTTTTCTATTTTTAATAAGATTTAAAAATATTTTAAAGTACTTTTTACAGCAATGGCTCTCCTTTTTTTATTATGACATTTATATATACATTCCTCTTGATGATGCTAAGAATAATTTTTTGCATAATGTTATCATTGCTACAATTAAGAGTAAAGTTTAAAAATGTAAACAAAGGTTAATCCAGACAAAGTTTTTTAATGCTAATATATTTATTTATTTATAACTTTAGTATACAACATGTGCACATACGAAAAACTTAACTTGATATATTTTCTTAATTTTCTAATATTAAATAAAAATTAAATACATCAACTAATTTTCTGCATGATTTGAATAACAATAGTACATATGTGTTCAGTTTAATCCGGTGAACTATTCATATTATGGTAAAATTTAATAACATTTGGTCTTGCTATGAAATCTGAAAATTGATTGGCACCATCTTGGATTGAATTAGTTTCAAAATTATTTCAAGCATTTTTTTTTAACTTTTGTTTTCTTCAATTACTGATTTCTTCTCTTTTTCCTTTATCATTATTTTGACGTGATTTTTATTCCGTATAAGAATTTATAGCACTTTTGTTAATGTCGTAAACCTGAGAATACTTCATCATTTTTTAAAAATAGAAATAAATTCTCGAAGTTGATATTCTGCAGTTGCAGACGAGACTCCACCTTTTCGCGGGTGAAATGTCCGTGGCAAGGTGGAAGGGAAACTTTCACAATGAATGATCGAACTGCGCGGGGAGCCAGCTGCCGGCATTTTGAACCCAATTTTGTTTCTCGAGAACAGGTGGCGGACGAGATCACGTGACTCCTCCCGATGGTCCGAATTCTGTGGAACTGCCTCACAAAATATTCCCACCTTGCTCCGAGGATTTTGACTGCTGACAACAATGGCGTCGCGTTCTTCGGTTCGCTTGAATGGAACCTGTCCCTGATTCTTAAGTTGGCAGTCAACCTTTGCAGTCTGTAGCATAGAAAGTAGCGTTATCTAGTTTCAAAATATTGCATTATTATTTAAAACTGCTTACCACATCTTTTGAAAATTAATTAATATCAAATAGTAAGAAAGATTAGTGATTTAAAGGTTCTAGGTATCACAAAAGATAATTAGAGCAGTTTTTTAGCATAATATATCTTATTGTATCGTCACATCATGTTAAAGAAGAAGAAAAAAAAAAAAAAGATAACATAGAAAATTGGACAATCTATTTCCAAAATATTGCAGTAAATTTAAAACTCTCTATTAAACTTTTTAAAAGTAAAATACTTTTAATCAATGTCAAATAGTGAGAAATATAAATTAATATTAAAAGCAATCATCACTGTTTACATGATACAGCTCTAGTTAGTTTCACAGAAGATAATTACAGTACTTCCTTTCAACATTATACATCTTATTATATCATCACGTGATGATATAATAAGATGTATAAGATTACAAATATTCGAGCTTTCTATTTTCAAAATATTGCAACCAAATTTAAACCTGTTTATTAAACTTTTTAAAAGTAAAATATTTTTAATTAATGTCAAATATTAAGAAAGGTCAACTAATAAATATTAAAAGGAATTATTATTACTGTCTATGTGATATAGTTTTAGATGATATCATGGAAGATAATTAAAACCTTTTCTTTTAGCTTTATACGTATTATTGTATCTTTGCATGATTCTAAAGATGAAAAAAGATTACATAGAAAGTTGAGCTATCTGTTTTTAAAATATTTCAGATATATTTAAAACTCTTTATAAAGATAAAACTCTTTTAATTAATGCCAAATAGCAAGAAAGACCAATGAATTTATTTTAAAAGAAAATATTATAACTACTTATTTGATATAGTTGCAATATCATAGAAGATAATTACAACCCTTCCTTTTATACATTTTCACATGATGTTTAAGATGAAAAAAGATAACACAGAAAATCTATCTATTCCCAAAATATGACAGTCAAATTTGAAACTGTTGATTAAACATTTTAAAGGTAAAATACTTTCTATGGAATATTTCTGGAATATTATTAATGTCAAATAATTGACAGTAAAAACAATTATTATTATTATTCCCTCTTGATATAGTTTTCGTTGATATCACAGAAGAGAATTGCAGTTATTGCTTTTAACATTATATATCATATTGAATCTTGCATGGTGTTAAAAAAAAAAAAAACGTGGGATAAAAAAAATTTAAATTTTACTATTATTTAAAATATTTTCACGATTACAACTCTTTACCATTTTAGAAATATTGTGAGTTGAATCACATGTGTCATTGGCAATCACCAAATAGATGAAAAAATCTGATAAATTAATAGCTGCTCTTTTCATAAATTCTAAACGGGGAATACTCTTAAGTAAGATTTATTTTAAGAAAATGTTGATTTGTTATAACAATTGCATTCTAAAAGCCCAGACAAAAAGAAATGATTGCACGTATAAGTAACAGGGCAAAGAGACGAATATTTCAAATTATATGAAATGATGTATATAAATTTTCAGCTTAAATAATACTACAGCATCTTTTTTTATATACCAAATGTCGTAAAACCACATATATAAATGTAAATATGTCGAAAAACATAAAAAAGGAAGAGAAATTCGAAAATGTTAGTAATATTGTTTAATTAAAATGGCTTTGCCAAAGAACTTTTCTTCTTCAAAAATAATAGAGTAAATAATTAATTTTATTACTAAAATTATATAAATTATTAAGTTAATAATTTTAGTTTTAAAATTATTTATTTAAATAAAGGAATTTGCATAATTAAGGAAAGATTAAAAAAATTATAAATAAATAAAAATTTTGGAAATTTTTAATAAATTTGCATATTTAACACAATTTTTGGTTATAGCTTAGAGAAAAAAATCATATTGACAAATCAATGACTGATTTTTTTACTAAATTGTTCCAAATAATTTTATTTCGTGGAATAATTTTTAGTAATACCATCACAAAATTTATTTACTCTTTTATTAATTTTTTCCTTTAGTGTATAAACTAACTTATTTTAAAATTATTATAATCGAAGTTGCTTCAAATGCTTCGTTGTAGCAGTTTATTAATTCATTTTGAATCTTTCAGTTTTGTAGGAGGAAGCACAATTGCTTAATAAGCATAAACGCATGATTATTTATATTTGCGTGTTTATTAGCTACTAAATACCCACCATTGCATTGATTCTGTACTAAAATAAATTATGTTGCCTAATTTTATTCTAATTTTCTGAAATGCAGTTTCTTTCGGGGAGAAATCGTTGCCAGCAAATTAAAAACATTACAATCATCATGTAAAAACCAATGGGATGGCAAGAATTTTAACGATCCAATCTCGAACTTGCAGTCGTCTTGCTGTTGTGGCAGCTGCATCTTTCCATCGTCTAACGGATCTCGTTTTTTCGTGGTCTAAAAGGGAGGTTACTGGCAGGCAAACAATTTTCAGATATCATTTTTGTCAAAAGTATCCAAAAAGAAGTTATGAAGTTATGTTTGCTCCCCGACAGCTGTTTTGCTACAAAAGATTATGTCTCTTGTTTTTTCCCTGAGTACTTTTTGATGTACGATCAACGAGTAAGAAATTGAATAAACTTTGATGACTTTTTTTTTTGGTTGCTCAAAGATATTATATGATGCAGAGGGATGAGAAGTTTTCGTACAGTTTCAAGTTGTTTTGTAAAATAACGTTTGTTAAGTTTTGTATCGTACGAAATTTCTTCATTTAAATCTTCTGGTTTGTACAAAAAATTACTTACGTGTATTTCCTATATAAATTTGTTTCATGACACATTGTTTGCTAAATACATTGCATAATTAGGAATAAAATATAAAATCATTTGCTCCATTGTGATTATTTGCCATATTCAAACTAGAAGATTTATGCAAAAAGTTATATAAATAATAGATAAAACATTTTTTTATATATGAATTATAGGAGTTACTTTATTACTTTCTACTCCATACATCTTAAATTAATAAGTTCTCTATCATATATCATATCTCGAAGGAATTACATATTAAGTGAATGATGAAAACTGTTGCAAAATATATATCTTTTTTTTTTTAATCTTGAGACCAATTAATAGTTTAATATTCTATTTGCGGAAATAAATTGCAGAAGCATGAAATATGAACACAATAATGTATATAAACTAATATAAGAATAATGTAATACGTACTAACAAAATATTATATATAAATATTATATTTTAATGTAATAATTAAATGAAGAAAGAAGCAGTGAACGACAGGAATTAAATAAATAAAATTGTTAAGTCTCTTTTAGATGTTTTTACAATGATTTAAGCGTGAATTATGGAAATTGTTGTAATTTTTTTTAAATCTTGGGATCATTCGATAGTTTAACTATCTACAAAAATAAATTTGAAAACTAATATTATAGTAATTAATAATATTATTATAATAATATATAGGAATAAAATAAAATTTACTAAAAAATGATGTGAATAAATAATGTTCTTTAATATAATAATTAAACTAAAAAAGAAGCAACGAATGACCGGAATCAAACAAATAAAAATAATAGATGCTTTTTTAATGATTTGTATGTTAAATTATCTTTATCTAAAGTTTCCGATTTCGGTTTATAATTATAAATGAAACACGAAAGCTCTTTTTTCATTTGAATTTAAAAAAATTAGAATGCCCTTTTAATTTAGAATTAAATAAAACGAATCGTCTTTAAAATCGTGAATGCGTCACTATCTTCAGTAGAAGAGTTAAATAAGTTATGCTTGAATATTTAATTAAAGTGCTCTGTTTCTGGAAGAATATTTTATTCCAGCGAGAGGACAGAGGCCACTTTGTTTCGAATGCTGAAATTAAGCAACCCTCTTCTCTCATAAGAATCTCAATATCAAAATAAATAAATAAAAGGTGGTCCATTACTGTCTTCCGACCAAGGGCGGTCATAAAGACGGTGGCAGGCCCAACAAAGCTTTGTTTTCGGGCAGAGGTTGACCCCGGCTAGCGAAAAAGCACGCCGCCGAGTGATAAGAGTTTTTCGAAAAAAGATAAGAAGTGAGTGAGGAGAATTGTTCGACAAATAAGTGGCCAGCATCTTCTCTAGTTGACTTAATATGACGAGGCTTCAAGCATCGCTTTCGCCTTTTTTCTTTTTTTTTCCTTCCTTCGTCGCTATGTAATCGGAGAGTAATTGACTTGGACGGAAGTTTTAGCGCCTCGCCAAAGAAATGGGTTTTTAGAGACATCAACGGAAGAGTTGTGTGTCTCTGAGTACTTAAAAGAAGCTACTTAAGCGCTCTGTGAGAATTCTCAGAGATGCGCCTCTCAAAGCTCATCTTCATGTTAAAATATGACCCAATGATAACTGGTGTTTTGAATGTAAGGCAGGCTTATACATTCAACAGAAGCTCTACGTGTGCGTTTTTCTTATTTAAATTCACACATACGTACATCAAAGCTATGATAAATTCTAAATTTTCAATACACTTGTTACATGTTTACTTTTCTTTGGATGCAAACTGTTTTGTCCAGTATCCAGTAGGGGAGTAGGTTTTCTAAATATTGCCTCTACAATACAGGTTTGAGGTGATAATGACCAATTCCTATGGAATTAGTTAAAGAAGGCATTTTTAGGGGTGGGGGATGATTTGAAAAGTAATATTAAGAAAATCAGCAAAATAATGAAGAAAAAATGTATGCATGAAAGATAATTAGCAAAATGGATTTTTAATCAAGCTCTGAAAAAATATAGCTTTCTAATCCAAGACACAAAGTATTGATTTCTCAGACTCAAATAAATGTTTTCTTTTCCAACATTTTAAAGGAAATATGCCAGCCTAGATGTGTTGCTTATAGATGTCAATAAAATATTTCAAGTACTTCCTTTTGAGAATTATTTTATAAAATATTAATACTAAGTAGTCGAGTAAACATTTAGTCTATTCAGTTTTTCTCTCTTTGAAATAGACAAGAGCATCCTTGCTCGTTATAAATACTCTTTTGTATTTTCTTTCTTTCTTTTTTGCTGTATTATTTTTATTTGAAAATTTTTGTGTATATGCACTTCAAATACGTATGTACACATATGCATCTATAAATATGCAACTGCATAGATAATATGCAACTAAACATATAAATATGCAACTGCATGGGTGTGTTTAGAACTTTGCTGAATCTAGGATTTTTTTTTCTCCGTCTTGTAGCGCTTGTACAAACATTTATATCTTAATGGCGAGTTTTCAAAATTTTGATAAAATATTTAGAACCCTGAGCTCTTAAATCTCAAATTGCTCAAAAATCAGTTTTTTATAAGATCCTTAGATATTTTTTTTAGAAAACTATGTCACGAAAATCGTTTCTGTACACTACCTGTGAAGTCTCTTCTTTCACACATTCAAAAGTGCCTCCAATAATGTATGTTTTTTACTTTCGCTGTTTTTCGTACCTTTCAGATGAAGAGGTAAATAAAATGTATCAACATCAAGTCTGAAAGAGTGAGGTCAAAGTCGACGCCCGGCACTAATGATAAGGTGTCTTCGAGGAAAAGAAATGTTCCCACTTTGAAGGTGTGGATGTCGTTTCAGTGCTTTTTTTTTCTCTCAAAGAAAAAGACAGTAATCACTATCATGTATCTCATTTTCTCTTTCATTGTGTCATAAGTCAAGAAATATGCGTTGCGTAAATAATCACTTTTCATTGTGTATGGTATGGCAATGCATTTGATTGGAATTCTAACAAAAAAAATTCCTTTTTTCGAAGGAATAGCTCATTTTTTTTTCGATTTGTCAACATCATACCATATGTAAATTACAATGCACATATTTTTCCGGGGCTATTTTGGACAATCATACCTTACTGGGAAAATTGCCTGAAGTGACAGCTACCTAGCTTAGGTGTAATGCGTCTTCTCTGTGGCTTTGATGTCACAAGCTGGAGTCCTGGATTGTTCTTTTAACTGTATTCTATCTATAAGATGTGTGAAGGATTTCCCCTGTATGAAGGTCTTTTGCAAGTTAATTCATACATTCGCTTGCACAAGTTCTTTAGAAATCTTCGTATAAACTAGAAGTTCGACTTCTAGCCTCGGGTGATCAGGGGCATTCAAAAACTACTGCACACTTGGCTTAAATCGCTGGCAGTTTGACATCGGGCTTACAAAGTGCCATGAATAATAACAACATGTACGAACGATCTTCATTTTTTTTCGCAACAAATATTAATAGATTTATCCAAAAACATTTAGTAATATCCATTCGCTTGTTTGCACTTTTAATACAATTTACCGATTCAATCAATCAAATATAATTACACATTCCAGAATGTTGATGATCCTGTCTTCTGTAAACGACAGAAAAGTAAACTTTCTATCCAAATTGAATAGAATTTTAAAAAAAAAGATTCACCTGAAAATGTAATTTTTAATTAAATTTTAGGTTTGCATCCTTTCCTTCAATCATCTTGAGCAAATTCACAGCATTAGATTTAATAAAGATAATTATATGATTATTTGAATTTTATAATATTTAGCAATCGAATCGTACTACATTGGAAAATATTATCATAAATTCAAATATTAGGTTGGTGCATATGAAATGTCGTATTCTCTTTACATGCGGACGTTTGTCTCCCTGTTTTCGTTATACTTTTGTCTTTGGCATAACCTCATTCATAGTCGTATTGTCCATTGCCAGAGACTCATTTCAGCAAAATAGGTTTTCTCGAAGGTCTTCCCTTTTGTTATTTCTTTTGAGTTTATTGCCGATATGAATTCTGCCGACATTCGCGTCATTTTCTTATATGAGTACAAACTTGGTAATAGTGCTGCAAAAGCTGCACGCAACATAAACCAAGCGTTTGGGGAGAATACGGTTAACGATCGGAAAGTGCAGCGTTGGTTCGAAAAATTTCGGACTGGCGATTTTTCACTGCAAAATGAGCCGCGCGGAAGACCCAAAACGTCTGTGAAGAATGATGACCTGAAGGCTCTAGTGGAAGCGGATCCACGAGGGAACTTGCTATCAGGATGAAAGTTGACCATACAACGATATTGAGACACCTTTCTGAGATTGGCAAGGTTAAGAAGATGGACAAGTGGGTACCGCACGCACTGACAGAGCGAAATAAGCTGGAACGAACTGGAATATGAAGTTTTGCAGCATCCACCCTATTCACCGGATCTCTCGCCGACCGATTTTCATTTTTTCAAGCATTTAGAGCTGTTTTTAAGGGGCAAACACTATGAAAATGAAGACAGTCTAAAAAACTCGATATCAGAGTTTATTAATTCTAAAGACCAAAATTTTTTTAAGACAGGCATCTACGCTTTAAAATCTCGTTGGGAGAAGTGTATTGAAGCGAATGGAGCATACTTTGATTGAATAAACAGCTTTTGAAGAAAGATATGCAGTTTTATACAATCCCTTAAGAATCCGACATTTCATACGCACCAACCTAATACCTAATTGTACAAGATATTAAATTTACCTTTCACTATATATATATATATATATATATATTGACTTCTGAATTTTTTCAAGAATGGTATCAATACCTAGACATATAATACACAAAAAGTTTCTAGAAATTTAGTTTTAAAATTCATCTTGCTCCTCTTCTTTACTTATTGCAGTATTACGTCATACTGCACAGTTAAAGCTCTCCCATGCTGTTACATGCTTGATATAAATCATGTGAATATGACATTACGTACTTTTGTACTACTAATTAATACTACGAAAGTGCGAACATTCTGAATCTTTATTTGATAATTAATTAACTCAATAATAAATTATGAAATAACCATAAATAAACGATTTAAAAAATATACAGGAAGGAAAATTCAAAAAAGAAAGAATTCAAGAAGAAAAATGAAAGAATTAAAGATTTATATTTTTAGAAATAATAATATATGTACGAAATTTATTTATTTAAATATTATTTTTTTTTACTACAAAAAAAAAGTTAATACTAAGTGAAACTTTTTTTATTTCAAATTTAATCAACATCTATAATTTATAATACAGTTATTAAAGGCATTCCTTACTTTTTAAAAGCTGTTTTTTTCTGATAAAAGCGGAGCTCTAACTTTTCCGAAAATAATTGAAGGTCTAAAAATGGCAAAAAGTGAACAAACTTCGGTAATTACAGATAATCGGTAATCATTTTTCTTTCCATAATCATAAAATCTCATACATTTGATTGATCTTTTGATTAAGCGTAAGTGGTAGCAATAATGCAAATCTGCTACCTTGCATAGCATTCTATTTATCTTCGAGAATATCATAAAATAATCTATCTAAAACATCGATGTAACTGATATTCAATGATAATGATGCATCATTTTCGAGCCGCTCGCAAGGTAACGATTGTATTCACTCTTTGATTGCTTCGTCATAATATAAGCATGATGAACAGATATTCATTATTATGTGTTCCTCAGTTTTTCCTGGTAAAAATGTGCTTTTGTTCTTTTGAAAAGTGAAACATGTGGAACCTTACTCAGACTTTTATCAGAAAATGGATATCATCACGATTTCACACTTGTTTCGAAATATCTGTTAGCATGTTTTTATCAATCTTGATTTTATTTTTATTAATATTCGTTGACATATGTTTTTGTAAATTCAATTATTTATGACAAAACTAAATACGAACAGAAGATCAGTATATATTGAAGAAAATATAATTAACAATGTTAAAGTTCCATTTTGAAGTTACATGAGGATTATTCTGACATGGATGTCGTAATTTTGATCGGCTTTCCGATGACACAGATAACTATTAAATTAGGCTGTCCAGACTTTCACACCACACCATACGGAATATTTTTGATCATCAACAGTTTAAGTAAGCCAAAGGTCCCCTTCAACATCCCCTAAAATGAGTTTTGATTCTGAAGCAGTGGTTTTGCCATGAAATTACCACAAGCTCCCAACGAAGAAACAAATTTATGTGCAAAAGTATTAAAGGTATTCACAAGAGGTTATATAATGATAATTAATCAAAAATTCACCAGTAATAAGAAATTGTGAAGCGGCATAGCATTACTATTGAGCTGAGAAGAAGTAGATTAAACTTTAAACGCATTTTTAAGAAATGCCAATTAATTGTTGAATAAGGCAGTCGGCCTTTTAGTCTTGTTATCACATGTTAAGAAAAGATATCAAATTGTGATATGAAAACTATCAACATTATCACGCTGAATTGCGTATCAAGGATTAAAGTTGCAATTATAAGGAGCAATCAAATGAAAACGAGACAGATGGAAATAAAATGAATGAACTATTTCTTATTTTAAAAATAATCGCCATAACTATTAATAAATTTAGCCCACTGTAAGACAAGATGGTCATTCTCGGAAGAAATAAAATCAGGGTTGCCTACAGAATCATAATTGTACAAAGGTGTGCCCCTCTTCATCAGAATATTGCACCTAGACTTATACTTTTAGTTACAAAACTTCAATAAATAAGGTGGACAATTTTATACCTTTTTTCGGAGCTTCAAAAATATGGAAATGGCAAGGAGAGATATCTGGACTATGTGGAGTACGTGTAAGATATTTTCCGATAGCGTTTTTTTTCATTCAAATTTACACACATGTGACATGTGTATTCGTAACTCACAATAGACACTTCGTATAGACAATTCGTAACTCACAATAGTTTCATTTCCTGATCATCTTTCTGCAACCAAAAAACACACTACAGTACGTTATTCTCCTTCCCTGGTCTCCATAGTGATGTCGAACTCACACACGACTCACTGACTTCATTTCAAGCATGTCTAACGAAAAAATGACCACACGGTGAACATTCACTATGTAACATCCTGATTAACAGTAGCAGATAATTTTATCCACGAACATTCCTACATTACCAACTTCTGCGATATACTCATTATTTAGTCTGCTTCGTTTTCATTTGACTGTCCTTTATATTACAAAATACAATATAAATATTATACTTAATTATAACTTTATATAATTTTTATTGCTTTTCTATTTTAAGATATTTCGGAATCATCAACCATTTTTTAATTGGCATATTTATTTATATTTTTGTACAGCAGTTTAAGACTTATATCTCTTCTTCTAACCATTGATTAGTCCTTTTGTTTTTGAATATCATAAATATCATAATTATCTTCATACAAAAAGCTTTCACAAGAAGAAATATTTGTTAATAAAATGAATAATATAAGCTGGCACAAGAATCAAGTGACTGAAGTTAACTTAATAAAATACGAAAATCTTATTTTAGTTTTCATATTTAATTCCTTCTTTTTATAGTAAATCTTATTAATTCCTCATTCGGAAAAAAATAAAATAATTTATCTAATTGATTAGGAAATCTGACACTTTCTCATCGTGGTAATCAGTTATTAAAAGAAAAGAAAATATCAGTTCACTCCTTATTCATTTTATTTATAAATTTTATAAAATTAGATTCAAACAAGTATAATCTAAAGGCAGCATACAAAATAAGGGCTTGCACATTAGGGTTCTGGCACTGCAGTGGCAACATAAATTATATTTTTAATTTTTCTCTTTCACGTCCAATTTGCTTACTTTCCTTTCTGATAGTTCATTGATTATGGAAAAGGGAGGAAATAAAATAAAAACATGAAATGAAAACAGAAAATGAAGCAACAAGCAAGGCCGTGGGAGAGGAGATTATTGAAAGTCCGTTGCGCAGATTCATTGATATCGAGAGCAAACGCAACCCTTTCTTACTTTGAATTTAGAGAAACCAGAGCTGCAGCTAGACCATCCCCTCCCCCTTGGTACAAGGCATATTAATTCCTATATTATTTCATTCCCATCCGAAGTTCTTTTCTCAGGTTTCTCTTTTTTCTTTCTTTCTTTCTTTCTTCTTCTCTCTCCCCTTCTCATTGGTCGTTTATGTCCTGTGCTTTGGTTCTTATTTCCCATACAGAAATATATTTCGGTAAATGGGTATTCTTTTTTTATGTGAAGCTCACCTTTCTGAGAAAAAAAAGTGCGTGAATAATTTTCTAAAACTTATTCAAATGAAAATTTTTATACTTAGATATAAGTAGTTATTAATTATTGCATTAAAATAGCTCTGATTATAGCAAATCAATTGTACATTTTTTTTTTAATATTCGATATTAGGCGTGAATTGTGGGGCTGACTGGGTGACAGAAGTCTGCGGGAAGAGGGGGGGATTCTAATATTTGTATTAATCAGCTGAATCATCATTTAAATATTCATTAAATTTTTTGTACATAAATTTGCTAGGAACTCACATATTATTTATTTAAAGTTTTTGAATTGCAACATATTTTATATCTGGTCTTAAAATTAAAAACCTTACATTACGTATGCTCTAAATCAACTATGTACTTACTATTTAGGTTACATAGCAAGATGAGAGATTACAATCTCTTTAAAGATGGTTTTTTTACAGTACTTTAATTTTGCAGTATGGAGCTGACAAGCCACCACTGCCTATTACAGCTAAATTTCTTCTTAATATAACCATAAGCAAATACCTTTTTATGCGTTCTGTATTCTTGAAAGGTAATAAATATTTTACAACAATGAGGGCTTGATACTTTTTCTTACTGTTATTTATAAACTTTAGGGTACATATAACTTTTACGTTTTTACAGGAATATGGAGGAACAGAATCCGGTACTTTTTCATTTTTATTTTTCACTATTATTAACACTGTACTGCATACCTCTAATTTGTCCACTATGTATATCTAGAGGTATGCGCAACACAGATTGAGAGCATCTGTTTAAAGACATCAATTTACCAAACACTCCCTTTTGCTTATGTAAATATTCTAAATATCACTTCTTACCTAACTATATTGATATTCTAAATGAATTACTATTTATTGCCTTTTCAACAGTTTTCTGCTTTTTTAAACTGTTTAATCGCGAATGAAAAGCAATATAAAATTTGTGAAAGGAGTAGAAATAAAGAAAGCTTTCATAACGTATTTTAAACGTGCTTAGTTAAAATTCAGAGATTCATTTACATGTGACCTAGATTTATGAGAGAACTGAAAGTAATTAATATCCAGCTGATAAAATTTTTTCGAACAAAATTACACTTAAAATTTATCTTTAGACTTGAGTAATTAGCCATTTAATATTCAAGTGAGTAGTTATATTCTCCATCATCTTTATATTTGCATTCTACCATCGCAGAAAAATAATCTACATCAAAAAATAAAACCGTGGAAAATTAATAAATTAGTTAAAAAATCTAGACGCATTGATTTAACCAGACATTACACTAAAATAAAAAGAGAGTGAGTATAGATATCTGGCCTAAACTGTTTAAAAGAGGCCAAGTATTCAGAATTGGAACCGAATATTACTTAACTTTCACTAAATTACAATAAAGGCTATTCAGTTTGGTAACATCAATAAAAAGCAATTAGGGATAAATGTAGATGATGACCTACTAATGAACAGTTCGAATTATGAATAAAAGGGATTATAAATGCTTTCGTGGAAAATTTTTAAGGTTAGGTTTATGGACATTTCGAAGAATAAACATGAAGACTTTTATAATGACACGAAGAATGAATAAATTTTCTAAACTTGTTAAATTTATTATCATTCGTTTACGCATGCACAAGACAGAAGACAGTCTTGCCAAGAATCAACATTCTCAGTAATTGAACTTTGTTTTTACTTGATTTTTAATTTCTTTTTTGTACATGAAATACAGAGAAAATCTTGTAATCGTTGAAAAATTCAAACTCGAATCGTTTTTAACGAATCTCCATATTTTAAACTTATCTGAGTTCAAAAAATACAGTTTTGGAAAATATCTATCTGTTTGTGACAAAGGTGACTCAAAAATGCTTTGAGCTAGGTGGATGAAATTTGATTATAGTTTTGCACCAAATTTGCAGATTTCTATCGAATCGTGGGCAAAATCTATTCAGAGATTGTCTGTTTGGCTTTTGGGATATAAATTAATACGATAGCTACAAAACGAAAAGAGGTATATGAATTTGATGCACAGGTTTAACATCTATAAGGTTGGCACCTGCCAAATTTGGAGCAAAATCCAATGATGGGTTGTCGGTCTATACTCACAAAATCATGCAAAAGGGGTAACTCAAAAACGCAATAATATAAAATTTTCAAATTTGGTAGATAGTTTTGTGACTCCAAATGTAGTTCTGTATACCCAGTTTTGGTCCTATCGGTTAGAGAAAAATGCATCTAAAACATAAATTAACCTTTATTAAAAAATATGCGAGAAAGTTTTAAAGATGCCATTATCATTAGTTTTTTCATGCAAGAATAGATCTAACTGCTTTGTATCAATTATTTGAACATGAACAACATACCAACAATACTGATAAGTAGTGAAAGTTGAGCTGAAAAACGAGAATCGAAATGAAATCAGAAGCACTTGTTTTGTACAGTTATGATTGATTTATGTAATCAGGTATAGATAATTTGCTGTAAAATCATTGCATTCACTACAATGTTCATTTCCATTTTCTGAATATCTGTAGATAATTTTCTTTCGGCTTATGGAGTTTATTTAAAGGTGTAAGGTAGGAATATATAGATTTACATCAAAACTGTAGTAAGAAATATTATATTGTATTACATTGTATCTTAATTAATTTTAGAAACTATGTAAATATAATTTCACCTTCAGAAATTAAATCCATTAAATCAGTTGAATAGCTCTATATATAGCTAGCAGTTTCTTCGAATGGATTAGGTTCATTATCTTTCTGCAGTGGTTGAGATCTATAATAATGAGATTGAATTTGTTACCTTCATCGATGTGAGAGTAAGTCTAAAATACTTCACTTCCCTAGGTTTCTTTTATGTATAGAAAGAATATAAAAAGCTAGTGTTGCATAACCTGGAATGCAGTTCGCGGTTTAACCTTGAGAAAGGAAATTTTTATGTCTTGGGCTTTGATCGCATAAGTCGAGATTTTTGCCTACACCTCCGCTAAAAAAACTGCTATTTATTTATTTTGTTTTCTTTATGCGAATGTGAAAAGGAAATGTACTGAAAGTGCTGGGAAAAAAATCGCGATACGAACTACTTTTTCGTTTTTTAAACATTCTTACGAAACTGCAGGCGTTTTGGACAGTTGGTATGTAAAAATAAATAAATAAATAAAAATATGATTTATGAAATTCGCCTTATCGCTTTTTTACCTTGATATATTCTTCCAATATTTATTTGATCGAATTGTGAAAAAGTATTCTTAGATTTGGTTTATAATATTTGTTTGCTTTGCATAAGTTTTATCAAATGAAATTGACTGAAAATTTTCAACATGCTCTTTTTAAAAGTAAATTCCCAAATGATTTTGCAATTTTCCTCATTAAATTATTTGTATTTTATTTCAGTAAGAGCCTTTTCCCTCCATGATAATTTTTCAATTTCCCCTTTCCCCTAAAAAGGATATTATCGGCATCTAGAGAAAAATCATGATTTTTATTTTCTAAAACAGTTGTTAGAAGTAGCCCGTAAATTACTGCTAATTCCAAAAATGCTTTTAAATTAAAAATTGAGATATTTTTTGGGGAATCTTGTATTCCATCAGAAAGTATAGTTCAAAATTTTGTGAAACATTTGAGGAAATGCATTTCAATTACGATACGCATTTGAATTAAAATACTTTGTCTCTGAAATATTCAATTTTTTATCAAATTAAATTATGTAATTTAAGGTACGCTGGTTTAGAGAATCCAGAAAATTTAACTTGCAGCTATTTCTTTCCTTTATGACTTTTTAGTCATTATTACTTGAACATTTTAGAATGAATACAAATATTCATGTAAAACTCAAAATTTTTTAAATCAAATGCTGAGGGAACTTTACAACTAAGATTTCACAATTATATTCCACAATTATTTCCCAAATATTATGCATTAATTTCATTATTTTCAACCTAGTAAATCCTATTAGGAAAATTATGCATTATTTGTTCAGGTTATGTTGGTAATTATTTTTTATGGATAGTATTACTTTCAAGGAAATGTGTTTTTGTGATTTATGAGGATATAATTTATGCATTTATATGTAACATTAAATGTAGTGACAAATACAAATGTCTATAAAAAAACCCTTCATGAAGACAATAAATGTTTGCCATTAATTCAAAACGCTTGTCATGAATACAAAACTTTCTGACAAAAAGTATAATATAAAAGCTATTCTTTTTAATCGATGATTATGAAATGATTAAGATAACTAATAAAGCCATCAGTTTTATTTTCATAAATACCAGATATGTAGAGAAAGCGAGAATACCGCCTTTACGATAAAAAAATTGAGATAATTTTGTCTTGCTATGAGCAATTAGGGAAAAAAAAAATGTTTTAGAATTATAACTTTGTTTTTGTCTATCTATCCGAGCCAATCTGAAAAACCAATGAATAGTTGGTTGAACTAAATTTGTCATTTAGACTCGACACCACAATTATATATTCAGTAAGAAAAATAAATATTTCAAAAATTCTTTTTCACTGTACTACAAAATAATATTACATCTCAATAAACCTTTGTATAGTAAAATTGTTTACCTCTATCAAAACTTGCAATAATATTTCAATTAAAAAATTTAAATGAAAACGGTGATTTGCGCTTTATTTTCATTAAATATCTTAAAAACCCCAATTGTGGATTCGTTTTCAAGAATTCATTGCAGGCATTTTTTTTCACTTATAATTAATTATATAAAACAATTATATCAAATCTTTATAAAATTTGTATTGCAAAACTGTTTTTAACCTCTATTAAAACTTGCAATAATATTTCCAATTAAAAAATTAATTAAATGTGGCACTTTTGTACTTTACTTTCATTATATATTTTAGAACTGATATGTTAGATAATAAGTTATAATGTTTTAAAAGATATTGAGAAGTACAAAACGATCGATGAAACGATGGATTTTTATCACGATCAACTCAATGAGTTGTGTATTTCATAAATCAAACGGCAAATATGATAATTTTTGAGTCATTTTTCTCATTTACCAAGTTTAAAGGCGATTATGAATAATCAACGATAATCATACATAATCACCAATTTATTACATTTTCTGTTTTTTATATATCTCATAATACCTCTACATTGTATTCTCAAGAGATGCGAAAACTGTAGGCGAGGAAAAATTTAACCTACTACTGAAACCTCTCTCCTAAACGTAAATGAAAGCGTAATGTTGGAGGAAGTATTTATCAAGAATATGTATGTTTTCCACCTACAATCTTCGACTGGTTATAGGCGGTGGCTTATTTAGAGGCACATTCTTTGTCAAAGACGCAAGTCATCCGAAGACCGATTATGCGGTTAGTGGTTAATTTCGAAAGCAGAATGATCTCCTTTCTTTACTTCGGAAACCCCCCTTCTCCGTAGTAGTACGAGTACTACGTCTTCAACTCATTCATTGGGTCGAGATTTTTTCCCACACTCTGCTCCTCCAAAATCTCTTTCTTGGAGTCCCCCCTCCCCTCCTAAAAATAAAATAAAAATGAAATAATCGTCTTGGAGTACAGACCCTACGATGGGAAGTCCGGATGTGACCTTGCACGACGTCTCACCCCCTTACAGATTTTTTTTTATATCGTTTTCCATCCCTCCTTCTTAATACCACTTCGAACCACCGAAGCGGAAAGGAGGGGGAAGAAAAACAAACTTTTCTCCTGACATCGCCAGATGGTGCTTTGGCGTGGATTTTTCAACGCCGTCTGGCGATTTTGGACGTCAGTCGCTTTCGTTTCGATGTCGTCTTGTCTGCTGGCGTATTATGTGTTTTTATTATCACTGTTTCACTTGTTCCTCTCAGGTTTTTTGTTCCCGTCCGTTTTAAATTTCACGAGGATTCTTTCTTTTCTTTTCTTTTAATTTTTTTTTTTTTTTTGGTTAAATTTTTCTTGTCTTTGATGAATAGTGTGAATGTCAAGAGTCACATTTTTTTGCAGAAAGGTGTTTAAAGGTCTGCTGTAGAAAGAACGATTTAATCTTAAATGATCATTTTGATTTGAGAAAGGAAAATTTTCTTTGATTTCATTACAAAGATGAGAAAACGTTGCTCAATTTAATTTACTGTTTATTTATTAAATAAATAATTAGATATTCTATTTTAAGGCTTTTTTCACTTTAGACGCTTATAAACCTAGATTTCTTGCGAAAACACCATTTTGACATGAAGAGTGAAGCATAAATTGAAAAGTATAATATAAATAAATGCTAAGTGAATATTCGAAATAACGTTAGCAAAATTCTGCTTCTACATGGATTTGCTTGTCGTGGCAATTGATAAAAAAACCGAAAAAGGAAAAAATCAATTTCAAATGATTGTGAACATTTTTTTAATATATATTATGTTGAATCATTAACCCTTTAACGGGCACAAGCCGTTGTTTTTTTTCCTTCAAAATTTACATTTTAAGCTATAATAAGAGAAAAAAAAATAATATATGACAAAAAAATTTTTTTTTTCTGGCCGTATATAGCAGGAGTGGTAGCATATTTACCGTCGCCCAATACGAACAATGACATTTTATTGACATTCAATAGAAAAAATATGAAACACAAATACTTTTAGAAAAAAAAATATGTATTTTTGTAAAACTATTTATTATTAGTTAGTCCAAAATTTGAAATATATTAATTATATATGAAATGAGTTGTAAAAAACCCAAATAAATGTAAATTACCAAATGCATTATTTTTAATTATTCTGATAAAACAACATAAAACAAGGAGCTGCACACAATGAAAGAGTACAAGTAGAACATAACACTTTCGACCGTTTCTTTTAGTTTTGGTGCTGCACTGTTTGCAAGATATTTTAAGGAAGTGGTAAATGCCTTACACTCCCTTAAAAAAAGGCTCATGCTCAATGCATTCAGTTAATTCACTAATGACTTATTATGTAGTAGATCATATTTTATTTGCTCAATGTTTTTACAAAAAATTGGTCATTTGTGTCAACGTCTCTCTATCTCTCTCTTTGTATGGGAGTCCATGTTAAAAGTGATCCTTTTCATATGTAATAAAATACTTTTTTTTCTTAATTTAATTGTGGAATTAACAACTACAGGTAATGTTGAGTTAACGTTATTTAGTAAACTGATGACAAACTTAATTTTTTTAACTGAGAAATTAAACTGAAAGTTTACTGCAAGATTTTCGAATATGCCAATTATACAAAAGCATAGCATTTAGTGCGCCAAAGGAGTAGAAATATACTTAAAACTAATAATAGGAAAGGAACAAAAATTGTTGTTTCATTATTATTACTATTTTTAAATATTTTCGAATGCAAACAGAGTGTGTTGCAATCATCAAAAACTTTAAACTCGAGATTTTCACGAATCTTTAGATTTCAGATATTTCTGAATCCGAAAAACACATTCTATGAATTATGTATATCAAATTTGGAACTAAGCCCATCAAAACGTTAACAGCATGGTAGCACAAAACAAGGTCTCTGTGAACATTGTCATTCAAAAACGCGTATAGTAGGTAAATAAAATTTAGTATATGATCTTAGCATAAAATTTCAAGATTTCTATGGCTGGCAGCCAGGCTGTCTGTGGCTGCCCAAATATAAATTATCATGATAATTACATAGCGAACAGAGATAGATGATAGCTTCGTGAATCAAATTTTATTGATGATAATCGTATCAAATTTGGGACCAAACCCATTAAGGAGTTGACTGTGCTGATCTGTTTTTGCACAAACATGTCAGCATGTTTAAAAAAATCGCATCCGGCTAAAATTAAAGAAATTTGATGTGTGATTTTGTAACTTAATTGCAGTTCTACATCAAATTAAAGTTTTAATAGGTTTGGAAAAAAATCAACAAAAAAAAAATCGATCGAAAAATATCAATCTATCGAATACATGATCAGGAATAATAGTTCACGATAAATCGAGATACAAAAAATCGATATTCACAATTAATTTGCATTCGTTTCGGTTACCGATTAGTGTTTATTTTTATTGCTGAAGTTTGTTATTTTATTCATATATAAAATTAATTTTCCAAGACATCAGTTATTGAATTCATGATTTATCAAACTATTTAATTTTACTTATTAAAGACATTATTATGTCGTTTTTCTTTTTTTTTCCCCTTATGAAGTATTTTATAAAAACTAAACTTTTTTTTTTGAAATCAGCAATAAAAAGAGAAAACTTTTAAAAATTATTATATTGAAAAAATGCAATGTTATAAATTGTAACAGGCAGACATTGCTTTAACATTGGCACACTTTATCACAGGGGTTTCAGCACAATTATTTTCTAACTATTTTAATTCAAAAGAAAATGTACATTTTTATTATATAAATTGAATCTTTCTTCCATTTGGAGTCGTTCTGATCAATCAATATGTTAAACGATTCATCACAGTATATCGAAAAATATTTATATGGGTTGGACGATATATCACGATGATGAAATTCGACCATCGCCCATCCTTAGCCTTAACACAAATAAAGACATTTTTCTTGGTAACGCGAGTTTATTTTATTTTACAGATTATATTATCGATATCTAATTACATACATACGATTAAATTCTAATTTAAATGTAAACTCAATTCTCGGAGTTCCTACCTATACACACTCCTAACTGTATTAGCCACACACTTCCGTGGAATTGTTCCTCTTCACTGCGGGCCGCGGTGGCCAGGTGGTAAAGTCTCGGCTTCGGAACCGGAGGGTTTCAGGTTTGAGACTCGATTCCACCGAAGAACCGTCGTGTGAGGGGGTCTGTTGCACGTTAAATCTGTCAGGCCAAATGTCCTCCCGCTGGTGTGGCGTGGTGTGGAGAGGGGGGGTGCCAGTTCAGGTGTCGTCCTCGTCATCTGACCGTGGTTCAAAATTACGAGGTCCGTCCCAAAATAGCCCTCGTGTTGCTTTAAAACGGGACGTTAATTAAACTAAATTAAACTAACGTATAATTAAACTAAACTAAATCCTCTTCTCTGCGTCTCCTTTTCGACAGGAGACCGAAATATCTACTCGGTTTGGTTAGGTTTAGTTCTTTCAAAGCAACATTTCGTAACTTACGGTCAGATGGTGAGGACGATATATGAATATCTGCTTGGAGTTTAGGGACATGATACATGGGTTAATATGAATTTAATGTGGAAGTTAGAGAGGAACATATAGTTTGATTAAGAAGTTTATACCATATTTGGGGCCTTCGGCGGATGACTTTTACAATCCATGATATTACAGAGGATTTGATCAAATAGAGGGCATCCAAACCATTGAAATTAGTAGATAGTTTATACATGCAGTTATACATTATACATGCATCTCTAATAATCCAAAAACACCTTGCAAAAGTGTTTTTAATTTGAAAATGGAAAATTTTATAACAATTAAGAGGCATTTCCGCACAAAAATAACATATGAATGTTGGAATTTTGATTAGAATTAACGAGTTAAAAATTCACACAAATACTGGATCTGAAAAATGAATATGTTATCTTTCCAACCAAGAATTTTTGCAAACCTTCGCTATCTTCTCAAAATGCGATTTTTACAACAGGTGAAAATTTTAGATACATTCATTGGCTAATTGTTAGGTACACGAAGAAATAATTTCTTATAGAAATGAGACTTATAAAAAACACTTATGAGTCTTATGGAAATAATCGACTAGGCTTTATGTAAGTATTCGAAATGTCTCCGCTAAAATTTGCAACATCTTAGAGAATAATTCCTGAATCAACAACAAGAAGTTTATCTTGCGATCATCCTGTGAAAAAAAATTGTTAAGCATCGAATGTTATTATATGAACTGTTCTTCCTAATAAATTTCGGATATTTTTAGTAGAAGATTAATTTTTGTCGAGGAACTGAGGTTGTTTCCATAAATTTCATTCCAACTTTTTTTCTGATTTTTTTGCATAGTCCCTATATGCAAACAAACTAAACATGCAATTTTCTCTTGTCTTTTTCTTTTTCATCCTCTCATGGAAATTTTCTATTTTCTTATATTCGAAGTACAGAGAATATACTGTAATCATCAAAAAATTCGAAAACGAGATTTTGAGGAATATTCAGGTTTTAAATATTTTTGAGTACAAAAAACATTTTTTAGCTAAATGTTTTATATCTGTCCGCTGTCTGTGATCAAGATAACTCAAAAGCGTTTAAACTAGATAGATGAAAGTAAGTATATGGATTTAAGAACAAATTTATAGCTTTCTATCAAATTTTAGTAGAAATCCATTTGGAAGAAAGCTTGTTGATCTCGCAGTAGAATTGTAAGTGAATTCGGTGACTTTAAAATCTAAATAAATTAGATAAAAATTTGATTCATTGATTTAGAATCAAAAATGTAGATATCAAATTTTTTTAAAAATTGAAATCTGCCAAATAATTGACTTTTTATCAACCTTTACTTACGTGTGTATATTAAAGCAATAGTTCGAATTAAAATTAATTACATGATCTTGCGAAAACAAGTATAGTCTCGTGGAAAAGTTTGGCTTCAATCAGTCGGAAAAAAGACATCCAAAGGACATATTCATATGATATATACAGTCGAGTTTAGTTGTTGTATAAACATTCCATTTTAAAGCAATTCTCATTCTTGGAAGACCTCATTCCATTTGAAACGTGGTCTGTTGATGAGGAGGACACCTGCGCTGGCATCCCACCTCTGTAAACTTCCACGCCATATCAGCAGGAAGAATTTGATCCCGATGGTTTTAATGTGTCTCAGACCCGTTCACCTGACGGTTCTTTGGTGGAGTAGGGCCTCGAGCCTGAAACCCTCCGATTACGAAGCCGAAACCTTACCATCATGCCACCATTACCCATAGATTCAGTAAAAAATGGTAGATTCATATCAATATTTACACTATCATGTATATTTTGAAATCAATATTAGTTAAAGGCATTCTTTCCTTACCAAAATCTATAATTTTATGTAGAGAAGATGAGGCTCGAAGAAATACAAGACTTTTATTAAAGAGTATGCAAAAAAATTGAGGAGATCAATCCTGGTGGGTTTTAAAGAAAACTTCTCTCAAACGACAGTTTAAATAGATTGATGATATTGTTGGATTCTGGGAAATGCTTTCGGTCGTCTTCTTAAAGGATATCCCCAATTATCACTGAAGTTTTGAGCTTCTTAATTAAATCCTTTAATGTTCGTTATAGATTAGATTTGACTTTGCTATCTTTCGGTGGATATTTTTAGCTGCAATAATAAGCTTACAAAAACTGACTGCTTTTCAAAATTGCCGTGATTTACCCAATCAAAGCAGCAAAAGTCTTCTGGGCACTGAAGCTTAAACATGACTTGTCTGTTCACGTACACTCCAAGCCAAAGGTTAAGCTTCCGAAGAAGCAATTATTTATTGAACAATACAGTAGTTAACTCTTCCGAAGAACTCCATTCACGTCTCTAACGAACCCAACCCCATAACAACTCCAGGTCTTTTGTCTCCAAGACGTAACCTTCTTTTAGGAGCTATACAAGGCATCCACTCGGAGGGCAAAGCTTCTTCAAATGTTCAGGCGTTTCACCAAGCGAGACCAAATGGGAAGAGCGACAGAGAAACAGATAATTGGCCATTGTTTCCATGCCCGACTACTCCTTGAGTATCTGTCCCATCCGACCATTTCTTATCTGTAGTCCAGATGATCGCTCGGTATGTGTTTTATGATAAATAACGATTATAGGAAGACGACTCTTAGGAGCAAGGATCAGCATGTTCAAGGACTTTCATAATCGTCTATTTATTTCTCAGAAAATGAAACATGTACCATTTAGCAGCTTCCGGTCGCTCTGACTCAGAACTTGCTATTCAAGTCTTAATATTGGTGCTATAGGGAAGAAAGCTGGGATTGGAATTCTTAAATCTTCCTTTTTGCTACATTATGCTCCATCCAAAAGTCTTCAATATTTAAATCATTCCGGAAGATTGATATCCAAAATATGGTTAGAACAAAGACATCAGCAATTTATTTTTTAGATCTATTAAGTTCAAATACGCTTTCAGTCACTGTTATTTTCTTTATTGAATTCTTAAAAATAATTAATTCTGGAGACGACTCAGTATCAATTAGTTCATGCCAAAATTTAGAATTCAAGAGGGTTTTCAAAAACTAGGTTCTTTTGATAAGAAAAGCAAAAGTGTAAGGCAGTATTGGTATTACAATATTTTATTTGTTATTCTATGAAACTACGATTTGGTTTTATGGCTGGTAGATTCTTCTAAATATAAGTAGTAATGCCCGCGTTTTCGATTAAGATTACGATAAATACTTATGAAACAAATTGATATACTGGAATCTAAGAATGTGGCCATATATTAATTATTGGATATCTGCCACTTTCAGATAGCCCGGATAAGTGATAAATGGAAGTATTATTATTGATGAAGGTGGTCGAGTTAAAAGGAATGTTAGAGAAATGGATTAGTGAAATATCTGGCATCCAATTCTATAGTTATGATTTCCAGATTCTGAACGGAAACATTTTGCACTTATATATTATGCAAGTAAATAATAGGATTTGATAATTTGCATTTTAATTAAACCTTTTAAATACATAAACGTTAAAATATGTAATTATACATTAAATAACTGCTTACAGCAAATCCATAACAAAAAAAATCAAAGAAATAAAGCCAGTAAAATATTGATATATTGAATGTTCTCGTCAGTTATTTTCATTTTTCGAGAGTTTAATTTCGAAGAAGAAAAATGAAAGAAAACGAATGATAAAAACAATCAACAGTACAAGTGAAGTTCAAGTTTTTCATGTTTCACGCATGTCTGGTAAGTCACTCATTTGGAAAAACCTTGGTTGGATCCAGAATAATGTTACGCATGATCGTTACAAATCGAAATATTGCAGTACTAGAAAAGATTTTCTAATAAATGTTTTTTAAATTTTTTTTCATCTTACTTTTTTTTGGAAAAATGAAATAAAATTTAGTGAAGTACAAAAATGTATTTTATAGCTGACAATTTTAATTAAACTTCAATGTTTTAAAGTTTCCATAATTTTGAAAATTAATATATTCATCTAGAGTTTTGGTTCAATCTCATCTCTGTCAGCTGTTACCTGCCTAAACAAAATCCAGACCATTACAATAAAAGGAATAAAAGGCTAGTTCGATATTCTTGGCCATTTCTTCTGCCCTTATATTTTAGACTGTCTTATTTTTAGTTTCCACAAAGAATAAAAAGACTAATTTTAGAAAATGCCATTTTTTAAATTGTGATTCAAAAGAAAAAAAAACCCTCATTAACTAATTATTCTTTTCAAAAGGGGTTCTTATCTGAAATCACAGTTCTAGCAAAAAGTGGTTCTTCAATAGCGTGACCACTTTTTCACATCAACTTTTTGCCCTTCTTCCAAATGAACCACACAGATAATTTCAACTTTCGAAGTCTTAGAAGTGTTCATCTTTATTCAATTAACTGGAATCTTGGATCTTTACGGGTTCTTGAAGACGAGAGCCATCTCCTTGGACTGAAGTAGCGGTAATAAATTGCGCTGGGCAGTGCTCTATCCGTGGCTCGTCAGGCGAATCGCGTCAGGTCACAGGGCAATGCCTCGCACATTCTAACGAAGGGGGAAGGGGTAGCCTGCCTGAAAGACTAACTGAATCCAGAATTGCTTCCAGACGATTTTTTTAAAAATATGTCTTGTTCGGCTAAGGCACTGTACTGATTTTGACCTATTATTTTTGGGTGGGAATATTTTGAATATTTTTCTATGTCGTCCAGAAAAAGGCTATGATGTTACGGAAAAATGCAAGAAAATACGCATTAGATATTTGATGAATGCGTATTTATATACCAGGAGTTTCTAAGCATTGCATAAATTGACATTGGAATGGATTCATGCTTAAAATGTTGTTTGATTCTGAAAATAATTCATAGCAAATGGACTGCGCCAGTTCTATTAAAGAACCAATGATTATCTTGCAAGAGGAGCTGAACATTTCTTCACTGCATAGAGGATATAAGTTAGATGACGTGCTCAATGATGTGCAAAATGTGGTATATCGCATGAATTTCTTGCATTATTAGAAGTTTAAAAATCAATCTGATGTCTTTTAAACTTAATTATAACATTTTCTTTCCGATAATTTTTTCGTCTTTATGACCCGAATTTCAGTATTTTTATTCCCTTATTAGGTCAAAATATCATTATTGATATTTTTAAGATATTCAGTATGATTCTAAAGGGCATCTACTAAACATTTTCAGTTTTGAAATGTCAATATTTTGAAGTCTTCCATTAAACTGAGAAGTCTTGTTTACATCATCCTGATTTTTTAAAGACCTGATTCAAAAGTGCAATAATAATTGATCAGCAGTATCAATTATTATTACTTAGAATAAATAAAAATGTGTAGCCAAATGACTGCACGATGCTCTGTAATGTTAATTATCATCATCATAAATTCTATATCATTAACACTCTTAAAACGGAATGAAAATCACTGAAACCGATACTCCAATTACCGAACAATTACTGGAAGAAATCTGGAACTGATTCATAATGACCCAACAATTTTATTCGTCAAGTGTTTAGGCTAAAAGTTCTTACGAGAATGGACCTTTTGTACCGTTTTATTTTAAATGAGTTATTATACGATGTATGCGAAATCTCCTTTCAGCAGCTTTTTTTTTTCATTTAGTCTCTCTGGCCAATTTAAAAAGGGGGAAAATACGTATCAAAAAGGGAAAAATCACAAACTCCATTTTATATTAAGTGATATCCATTGAGTTAGTGGCGAGTGGGTGACGGAAAGTATAGATGTTTCTTACAAGTGCGTTTTTTCTTTGAGGGATGGTAGGGTTTTGCCTTTAATTAAAGATTTTCTTTTGTTAAATAATATCGGGACGGTATCAATACAGAATAATCCATTGAGGAAAGAAAACAACAAGAAACTTTACAAATCCCCCCCCTTTTTTTACTTTGTAGATCAATTTGATTATGCACTCCAACTTGATTTATGAAGTGCACATTCAATTTAAAACAAAATGCTCAATATATTAAAAGGTTTAAATCACAGAACATTATATTCAAGATTTTTTCATATCTTTGAATTTTTATGAAACTTTAGCTAATCCTTTTTCCCCCTTGCTGTTAACTGATTGACTTACTTTTTACTGGCTTTGGCATACTTTGTATTTGAATATTTAGAGCGACTGTTTAATAAGTGTTACAATTTTATTTATTTATTTATTTAATTTTAAATATTTTAAAATTTAACTAAAACCATTTTATACATATTATAGTACTATAAATGATCTTGGAAAACGATGCATATCATTCTATTGAAAATAAATTTGCTGTACAGATTACCTATTGCGAATTTTCATGCTCAGTGTGATTATTTTAAATGCATTGCGTGAAAATTTACTGCCTTCTTTCGAATTTTACAGCTTTTTGTGTCTTCCATTTTAGGCTTAATATACAAAATGTAGTGAGAATAATTTTTTTAAAATATTCAAAATTCTAATAATTAAAACAAATGGGATATTTTTTTTAATGCAATTTCTACTTTTCTTATGAATATGAATTCATAAGAAACTATATTAATTATCGCTCAATATTAAATGAGTAGTGACAAATTATGACTTCTGTTATATATATATATATATATATATGACCGTAAATATTATTCAAACTTGGATGCATTGCTCTAAAACCTATGCAAAACGTTTCATTTTGTGTGTGCGTGCTCGGGACTTCTTTTCAATTGAAAAGAACTAATGTAACAAAATATATGAAAGAAATGATAATTTGCTTTATGAAAAACAAGGGAAAATGCGAGTAATTAATTAAAAAAAATATCAGCAGCAATTTCTGCTAAATACAAGATGCCTACGATTTCCAAATAGTTCTTTTTTCAAATTAACCAATATTGCCAAATCCAAACTTTGCAAAATTTATAGAGGTTTGTATAAAGGGATAAGAATTTAAATCAGCTTAGAAAGAGCTTACAAACGTCACCACAAGATGGCATTGTATCAAGAGCACTTTTAAGAAACAGATAAATGAGTTTGGCGTCACACTATAAAGGTAAATGCATAAAACAGTCGCGAACATCACAATAGGTTCCACATAATGATTCAAATTATGTAGAATATGCAGTGATATTTTTAATTTTTTATTAAAAGATGTCTTTCATTTGTACAAATTATGAAACTGTATGTGTGTTTAAAAATTATAATAATTGTGAAACTATTTTGGAACTATACTCAGAGTAAAAACACCCAACAGGTATAAACAATTTTTTTTTCGAATTCGTTTTATAATAAAAGTTTTTTAACTTTTATATAAATGGCCAATGTTTGCCCAAATTAGTCATTTCTTGATAAAATATCCTCTGATGGTGACATGTGTAGTTATTCCCCCTCCCCCTCGAAATAATTTCCCATTCCTTCACGATGTCCTTCATACAATTTCATAAATTTTATATGGCTGGTTTCACCTGTAAGCTAATTAGAAATAAAATATTATAATTAAGTATACCTTAAATATCTTATATAGAACATTGTTTAACTCGCGTTGTTGCCGTCGCGGTAGCCTAGTGGTAAGGTCTCGGCTTCGGAAAAGGAGAGTTCAGGCTCAAGACCGAACTCCATCAAGGAACTGTCGCGTAAGCAGGCCCAGTGCAACTTAAATCAGACGGAACCAAACATACTCCCTCTGAAAGCTTAGAGATGGCATGCCAGCCCAGGTGCCATCCTTGTAAGCCGACCGAGATTCAAAATTATGAGAACCGTTCCAAAATAATCTTAGTTATGCATTAACACGGGACATTAATAAAACTTAAAAATATGTAATATTTTCTGTAAACACTAAAATCTGTGTAGATTTTGCAGTTTCTTCCAAAATAGGATCTCAGCGCATGTTATTTTTACATCTTTACTGCAGATGCATCCGTCATGTTTATATGAAACCTAACAACTATGAAACGTATATAAATGACCGGTTGTCAATGCTTCAACGGTATTAAGCAGAAATAACTTATTCAACTATTCAAACTTGTTATTGAAAATTTCCAGTTTAAAATAATTTCATATATGTTTCATTAATCATTAACGAAAGTTCCAGGAATCTGTATCTGTCTGATTTTCTTTTTTAAATTTTCATTATATGGTCTATCATGGATGAAAGGCAACTCTCGTAGAAATGGTATATATGGTAATTAATATATGGTCATTAATGGTCAATGCAAATTTTTGGCCTTCCTTTTAAACTTACAAAATCAAATACTATTTTGATTTACTCTCTACGTAAGCAGCTTTTAAATACTTATCATAGAGACAAAATGAAACAAAGAAAAACCTCTCATTTTAATAAGTAATTTTAAACAAAATAGCAACAAAACATAATTTTCTCACTGCAATCAAAATAATTTAATTAAAAAGATCGGCAAGATTGTTGACTTGTGAATTTGCAAATGAAGTTGTAGCCACTTCAAAATAAGTTGAGCTAAGCTGGTTGGCAAGCAAATTCGAAAGTTAAAAAAATGATTTGATGTATAAGATTTCGAAATTTGAATAATAGATACAAAACTTTGATTTGAATCAATTTGGCACCACAGCTATTGTAAATCAAATGAAAGTCCAATAATACAAAAATCTTGCGGATTATCCGTCTCCTAGGCACATTTTTGTTTTCCTGTTTATAATGCATATTTGAATAGAAGTGAAGAACTTTTTAGCTGTAAAAATTCTATGCAAGTAAATAGCATAAAAAAGTCCAGGTCAGTCACAACAGAGTTTGAACAAATTTGAAGGTGAGAGATTCCTTACATTTTTAAGATTTTTTTAAAAAAATTTTTGTCTGTCTGTATCTGTCTGAAATTTATTCGACAAGCACAAGTCCATTTCTTTTATCCTTAATACAATCATTTGTAAGAAATAAAAATTCGACAGTAAATGTAGAAATAATTTCTGATATGTTCTTCAAAAATCAGAGACAATTTTGGTCATCAAATGGTAATGTCTTTATGACTTCTAAAGGAAAATTACTTGTGAGTAACAGCCTATATACTCAATTATAATGCATTTTTGTCGTTTAGAAAAATTATTACAAGGCAAGTAAAGGCGAAAAAAATTATAGGTTTGGAAAGCCATCAAATACAACTGTTTCATCTCCAACTTTTGAGATGGCAGTCCCAAGCACATGGTTACAGACCATTAGCTATGGTATTATTTTCTAATAAAATGATATCTATGAGAAATGAAATTCTACAAGATATTTGGAAGTCTTATATAAATAAAAGAACATTTTTTAACTAAGAATCTATAAAAATAAAAAATTAGGAAAAAGGAAATTTTTTTGTAACTTCATTTTGATATGGTAGTTAAGTAATAGCAATTGTAAACAATTTTAAAATATTTGTTCAGGTTATTTTATGAAACAAAAATGGATTAAAAGCCGTTCATTTCACATCAGGATGACATTAAATCTTTTTTAAAGTTATGAAATTAAATTGTGACATGCATTGAAACAAATAGGTTTTCCTTCTGGAAAGATTTTGAAAATTTATGTTATCGTCGTTGAATTCTATTCTGCTTGATGGAGGGTTCTTGAACTTTACTCACTTTTTGTGCAAAACACTATTTAACTGTCTCGAAATTGTGAAGAGTGAAAAAGAAAAGCAACTTAGAAAAATATTACTCTTTGTCTTATTTTTAAAAAGGAATTCAATGTTTAAAAATACAAAAGGTCATGCGTCTGCACTTTTTAAAATATAGATTTTCAACAGCAGTATATCTTCAGCCTCAGAATCATCAAAATATCCATGTGTGTATGAATTAGTGATCTTCATTATCCAAAGGAACGTCTAATGTTTATGCAATATTACCCGTTGTTAGACTTTTAAAGAGGAATTCAATATTTAAAAATACAAATGGTGTTTATTTTCAACATCAGAAACATCAAAATATCCATGTGTATATGAATTAGTGATCTGTATTATCCAAAGAGACGTCTAAATACAGATGCTTATGTGTTTTGAAGTAGAGATTATTAAAGAGAAATATTAAGGAATTATCCATTATTTAAGAAGACGTCAAAATATCCATGCAAGAGTGGTTGTTATAACGCCTTCAAAATTTTTCTCCGCCCATTTCCACTGAAGAATAGAGACTTTATATAAAAATGCCTTTGAAATCCTTGGATTGACTACCTAATCCTTACTTATAATGGTATTCTCCAGAATACTGTCAAAAATAGAACTTTTTCATGTTATTTTCATCGTCGCTAATGACTATTGAGTCCCTTCTATGGAAAAAGAGAAGAGCTTTAGTGATAAGACTGTTCTAATCTTTTTTTCAGAGATTTGCTATTCGCATTTTTTTTTTAATTCTTTCAAATCATTCCTCGCTCCAGCATCTGTCATATTTAATCCATCTTTTACGGAGTTCTTGTCACTAATGGCTTAAATCGTTTCCGCAGATGAAACTAACTCATTTTATTCAATTTAATCTCCAAAAATAAGGATTTCATTTACTTTAGAATTAAACAACTCAAAAAGCAATTGTTTTGGCACCACATTTGTCAAAATCTGTTGACTGCTATAATGCTAGGAAGTAACTCGGATTCAAGTAAAAAGGGGGGATTTAGGTTGCAGATAACTTTAAAAGTAGCTTGATAAGGTTACCAGCAGTAATGGTCTTTCCGAAACTTTTCTGTACACTTTCTAAAAAAAGTGAATTTCTGATTTAGATTTTATTTATTTGGTTGTTTGTATCTTTTGGTAACTTAGTATCTTTCGTGAACGTCCAATGCACCAAATTATCATTTGCACAGGATTCCGAGTTTCGTTGACAAGTACATTGCCGCACTTAAAAACAAAAATAACATTAGTAAAAATTAAAATAATTGTCTTTTTTGTATCGTTTTTTTTTTACTAATTAGGTTCATTTTCTTTTCTTCAAAGTTTTACGTTTGGCTATACGTAAATCTAAAAATAAATAAATAATAATAATAAAATAACCATTCTAGTCTTGCCGTCATTTCCTTAAATCTTTTATTACATTTTTCTTTCAAATGGCAAATTTAGTTGACAAAATGTTTTCTGTTTTTAATTTTTAGAATTAATGATTTTTTTTTTCGTTTTAAGACAAAGATGTTATTGCATATGTATATATATGTTGACATCACAAGTGAAAAGTATGAAAAAAAAGTCATTTCAGTCTTGTCATCATTTCCTTAAAATTAGTCGGTATTTAAAAATTTTTTTAAATGACAAGTTGATAAAATGTCTTCTATTTTTTTTTAGTCGTAGTTAGTGGAGTTTTTTTTTCGTGTTTAGACAAATATTATTGCATATTCATATATATTTCAACATCATAGATGAAAAATTAGGGGGGAAATGAAAAATTTATTACATTCTTGTCATCATTTCTTTAAATTCAGAAAAAAAAATTTATTTTATTTTTTGAAATAAGTTTAGTTGATGAAATGTCTTCTATTTTTAATTTTTAGCCGTAGTTAGACATTTTTTTCGTGTTAAGACAAACATTATTGAATATGATGCATATATATTTCGGCATCAAAAGTGGTGACCATCTATCGTCTTCCTCTAAACAAAATTTAAAAAAATATGTATGTAGTTTTACTATTATAAAATAATGTTTTTCGTTTATAAATAATGTTTTCATTACTTATCTGATAGATTCAGAATAATAATTCTCTTCTTTTTGGTTCCATTATACATTATGCTTTTTGACATCATCATTGATGGAAAATTCTTTTTTATTTAAATTCTTTTTAGGGGGGGGCGAATATTATCAATATTTAATAATAATAAAAAAATAAGATTTTTTCGCTTTATCAGTATTGTTTCCTTAATCCTTTACATTTTTTAATGCTAGTTTGGGCAATTTTTGGGTATCGAGGAAGTTCTTTATGCTGCCAATTTTATTTATTTTAACATTTTTTTAAATTCTTATTTATATATAAAAAATAATTTTTTTTATTGTTTATTGATCTAATTTTCCTTTGTACAGTTTTCTGTTCTCTAATTTGTATGTCTTACTGGCCAAACATTTTGCCATCCCTCAATGTAATTGACGATAAAGGACAATTGCAATCATATCTATTTACTTTTTTTGTGTTTCTTCAATAGTTATAGTGTGAAAGAGTGGCTTTCATTCGCTCTTTAATAATGTGATATTTTTCGACATCACAAGTGGTGACCATCTGTTCCGATCAAAGTGTTCTTGTTCACATGATGGTCACGTCCGACCTGACTGCACCTCTTCCTCAAACATTCTTACCTTGCAGATATCTAGGGTACAAATTAAACAGCTAATTTTAATAATTAAGATAATTTATTACTTCTTAATTTTTGTACTACCGTGATATTTACACATCACTTTTACTATAAATCTTGTTTTTTTATTGAACATAAAGAAAAAAGTTGGGAAATGACTTCCGTCGGATACCACCTGTTGCATGAGGACAATTTAATTCCCCCACTCCCCTCTTCAGTAAGAATCTTCGCATCTTAATTATGGAGGACAGTTGGCCATCTTGGAGGAACAGGTTTTTCTCTTCCTCTTTTTATTAGATAGGAAACTATGCTGTTGAACTTGATGAGCAGATTAGCTCTTGGGCTGCATGTGTTTTGACATTTGAAATTAGAAATATTAATGAAAAAAAAATTGAATGGTGGTGTGAATTCTGGAAATTTCTGCTGCAAGAGTTCGTGCTCGATTGGAAGTTCATACACCTGGCATGAATTAGCTGTTTTTAAACGCTTTTATATAACCTAACTTCTTCGATATTTGGAATTTACATTTTGTTTAACATAATATCTTACATTTGAGTAAAATTAGGATTCTGTAAACTATTTTTCACACCTTTTCTTACTGTACAAAAATTTTGTGTTTTCTGTATAATATTTTGGTATTTTCTGACCACAGTTATCTTTTAATGGAATTTATTTTGATTATATGTTGATTCTATGTGAGATATTACTGTTTGACAGAAACTTGAAAAAAATTATAAATTATTAGAACACATTTGTACTAATGAATAAATAAAAGATTAAAACATGGAAACACGCTGTTAATAAAAGTGGTTTTAAGAATGTAATTTTGTTACTAAATTAAATATAAACACCCTTTTTAGCAAATTTCTGCTGTCTTCTTCCTAAAATGTTCAATAACATGTAAGGAAATTAAATCACACTGAATAACACAAGATTCTATGAAGATTATAGAAATTAAAATAATGTAGGAATTTCATTAACACTTTAATTTTCTTAGAGTATTTTTATCAGATCCATGCTTTTTTAAGGTTTATTTCAACTCTAGGTTGAAAGGTACAGATTTAATGCAAGGCTCAAAGTATTAATGTGATAAATAATGTCTGAAATTTTTCATACATATTTGCATTTTTTAAAAGAAATATAACTGTATTAGTTGGTAGTTTAACTAATTTAAATCACTGTTTTTGAGAAAGAGCGTAGATATTTGGATGATGACGAGAACGACACCAAACTGGAATTACCGTACAGAATTAGTGATAGAATATTTGACTCACATTGAATAAATACGTGCCAAGATCGCATATGTTATGAAAATCTTTGGCGAAAATGCACTGTTGTAAAATCAATTTATTCAATAAATTCCTTGCTATTTTGAAAAAGGGGACTTTATTAACAAATTTGAGTTTAAAATTCAAATCAGAATTATTTTAATATAAATGTAAATCTCTCTCTCTCTCTCTCTCTATATATATATATATATATGAACTAATTAATAATTAATTTCTATTTTGATAATTAATTAATACTGATTACTAATTAAACGTATGTAAGAAAGGAGAAAAAAATAAATGTATATTATTTCTTATTAGTGTTTGATTCTTAAATTTTAATTGACAACGCCATATAATATGCTTGTTTTCTTTCTTTATTTTAGGTAAGTGCCGAAAGACGTTTCACATCAATGATTCTTTGCATAAAAATTTTCTAACAGTTTGAAGCCACTGTGATAGGTATGCATTATATATTTCATAATTGTGTGTGATTACATGAAATTGTCCATGTAAACAGTTCAAGCATGAATATATTTTATAATTATGTGTCACTGAATGATGTCCGATTCTACTTATTAAAATAATATTCTGATATTTTGTCAAATATTATTTTAAAGTTTTACTTGAGAAAGTGTCGATAACACAGTAACAAAGAAGAAACAATCCATCTAGCTTCAAATGTGTTAGATTCCTAATTTATGAATGATCTGGTATACGTACATAATGACTTAAATATGGCTAAGTTTCAAAGATAGAATTATATACTAAAACGAGAAACAAGTTGCAGTGTTACCACAAGAAATTATATTTAATATCCAGATGAAGTTGGCACAAAATAATGTGATGAATGGCTTATATTGAATTCTATTAATACAGAAATGTTTCTGAGATGAACTTATTTCTGAAGTTTCATTATGCTCGATCTAAAGAAGAATTTATATGTATAATTTTAAGCCTATTGAAATTTTTATGTGAAAATGCTTTCAGAATTCAATTATCACTTTTCATATATTTTGGTTGAAAATCTAGCTGGAGCGATCTCTTAAAAATTTTCTCGCATGCTCTTAAATAAACATGTCACGCCAGAGAACACCTACCAGAGACCATTGAAGTACAATAATTTCGAATTATTAACTTTTGGCATGGATTTAACACTTTTATTGAATCTACCATGTTACCCATGGCAAGTTATTTGGTGATTAACCACTTACATGCGTTAATAGTATCTAAAAATTGAATATTGAATGTTTACAAAATCACATACTAAATTTGATATATTTAAACTACTGCGTCTTTGAAATATCATATTTACATGTTTCTGTAGGCACAGGCTGACAAACAGTCTATCCTTTGTTGGATTTGATAGATGTAGATGTATGTTAAATTTGTTTTTCTCGTAATGATACTTTGTTTATTGATTTTATTCATCTGGTTTTCTTCATTCTGTAACTATCGAGTCAAATTATATTAGAACTACTGGATAGACGGGACTCCTCTAAATAGATTTTATTCAAAATTTGATAGAAATCTACAATCTTGGTGTACAAACAGTAGATTAAGCTTTAACCATCTACCTCAAAACACTTTCGAGTTTTCTTCGTCAGGGACATAAATTTTCCAAAATTCTGTTTTTTTTTAATTATTATTTTAGAAAGGTTTGGTGCTAGAAAATTCGTCAAAATCTCGAGTTAGAATTTTTTGACGATTACTATACTTTCTCTGTATTACGTATACGATATATTAATAACAATAATCCTCAAAAGTGCTGATGAAAAAAGTTTAAAAATTTATTTCATAATTGGAATTACAGTCAAAAAATTATCCTACAAAATAATTACTAAACTCTTTAGACTTTTATGATTTATCTCATATGATATAATTTTTTTTGAAAAAAGGTATTTTCTCCAATAGTCGGTTCAGTTTAAATGTCACAATTCATTAAAAAAATTTGAATCATGAAAAAAAATGTTTTTAAGCATAAGTGACAAGTACTTTTAAACACGGAGCGTAGATAATATGGATTAATATACCAAATTACATGCAAAGGGAAATAGAGTTGTGAAAATAATATCTATTTAAAGGAAACTGATCACAAGCAATTAGATGAGAGTGATCACAATGGTTCCTATTGTCAAACTTTAAAAATATGGGTATTTTTAACTTAAATACTACGACAGCGGAATAATGTCATTTGTAAAAGCATCATCTGCATATACAGTTAACAGAAATAATCATCTACATATACAGCTAAATAAACCTGAAATGTAGATTACGCAATGTCTAATCACTGACATACCTTGATCTCAAAATTATAGATGAAAGATATTTTAAGATACATGTACATAGATATTTTACAATGAAATTTCTCCAAAATTAGAATATTATGAAAAAAAAACTTATGCCATATTCCTCAAGTGATTAACAACAATAATCACACTATTATATGTTTGAAGTGAAAACGATTTAATTACGAACGGTGATTTTAAAGTTTTTAATTCTATCATTGGAGTTCTTAACAGCAATTTCAATGGTCTTACTATTCGTTTATGAGGTACGATTCAATGAATTTGCCAGCGTACTATTTTATCTCTCAAGGGAAATTGAATGACCGTTGTCATAACAGCACATACTTAAATAGAGAAGTTGAGGTTAATGATACTGGCCTCGGCACAGCTTTAATAGAAGAAATATTCCGGCATCAGAGTGAAAGAAATTTGACCCTACACCATTGTCTTACACATAATCTCCTTTCATTACGAACCTCGGTGGGATCACCATTGCTTTACGAACTCACAGTGGGATCAGTAATTGCTGTAAATAAATAGTCATTTTATATTAAACTGACAATACATTTTTCTGTTATAGACAGTATTGTAGTTATAGTGTGGTGGGATTGGCAAAATACTAAGGCTCACAATCTTCTGGGATATGAATGGTTGCTATTTCCCTGGCACATAAATTTTATGATTTTCTTTTCCTTGAAAAATTGAAATTATTACTACACCGAAAAATGGCTTGCAAACTAAGTATTCTCTCTGGCTACTGTTTACTTGTTATTTGTGCACTAACAGTTGCATTAGTGTAATATTATAGTTATAGGGTGGTGGGACTGGCAAAATACAAGGACTCCAGAGTCTTCTGAGATCCGAGTGGCTACTATTGCATTGGCATATAGGTTTCATTATTATCCTTACCTAAAAAAACGGATTATTACTGTCTTGGTGAAGGGGACCCAGACCAAGCATTTACGGTGACCTACTGTTCACTTGTTAGTTCTACACTAACAGTAGTGACTTTATAATATCATAGTTATAGGGTGGTGGGATTGGTAAAATTCTAGGCCTTACAGTCTTCTGGGATCCGAATGGTTGCAATTGCACTGTCACATATATTTTAATACTGTCTTTACCTTAAAAAATGGGATTCTTACTGTCCCAAAATATTGGTTCCAAACTAAGCATTTAACTTGTGTTCCACTGTCTGTTTGTTAGCTGTTCATTTACAGTTTACCCAGTACTATCATAGGATTTTCAGATAAAGTAATTTCCTCTCCTTAAAGAAGTTATCCATTTGTTTCAGATACCATTTAACTTAAATGCACAATCCAAAAAAAAACATTGAATTGAGTGCGGAAATCCAAGAAATTAATCCAGTGACAGTGACGTCAGAAACAGGAGAACATAATGCGTTTAAGAGTGAATTTAGGTTAATTTGAAAGCTGAAAAAAAGTTGTATCATTTGACTGCCTGACAGATTTACATCTTGTTTACGGTCGTAAGGAAGACAGCTGAAAGAAAGAAAAAGATACCATATGATTTCTGATGTTTGTATTTCACTTTTTTTTAGTTCTGTAGCTGAAAAATAGTCCGAACTCCTTAGGGAAGCAATGAAATAGGATATACCCAGTAGAAAAAAAGATTAGCTGTTATATTTTGGAAATGAGGACGGCATTTTTTTGAAAGCTATTAAAAAAGGGTAATTTCAATTTAGAAACAACCATCAAGTTTTTAAAATTACAGAAAATTTTTTTATTACAGCGGAACTGGTGAACTTCCAAGAGAATATTGCACATAAATTTTTTGGTACATTATGAGAATGAAAAAATAATTCATTGTTGAAATTATTATTTCTAGTTTTAGATATAAATATTGAAACTTGTTTAAAATTTTGTATTTATTTTTTATCATATGGCAACCAAAATCATTCACTATAAACTAATCTCAAAATGTATCCAATATTTTTTATTAGATTTTTCTATATCATATCAGTTTTATTTATCCTTCAAATAGCTTTTTTCTTCAAAGAATTTGTTTATCTACGAAAAACACTTCAAAAATTATTCTTTTAAAACAAAACCGCAAAAAATTTCTGGCATTCCTCCCCAAACTGCTTGATTAAATGCGTTTTTATGGCAATGATGACGTGATTTACGTAGGTATTTATGAATCTTAAAATTTCTGCATTGCTTAAAACGTCACAGAACGAAACCATTGGTATGATTGAGTCTTCCTAAATACCAAACATTGATCACTTAAAGTTTATTGCTTCAAATTAATCTCTTCTAGGTCCCCTCAATTTTATATTAGTAAGTACTTTATTACTAGAAGTTTCCTCCCCATTTCCTCCCATTTCCCCAGTTTTATTGAATGAAACTTTTAACGGAAGCAAAGTTTATATATTGTTTCTGTTTTTCTAAACTCACAATTTTTGATCTAGAAAATATAGCCCGATTTAGAGAAGTATAAAAAATTGCGTACTTATGGTGAACTTTGATAACGTACGGTTTTTTTTTTTTGCTTCTGATTGCTACATCACCTTCACAAGGCTGTTACCTATAACGCCTCTGTCTCCGAGCCATTCATTCAATTAATAGAAAATATGGCCTAGGCCTTGCCTACAAATAAATATAGAAGGCTCTTTCCTAGACTGTTTATGTCGCCTTTCCGTCCAGTGGAACCATTCAGTGGATCAGTTCAGTGGAACCATTTAATATAAAATATGAAACTTATGTGTTTTGAACTAAGCTGAAATGGTAGTTAAAAGTTTAACTTTGGCCGGTGATGAGTTCCGCTACTGACCGAAAATGATACATTCATCGGTCGCACCATCGTTAAAAAATGATGTTTTGTATCCTCTCTCAAAACTCTCACTCGAAACATCCATTATCTCTTAATGGGCCCCATATTTTCCTGCCTCTCTGTTTCACCTTTCTCCAGATAACTGAATACAACTCGTCTGCTGTTGTCAACACAGATCTTCCTTACGGAACACAATGAATATTAGCGCCGTATTTTACATTTCCAATGGCAAACTGATTGGAATGAATAGATTCCTAGTAAGCTTTTTACAATTAAGCCTAAAATAGATTTCTGGTACATATTATCTTGCAGATAAGCGAACACCGTCTTCATTAATTCAGTACTGATCACAGCCTATTAACCCACTAATGTCGATTTGGAGACCCGCACTGTTTTGCTCTTTTATAGACTACAGAACCTAAGTGTTAATGTATAAGTTTCTGTTTTTTTTTTTTTTTTTTTTTTTTTTTTTTTTTTTCGGTTTTTTGCCTTTTTTTGCTTTTCCAAAGGCAAACGTTTGGAATGTACAGATTTATAATGAGCTTCTTACAAATTAAGTCGACAATAAATCTTTAGTGCACATTTCTTTTCAGAAAATTGAACATGATTTTAACTATATAGATTCAGTATTGGTCAGTATTAATCACACTCGATTCATTCACTAACATCTACTGATAGGAAAACAGCTCTGTTTCGCTCTTCCCCAAACTACAGAACAGGTATTCACGTAACATATAACTGTTTTCCCCCTCTGCTGCATTAAATTACATAATTCGGTAGTATTTTACATTTCCATAGCAAATTGATTGGGAAGAACAGATTCGTAATAAACTTCTTAAAATTAAATTTAAACCACTAAACTAAAATTAAACCACATTAGAACAGAAAACTAGACAAAACTATTTTAACTAGATTGAGGATTGGTCATTTTCTATTCATCCACCAGCATCTGCTAATTGGATATCTCAAACGTACTCCGATTTTATTATAAATTACTATAAATTTTTGTATAGCATAACGCAGCTAAAGCAAAGGTAAATTTTGCATCATAATACACAAACACAACTCAATCAATGGTAGATAAATTTAGGAATGGACAGTTAAATCCAGGCTTGTGATGGGCTCTACTGCTGATATAGACAATGAAAACCAAACTTGTGATAAGCTTCATCCACTACTGTCATGGACAATAAAAACCAAGTTTGTGATGAGCTCCACTACCGCCCTCATCGATTACACCACCGTTAAAAATCGGCTTTCCCGTTTGTTTCAAATCATAAGGGACAGTGGTTGAAAGCGAGAAGAGTTCTGTAGGGGAGTAGGGATTCATTGATGCAGATCGGGCGAGCGGTTGCGTTGAACCCTTTCTCAATGCTTGTGGGAACAGAGCAGAAGACTCTCAGCTACTTAAGAGGTGAGAGCATCCGGCCCGGGCGCATCCGAGCGTGCCCTTCCCACACCCCGCACAATCAGAAAGGTTAGGGTGAAGTGATTGAGCAGCCCTCGATACTTATGAAACCGATTGTGGTCTCAGATTCTGAAAAGCAAAAATATTACAATGGCCTTCCATGATAGCTATTAGAAAAAGTCCAAGTCCACCGACCAAGTCAAGGTTCGGACATTACTGAAACAATTATGGGTCTGGCCACTCCTCACATTTCTGATCCTCTTTCCATGATTTGTTGTTGACTTTCACTATTAAAAATTTATCATATTTTTACGAGAAATAAGTTCAAATGATTTCTTTAAAACTAAATCAAGTAATAAGGATAATAATAATAATAGAAACAACTAGTGTAAATAATTACTTGGTTGATTAGTGTGAAATCCTATAAAATATACAAGACGGGCTGCTTGTCATTCAGGAAGCCCTTAAGCCTTAAATCTTTTATAGATTATTGAGTAGGCTAACGTACCTAACTTTTATTAAAAAAAGTTCTAAGATTATATTTGAGTATCCATTAAGTTTCTTTCCTATTTCTAATATGAAATGAACACACAATATTTACTGTTTAACGTTTTATCTATTTTGTTATATAAGAATACAGTATTTTATAGAATTTATTATTTACCTTGAAGAAGGAACTCAAAGAAAATTACGTCTTTCCAATCCTACCAAATGGACAAAAGAACTTTTTTGAGGTGCAGTCCCAGCTTTGAGACAGTTGAAGGTGTATCGTCCTTTTGTCAAGTGACATAAACGGCTAAAATACAAGTCTACACAAGCAAGGCCAGATAAGGTCATTCATAGCACGATGAGAAAGAAACTTTTGAGACACCACAAAGTTGGGGCACTCTTGCAGGGCAACTGTTTTCAAATTGAGAACTGCTTTTACCGAATACCAAGAAGAAGTTGAGTTTTTATTTATTTTACTTACTATAGATATTTGTTGTAAGAGATAGCGATCACAATTTTGAATTAAAAGAAGAAAAAAATACTAATTTTACTTACTTTAAAGTATTAAAAAATTACGCGTTATAGATGACCATAAGGGGCAAATACATGACTATAAGCTAAATCGGTCTTGGACTAGTGCTAATTTCAGATCTTCTTAATATGAATAATTTAGAATAAGATGAGGATGGAATTAATAGATCATACAAAGTGTATAATTTATTGATGGTAAAGTTACTAAGAACGTTGTGTCACATTTGCAGTTTAAAATTTTATCATGGTGTTCGATATTTAATACCAACATCTCTTGCCCCCCCCTCTCTCTTTATTTTTTAACAATTTTGAATAAAATGAAAAATATCAAATTGCATTTCTTTTTCTCCACCATAGTGGCAAGATAACAATCATTTTGCTTTTTATGATAACCTTTGTGTAAACCTGTACACTGTGTCAGATAACTAAGTCTTTTTCGTCTTTACGAAAATGATCCCAATTTCACATATACTTGATTGAACACTTTGTATCAAATAATAAAAACTTTTTATTTACGAAAACTGCCTCAATTTTCCCTATATACTTGATAGAGCAGGCTGTATCTAATAAAAAAAATCGATTTCATCTTTATGTAAATTACTTCTCATATACTTGATCGAATTTACTGTGTCTAATAATCAAACCTTTTTCCTCTTTACGAAAACTACCACAATTTTTCATATATCTGATAGTAATTGCTGTATCTAATAATAAAATATTTTTCGTCTGTACGAAAACTAGACTTCACATATACTTGATAGAACACGCTGTATCTAATAGTAAAATCTTTTTTCGACTTAATGCTTATAATATCATATATTAGAACTGACTTAATATTTTAAATTATATAATAAAGGACATACAGAATAAACATTAAGAATAAAATACAATGAGTGCTAAACAATGTTTAAAGTTTAATAACAATCTGACTACAATGATTTATAATAATAACTGTTGTAAACAACGATTTATATAAAAGCATAAGTGAAACTGCTTCATTCCTGCACTCAAGAAAAACAAAAGTGCCGTAGAAAGTTAAGGTGCTATACCATGCCATGGTCGGGCGACATTGTTTCACTTTTTACCAAATTTCAAGGACGTACATTTCGAAAACAAAATTTTCCTCGCTTCACCGTAGCGGGTCACAGATGAGTGAGTCTGCCTCCAAAGTCATTTACTCTCTCCTTGCAAAAATAAGCATCCGCTCCTTGTGCAAAAAGATTGGTCGTTTGCGAAGCCCAGATGGAGCCAGATAAACAGGCAAATTGGATGACTGTGCCTGAAAGGCCGTTGGTCTTTTCCTTTCGATATCTCTTTTTTTTTGAAACTTTGCTTGCTTTTCTTTTTCAAAGAAAGTCCTTTCGCATGACCCTCGGAGGATTGGGTCGTCGTCTCATGCCATCTGACCAATTGCAGCTAATAATATCTTGGTCTGTTATTCATGTTAACGTTCCTAGATAGATTACCTATTGGTTTCTTTTCCTCTCCCACCTTCTCATATAGCAAAGAAAAATAATTAATCGAGTAAAAAAATCTCCAAATTTTAAGCGAATTTTTTCGTTTCGAACCTTTATGAATTCAAAAAACATATTTTTTAAATTATGTATGTCCATTTTTGCTGTTGTTATTGTTTCTGATGGCTCTTGTCATTGGCAAATTCGCTGACTAAAGAGGCAGCCTAGATTTTTGCGTCTCTCGTTTTTCAGTAGCACCATCTAGGACCAAGAGTATGAGTTAACTACTTACGCGTCACAACTGTTTTTACGAGGTGAACTTTCATTCATACATTTCATTGACTCACCCATAGATTATAATTTAGACCTGGATCAGATAACGATCACCTCTGAAACAGTACCCCCAGTGGTATTACTCTCAGCGTTGAGGACTTTGTGACCACGCCAAATTTATACGTACGACAGCCACCACATACATGAAGGTTCGAAATGTTCTGATCAGTTGAATCCGTTCCTTGATTAATCATCTACTGGTTTATTTCCCTTTCTTCCCCCCTCTCCCTTCTCATATAGTAAAGAATAAGAATTTAATCATGCAAAAAAAAATCTCCAGATTTTAAACGAATGTTCTCGTTTTGAGTTTTTAAGATTTCGAAAAACAGATTTTTGAAATTATGTAAGCCCGTTTGTGTGCATTATAAATAAAAAATGCTTTGAGCTGGTAAATGATATTGTGGTTCTCGCTCAATTTATAGATTTTGGTTAAATTTTGAACGGCATCTTTTCAGAGGATATTTGATTGTACGGTACGGTTCTCCAGGATAACATGATAATTGTGTTATTGTGATTTACGGCACTTTACAAGCCAGGTTGCAGTTATCGGTCAGCGATTTAAACCCAGTGTGTGTCTCTTTTTTCAGTAACATCAACCAGGGCCAAGAGTATGACTTAGCTTTTTAATGCGTCATATTCGCTTGCGCAACAGCTTTTTACAAGAGGCATATTCACACATTTCACAGATAGAATATAGAAACAAAACAACGATTCCCGAACCTGGACTGGAACCCAGGATTCCCATAATCGGGGAAGACGTGCAACCCCTAGCCAGGACATCGGCACAGGATAAAAAACGAAAAAAAAGGAGGGGGAGAAAGAAAAGAAGACGAATAGACGTCAGATTTAAGATGAAACAGGTTTTCAAACCTGGAATTCTTTGATTAATAAGTTGAGATCTTGCCTGCAATTTCCAAGACGTAGTCCTTCGAAAAACAAAAGTTTTGCATAAAATGAGATGCGAATAAATCTAAAAGTGGACAAAAATGTTTTGTGTCTGAATTTAAAATTAATGTTCTCTTCTTGATATGCGATTGAAACACATAGTTAAAAACGTCTTGAGCCCCTAGGATATAATTTTAAATCATTAATTAAATTTACTTTTTAAAATCAGAAATTTATTATTACTTCAAGAAAAACTGATGGTTTTGAAAAACCGGTTGGGGGATGTGGAAGAAAGGAGAAGGGGTGAGGATAACTTGAAAAACACAGGGGAGGGGGAAAAGCAGATGTCTTCATCACCCGGTCTTCATTCCTTTCATGTTGCTCCCCGTGGCGTAACCGAAATTGATGTCACCCAACAGGGCAACCCTTTTTAAACTACATCCCCATATTTTTTTTCGGCGATTGCAATCTATCCTAATACCCTCCTGCAATGTAAATCTTAAACCAATTGGTGTGGTCTCCCTAAAACTTCCTCGCATACTCGATAATATAGTGCTATCAAGTGAATGTCTTACATGACAGTGGCATACGCTAACGATTAATCGCTAGTTCATATCAGTTATAATTGATATAGTTTTCAGCGTTTAATCGCCAAAAGGTTAATATTAACCTCAGGCCATGAATTTATTGTTTTTACTATTTATTATGTGATTTGCTGAGATTAATCACTACCATAAAGTTAATAATAATAATCAAAAATTAAAATTTTCATTTAAAAGTGTTTCTCTCTACTTATCAAAATGAAAGTTGGCAAATAACTTCACTTGTAGTCACAAAATTACATACCAAATCTGATATCTTTACTTCATCTCGTTCTTGAGATATCACGTTTATATGCTTCTGAATGTACAAACAAATAAATGGTTAATCTGCTTCTTGAAATTGGCTTCAAAATTTCATAGATGCTTACAATGTAAATGTTAAATTTGTATATCGGTTTTTATTCATCTGGCTTCGTGTTTATTCCAAAAATCAGACTGACAGATTTCCTCTGAATAGATTTTGTTCAAGATATCACAGAAAAAATAATAAAAAATTGTTATAAAAAGAACAAATACAAAATTTCATCCTCTGACTCATTTTTTTTTTACTTATCTGTGTCACAGATATATAGACAAACATTTTCAAAAAATGTGTTTTTCGAACTTAGAGAAATCTAAAGCGTGGAGGTTCGTGAAAATCTTGATTTTGAATTTTTGAGGGTTACAATATTTTGTATACTAGAAAATAAAATGCTGCTTGGGTCTTGAACCCTCTTGAAGGAATAAAATTTTAAAAATAATTCTTTGTCTTTAGTTTAACTCTTTTGTACCGTTTAATTTTATTCAATATTTGTCAACTGTTACTGATCGGTACAAATACTTTGTTGTAATACTTTGCGTAAAGAAATGCATTTAAAAAGATGTTTAACAACTATGTAATCCTAAATATTTTCTAAAATTGCTCTGATAAAATAGAAACTAAATATAGCAAAAGAGAAGGTAAAAAGTAAAATATCGGAGAGTAAAACAACATTCTTGATATGCAGCCAAGTTTATTTCAACATTTTCTTACTTTTGATTTTCTGACAGCTCAAATACGTAATAAAAACGGACAATCGAAATATATTCATGAGACACTTTTTTTCTGTTAACACTTGAATTATGCACTATAAATATATATAATTCAAACATATGTTGTTGCTCTCACATATTTTTTAATGCTACCTACCTAGATAAATTCTTCGAAACTGATTTGGAGTGTTTCACTGAACACATAATAAAAACTACTAATACTGGCATACTCACTAATATAGTAAGAACTAGTACATTAATAACATTCAGTGTCATCCATTAAAAATTTAAAAAATGTATTTGAACTGGAGTAAATAAAAAAAAAGGATTTGATTAATGTTAGAAAATATGGAGAATATATATATATAGGGGCATGGCACAACATTTAGGACGAACACACACACTTATATAGGGAGAGTGTGAACTAATAGTCGGAATTGAAAAATTCATCGCAATGAATATCGGTATTTTTAGAGGAATTTTCTTAATGCCAATTGCAACATTTGGTTGCAATCATTTTAGTGAAATTAATTTTGGGCTATTTATTGTTAGCAATGAGAGTATGAAAAAGACTGGTTCTGAAGGCACCAGAATTTTCAAAATGAATCCGTTGCTCCGTCTTGAAGAATTTTGGAGTAGCGGAAATGGAGAGAGGCAGTTTTAAGTAGTCATTAAAGTAACATTCTTGCTGAGCCGGTCCTACAGTTCTTGGGCGGTTGATTCGAATATTTTCAGTGGGGGTTACGGGCCTCAGGAACATTTCGTTGCATAATTAATCAAACACTGAATGGTTTTAATGTGGAAGCGTTTCTTTTATCAAAATCTTTGATTATATTTTTCACTTCAAAGAGCTAGAAATATGTGAATAGAATGTAATTATGAACAAGCCAAAATATCAAACTGAGAGTTATTTGTTTAATGAATCATATTATAAATAAAAGTGTGAATTCATTTTTGAAATATACCTTTTTTAAATCACTAACGCAATTCAGGTAAAATTCTTTCTAAACGGAAACTCATATGTTTTTGAACCTTATGATCAATTTTTACTACTGATTTAGCAACTATTTTCCAAATACAATTTACTCTTTCTATAGATAATCTGATGCTCTCTGAAAAAATCAAAGAGATTTCGGTATATAGAAATAGATATTGTGTGTGTATATATATATATATATTTAATTTCAATTAATTATGTATAATTAATTTGTTAGGATTAAAGAAATATTATATGATAAAATAATATATGAAATAAATAAAATAATATATGAATAACAAAGTTTATTTAAAATAATTGATACTACATTTTCGAAATTTCTCTGTTAATTCCAAGATTAGGATACATATAAAAGGTTTTCGAATTTTTGTCAATAGCAACAGAAAAAAGAATCAGGAAAAACATTTTATTTAATTCATATAAACTAACAAAAAATGAAATCAGAATCAAAATCAAAATATACATATTAAAAATTGAAATTTCATAAACATATTACTTACACAAAATAACGAAAACTCAAACAAAAATTCCAAATAATATTTATATTATTTTAAATAAATTTAATTTCTCCTAAGAAAAGATTTAAAAAAACATAAAATATCCACTGAACGGTGATTAAGTCGAGTTCTTATTTTAGAAACAATATTACCTGAAATTGAAAATATTCTTTTATTAGATACTGAGTTTGGTTTTTAGTTTTCATGGCATCAAATAAAAAAATCTATTTTTATTCCTACATTCTTTGCTTCAAATAATGAAAATTCAGCTTCATGTGTCTTTGGAATGTTAACTTTTTCTTCAGGGTCTACAGGAAACTTATGAATTGATTTTTCCATGACTTCTTTTAAAAAAAGCATTACTGTTGAAAAATTTCTTTGATTTTCTCTTCATCAAAATTGGCTTCTACATAAGAATTTGGAAATATTCTAGACAATATCTTTACAGATAACTTAATAATTACCGTTTTTGAAGCTAAAGAAAGTACAATTCTTCGCTAAACTAGAAATGTTTTGTAGATTTGGCAAATACTGCAAAAGAATTGCTAATTCTGCTTGTCTTCTAGAATTCATTCTTCTAAAGCATATTATAAATTCAAACTTTTTTCAGTATTAAAATTATTTTAGTTCAGTTAACAGAAGGTCAAATATACCTTCATTGTTAATGAAATGGCATCTTGTCGCCCTAAGTCTTCAGCTGTTTAGACAGATCAGTCCCAACTGATTATGATTATCGTTTTGAAGAAGAATATTTAGGCTTTTCGAAAAACCGGTCTTCTTAATTTAAAAACCGGTTTTTAAATGTGACAAATTTACTTTAAAAAAACAATTTTTTTAAAAACTAAGTTTCAAAAACCGTCAAACTTTAATTAAGATTTTATTTTTCGTATCGTTTATACCATCTTTTTTTTACTAACTGAATTCCTCGTTCATATTGAAAATTTCTACTTAGACTTTAACAAAATATATATAATGAAGATTCTCAAGGAAATTGGCAATTGAAATAGATGCCAATAAAAAAAACATTGTATACTACCACTGATAAATGATTCGAGCGGGTTTCTCGACCACTTTCACTTTTCATTGTGTGGTTTGAAAGAGAGAATTTGTCAAATGGCTTTTGCGGTTTTTTTTTTAAATTTTAGCTTTCTCTTAAAATTTTAAGTGGCTTATAATCAATTTTGATGTGTGACAGATGCTTTTACTAATGTAAAAACATATTCTATTTATCATTTTTTTAATTCATTTTCATATTAATCCCTTCGGGTAAAATGACGAGTATAGTCGTCATTGAATTTTCGTGCCATACAAGAAGATTACGAGCTACTCTCGTCATGCGACTAAAGTTACTGTTGAATATAATAATAAATTTTGTTTAAAATTCTAAATTTAGGTGCACTTTTATTGATTTTGTTAATATCCTATATCTCTATCGCATGTTGTTTATCATGAGGATTTCTTGGTATAAATCACGGAAAAATTGTTGTTAGTGGGATTCCATTCATATAAACATTTAGTGAAAACATCAGTCAGATAAATATATATTTTTGCTAAGAGAAAACACGTGAGGTAAACACCGTAATGTATAGTGCAGACTAAGAATATCAAGGCGATTAGAGGGATTCTTAAGAATTAGATTAAATAAGCAAATAATTAAGCCCTACTGATGATGAAACACATTATAGTGAAATATTACCAATAAGACGAAAACATATTAGGTGATAATAAGGGATTCTAGTGAATATCTGGAATCTTAGACATATCATCAGAAAAATGGAAGGAAATTAATAATGTTTTTGAAATAAAGAAATTTACGGGAGTGCCTGATGTAAACGATTTGATGTCAGGAAAACTAAATGCTAATCCGATGTCATTAGAGGTTTTTGATGACATGTTGAATAGGAACTTATGAATTGCAATTATATCCAGATCAATGATATAGTGTTAATTATAATCACTATGTAAGAATTATAATATATAAAAATTAAATGATCATTTCGTGTACAATTTTGCATTATTAATTCTTACTGGAAGAGGTAAATAAGAAGATTTAATTTATATTTCTGTTGTCACATCTTAAGCAATCGTTTTCGAAAAATGGAGAACTCACTAAACACTTTCTTAAATCATCACACAGTACATGTTTCATTCAATGTTTCCCTGAGAGCATCAACTATTTTTTATTTTAATCCTATTGTTTTATTTCATCATTTCTACAATGCCCTCCCGATATCCCTTACGTTACCCTTACGATATCTTTAATTGTGAGGGTAAAAGCAAACAGTTATTTCTTTATTATTTTAAATGGTTCTTTATACATTCAAAAGCTTCAATATTATTGACAGTTTTTATCACAAGAAGAAAGATCTTCTTTAGATTTTCATACCCTGTTTTAATACTTGTAATGGCGCTTTCACTCCCCATAAGCTGGCTAAAAATTCTCAAAAGTTTTTTCACATAAAACTCTTTTAGAATCATCGGATGCTTTTTATAAGAACCAAAATCTCCGTTTTCACATTTTTTTTTAAATTTAAGATTCTCTTAGAGATAAAAAGTTGATTACTATTGCAATTTTTAATTCCTTGAGATTCTAAACCAGAGTTAACAAGTCAAATTATATTATTTTTAAACACTAACTTTAATTATATTGTTGCCATGTGAATTCTGATTATAATGTCATTACACAGACATTATTATTAGAAGAAAAATCGGGCTGATTCTGAAACTGTCAGGTTCTCTGTGACAAAGTTAAATAACATTGCGCTCGGAAAATAGGGTTTCATATATTTAGAAAGTAGAAAAAAAAAAAACGAAGTATAGTATCAAGGTATTATTAGATTTAGAAACGAAGTTCCCATACTTAATAACTTATAACTACTTTAAAATTTTGATTTTCAGAAAAATGTTGATTTTTGTGATATTATTTAAAATGTACGCTAATTTATTAATTTCTGGTGTGCCACACACCAGTTAAAAATCATATTTTTTTTAGAATCCGAAGATTTCAGAATTATCCATTATTTTTAAATATATCCCCTGATTTTAATTTATTATTTTCGCTCTTGTTTCTCTAAGTTTTTTTGACATCGTTAACTACCTTCCGAGTATACATTTGGATTAATTTTCAAACTTTTTTTTCATATTCGAAATTTTTTTAATCGTTCCGGCATTTTTAGGCAATAAATGGAATTTCGTTTTGTACTTATTTAGTGTTTAAGAGAAAATTTCCTCCATCAATTCTTCTCTATATTTTGATACAAAATAAATATTTCCAAAAAATCCATTCTTCTCTATATTATGATACAAAATAAATATTTTTTTACGAATTTTCAACTTTTTATTAACTGAAATTTACTAACTATTCATTTTTCAAGTAAGAATTGGAATAATAATTGTTTAACTTATTCGGTTTCCTGAATTAATATCATATGCCTTTATGCGTCTTTCAAATCTTAACAAGTCTTTCGTTTTCTTTTCCTTTACTTATTATTTATTCTCGAAGTTTACTTCAAATTCGAAAGTTGTCAAAACATGTAATATTTAAATGTGTTATTCGAGATTTTAATCTGCACTATCTTTCAAAACTCCTATCATATCTAAGAATTTTCGAATTAACTGATATTTTCCTTTAACAATTCAGATTTCACTGTGATTAATTTCTGTTCATTTCATATTCAGAAATAATTGAATGCTCCTGCGTTTTAATGCAAGAATCGAGATTCTAAAATGTAATTAAATTTCATATTCGAAACTTAGTATAATTTTGAATAAAGCTCCTTTCAGAAATAGAGGAATTTTTCAGAAATAAATAGTACAATTTCGTATTCGGAAATAAACGAATGCTTCTGCATTTTAATGTAAAAACCTTTATTTTAATGTAATTCCCTTTGATTGATTTCTGAAGTTCATTTCATATTCGGAAATAAACGAATGCCCCTGTATTTTAGAGCAAGAACCGAGATATTAATCTATAATGGAATTTCATATTCTGAAATAGGTTGCATAATTTCAAATAAAGTTGATTTCGGAAATAAATAGTATAATTTCACATTCGGAAATAATCGAATGCTTTTTCATTTTAATGCAAGAAATGTGTAATGAAATAAGTGTGAATGAAGAAATATGCTCTCTTGCATTTTAATGTGTGTAAATGCATCGTTATATGTGTGTAAACGCAAGAATGTGTAATGAAATTTCCGAAACATCTGAAATTTTTATTCAAGAATTAAGATTTCACTTTGATTGATTTCCGAAATTCATTTCACATACGGAAATAACTGAAGATCCGAGACTGTAATGCGCTATGATTTCCGGCACTCGGAGCGCCGACTCCCCGACCACTGACAGCAGCATCCTCGGAGCAGATGGAAGATGCGAGGCTCTCTCATCTGTCACAGGCACATCCTGCAGTTGACGCCACACGCGGGAAGTATCAGCAGAAAGTTATGACACGAGCGAAAAAATGACTCGAAGGAGGAAGTGAAGAGAGAAAGGATTACAAAATCCTTTGCCTTATAGTCTCCGTCTGTTATAAATAAGATTTGCCAAAAAAAAAAAAAAAAAAAAAAAAAAAAAACCCTATCAGAAGTCACTGAGATTTTTTTTTGTGAGAGACGACAGAAATGGTATTATATAGAGGCCAGAGAGGACTAAACGTCTCTGGATGAAAATATGAAAGGATGCGGCACAAACATGACTTTTTTTAAAAAAAAATAATAAGGTATAACAGCAAAAGCCATGATGTGCGTCAAAAATTCAAGTTTCTTAGTTCCGTGTAAGGAAAAATCTATGTCACTAAATTAGACTATAGTCTTCGTCTGTTATAAATCGGATTTGTCAAAAAAAGCTATCAGAAGTTACTGAGATTTTTGTTTTTGAAAGACAACAGAAATGACATTATATAGGGGCCAGAGAGAAGTTAACGTCTCTGGATGAAAATGGGAAAAGATATGGCACACATATGAATTTTTTAAAAAAGGAATAAGGTATAACAGCAGAAGTCTTGATGTGCGTCAAAAATCCAAGTTTCTTAGTTCCGTTTAGGCAAAAATCTATGTCACTAAACTAGAAACTGGAAAAAGAGTTGCCAAATAAAAATCAAAAGAATTTTGAACAAAACAATTTTTAATTCAATTTCTACTTATGTCAACAAAGAGTTTTTTATTTTAGTTACTTTTTATTAAATAATTATAGAAAAAACCTCAATTATCAAAAAATGATTGATTTTTCGTAAGAACTTAACTTGCACTCGTCACTTTCACATGAAAAATACTGAAAGCCTCGCATTTTACCAATGGAGCTACTGCCCGTTCATTTCAAATTTCATCATAAACTGCTCAAACTCTTTATAAAGTATTGAAAATGAATTGCATTTAATTAAGGAATTAATATTTGGAAACAAAAACTGTATTGACATCAATTGTCATCCACTGCAAGTTTCAAAAAATGTATTTGAACTCGAGTTGATGAAAGAAAAATTATTAACGATTTAAAATTAAAAAGAGACCTGAAGTTAAAAAAGAAGTACAGAAACGTTATTGTTAGTTATTGAGTTCGAAAAGAATAACCAAAATGAATTTTGAAAAAGAATTCACTGAGATTTTTTTAAAGTTGAACCAAAGCCAGACTAGGGGTTAGAGAAGAGTAAATATCTTTGAATAAAATGTCAGAAGATGCAGTAAAGAGGTAACTATTTTAAAAATATACCAGTAGAAGTCACAATCAAGGGGTTTTTTTTAATGTTGTTGTTGCTCTGTTTAGGCAAAAGGCTATGTTTCTAAAACAGAAATGGGAAAAAGCAAACTGAACTAGAGTTAAAAAAAGTTTGAGCTCTGAAAAAAAAATCCAATGAAAATATATAATATATAACTATAATAATATGCAATTATATAAAAAAATAATATATAATAATTGTAGCATAAAAATGGATGATAAATAATAATATGTAATTACAATAAGTATTTTAAAAATAGCTTTAAACGAGCTAACTCTACAACCAACTGTTTTGCCAAAGTTATTAAATGTGAAAAATTTTAATTAAATTTTCCAATTTTCAGTTCGCATTTCTTCTAGATAAGCTATTTTTAAATTGATAAAAGACGAAGAAAAAAGAAAATAGAAAAGATATAATGAATATAAATTAACACTAATTTTTTTAATTTTATACAACTCAACTTTGACAAAAAATAAGCAGTTTCACCAATTTATTAAATGTGAAAAAATTTTCCAATTTTCAGGTGCCATTTTTCCACTCCAAAATATTTCTAAATTAAAAATTTTGATAGAAAATTAAGAAAATTGAAAAGAATAAATAATGGAACTACATTAATATTAATTTGTCTTATATTACAGTGACCGGCTTCAACAATAAATTGTTTTGGTGGGGTTACTGCTTGCGAAAAATATTAATAAAATTTTCTAATTTTCAGTTATTATTTCTCCTAAGCAAATTATTTTTAAATTTAAAATTTTGTTAGATGTAGGACTTAAAGTATTTTAGAGCCTTACTTTTTTTCAATTATTTTTGATTTGCGATGCACCTGCCAGTTTTCTCAGTTTCACTTAAATATAAATTCACTTATATATATATATATACACTGAAGTGACAAAAGTCATGGGATGACTATTAATATCGTGTCGGTCCTCCTTTTGCCCGGCGAAGTGCAACAACTCGACGTGTCATGGAGTCCACAAGTCGTTGGAAGTCGTCTGCAGGAATATTGAGCCATGCTGTCTTTCGATGATGTCCCATAAATGCTCGATGGGATTCATATCGGGCGATCTATAGGGCCAGATCATGCTCTGGAATTGTCCGGAATGTTCTTCAAGCCAATCGCGAACAGTTCTGGCCCGGTGACAAAGCGCATTGTCATCCATAAAAATCCCTTCGTTGTGTGGGTACGTGAAGTCCATGAATGGCTGCAAGTGATCTGCAAGTAGCTGAACATAACCATTTCCAGTCAATGATCGGTTCAGTTGCACCAGAGGACCGAGTCCATGCCATGTAAAAACAGCCCACACCATTATGCAGCCGCCACCAGCTTGAACAGTGCCTTGCTGACAGTTTGGGTCCATGGCTTCGTGGGGTCTGCGCCACACTCGAACTCTACCATCAGCTCGTAACAACTGAAATCGTGACTGATCTGACCACGCCATGGTTTTCCACTGGTCTAGGGACCAGTCGATATGCTCACGAGCCCAGGAGAGTCGCTGCAGGCGATGTCGTGCTGTCAGTAAAGGCACTCGAGTCGGTCTTCTGCTGTCATAGCCCAAGGAAGACAAATTTCGCCGCACAGTCCTATCGGACACGTCCCTCGTATGTCCCACATTGATTCCTACATTTTGACGAAGTGTTGTGTGTCTATTAACATTGACCATTCTACACTGACGTCGGCGGTCTCGATCGTTAAGTGCAGGTGGTCGCCCACTGCGCTGTCCATGATGGGATGTGATGCCTGAAATTTCCTACTCTCGGCACACTCTTGATACTCTGGATCTTAGAATGTTGAATTCACTAATGATATCCGCAATGGAATGACCCATGCGTCTAGCTCCAACTAACATTCCACGTTCAAAGTCTGTTAATTCTCGTCGTGCCGCCATAAATCGCGAAAAACCTGTTCACATGAATAACTTGCACACAAATGAAAGCTCTGGAAAACGAACTTCGCATTTATACTTTTTCGCTGCGATACTACTGCCATCTGTGTATTTGCATATTGCTATCCCACGACTTTTGTCACTGCAGTGTATGTATAT
>JAPMOQ010023272.1:910642-941065 GCA_026543055.1 Argiope trifasciata
GCAGTGTATATATATATATATATATATATATATATATTGCATAATTATACAATTATACATATGGTTACATGCTGTAAACAGACATTGTCGAATTGTCGATTGATATAAGTACATTTCGTTTTATTATAATGCAAGGGATTTTTTTCCAGCATGTTTCTGTAATTTTTACGACTTAGTGCCTGAAAGGATAATGATGAAAAGCTTGGGAAAACAAGAATGAAATTGTTTGAAAACATTTTGCCTTTTATCCAATTTTTCAGCAGAAATATGTTAGAGTCTCAAAAATCAAAAACATAAAAATTTTATCAAAAATGTTATAGCTTAATTTGAGTTAAAAAAAAGATTTTCAAGTGCAGGAGCGTAATAAAAAATCAATGGAAGATAAACCAAAGATAAATTTTCGTTAGAAAATTATCAAGGTTTCATGATTTATTCTTCCAAGATTCAGTGATTAATTCTTCCGAAATATAATGCTTTCTTTTTTTCTCTTTTCCAATGCTTATTTCTAAGCGATAATTTTTTTGTCGGAATAAAGCAGAAAGCTGAAATACAGCAATCAAATTAAGAAGAATTTTTGTACGTAATTCGGGTAAAGAAACAACAAACTCGTTGTATATATTTTTAAAAAAATGCCATTGCCAGTGGTCAGAAATGAAAGACGTAACATTCTAAGAAACTGAATAATTAATCGTCTGTGATTTGTGGGCACTTAATTACAAAATAATTTTAAAAGAAACCGCGTTTGAGGTCGTTACTTGAACATAAGACTGTATTTTTTTTTCTGAAATTAACGAATTCTAAGTAATAAAATCACTTCTTTCTATTTTTTTTCTTTTACACTCTTTTTTCTTTCCTTTTCCTTTTCTTATTTTTTGCATTAATGAAATAATGTTTCATGATATTTTTATTATATGCAGTTAGAAATGTTGCTTTCATTTCAAATGTCAAAAGTTAATGTGATATAATTTTAAACGTGGCGCCATCTATTGTGACATGAGATAAGCAATATTGAGGAAAATAGAAATTCGTCTATCTACAAATGAATACAAAGGAGTATAAATGCAGCATAATACGGAAAAATCCTTATTTACCATTCAAAATTTTTACTCATTTTAATTTTTCTAATATATATTTTTTCTATATTAGCAAAATTACTTTTATTCAGGTTTTTATTCGAAAATGAAACAAATATTTCGGAAATATTACAGATCCTTTTTTTTTATTTCTAACTATCCCCATAATTTTAAATTAGATCAGTAGTTTTTAAAATAAATTGGAAATAAACCAAAATTTTAGGTTATTAAAAATTGTATGGATAAATGACGTTCCTTTATTAAGAAAAAAAAAAACTTTCTTCAAGCATAAAATTTTGTTTCAACTATTGAATTATTCTTAATACGGACAGTATTTCTCTCAGTAAATGAATTCATAAAGTTTCATTCCTTTGATTATTAGTATACATATATTGTATTCCTAATACTTTTAAAATGAGGGCTTTATATTTTTTGCATGGTTTAAAAAAATAAAAGGTTCTACATGTGCTTTCTCATATTGAAATTTTATGAAATTTTTATTTAATTTAGAAAATTAAACAGAGAATAGTTATCTGAAAAAAATTCATAAAATATTACGAAAATATATTCGATTATTTAAAAAAAATCTACGAACTACAATTTGAAAACGGTCACTATATTTTATATAATTGAAAAATAAAATGTAAACCTAAAATTTATTTAACTGAACATCTATAATTTTTTTTCTTTTCTCCATATTTTTGTATTTGAAATGTTCCAGTATTTTCTATGAGAGCCAAGTATTCATGAATATATGCAAACTTAGACTATATTTATTTATATTATCATTAAATAGTTTTCATCTAGTTTCAAATTTAGGGAAATAAGAGATCATCTGACATGCTTTTGTGTCGTTTATGTCCAGTAAGAAATCATTTATGATATTAAAAAAATTTCGATAGAAAATATTCTACTTAAATTTTTCTCCTACCAAATCAAATGAAATCATATTTTATGTATTTTTTATCCAGTAGATGGCAGCACAACTGTTTTATAAAATACGTACTCAAAATTCTGTAATAGAACCTAGATGGCAGCACATTTCATTCGGATGCTACCGAATATTTAGATTTAGATAGATAGTGAATATTTATTAACAAATTCAGACATACATTTTAAAAATTACACTTCAGATTTTTTTTGATTAGGAGAAGGTAAAGTAGATAATTTCATTATTTTTATTAGAAAATAAAAATGAGTAATAATATAAATTTATGAAAACATATGAATAGAAGGAGTTATTTCTTCTTTACATTCCTGTGACAAAGGCAGTTGTATTTTATTCAATTTCCAATTTCATTTCTTCGCTAATAAATTATTTGGATCATATTTTACAATTCACAGCCATCCAATGGTGGTTTTTGGTAACACAAGGCGCTGACATATTTTGTGTTCCCTCTACGGTAAATTCTATTGTTGACAAAAAAGTAACAAGATAAACTTATTTCAGTTTTAACTTTATCTTAATATTTATTCTGTGATATCGTTATGTATTGAAAGACAATTCTTAATGTATTTGTAGCTTTAATTTTTTATTTCTCCAGATATGATGCCTTTTATCGACTCGTTTTATATACCAAGTCCTTTTTCTTTTTAATTCTTTATATACCAATGATTCTTGTAATTTATTATACACATATTGTTGCGAATTGATATTTTATTTTAATCGTAATCGTTATTATTATCTATTATATAAAAAGAAAGAAAATTGTATCTGGCAGTAGAATAAATGTATGGAAAGATGAATGGTTGTCCTTCATTTTATGATTAAGTTTTAACATTTATTTTTCACTGCTTTTAGTAAGTGAATTTCGCCTCCGTTGTTATATTGAGGTCTCGTTAGTAATACGTAACATGGCGTCCGTGATTTAAAAGAAATTCTGCTTTTTCTTTGAAAATATTGGTTCCGTGAAAAGCGATTAGGCTTAGTTCACCTTTGGAATTCCACATCAAGATGGAAGAAAACGAAATTGTCAAAAGTAACTTGGATGATCTGAAAAAAGCAAGAACACAGCTTCGTCGTGCTTTCACTACAGTTTGTAATCAATTTGAGAAGTTAGAAGAATCTGAGGATATTGAAAGTAAGCAAATTCAAACCATTTATAATAAGATGCTTGATAAATCTTCTCGATTGTTTGAATTGGATTCTCAAATAAGTTTATTAACTGCTATATCTGATGAGGAATTTGATTTAGTTGAATCTTATAGAGACAAATTTATTGAAGCAAAAGTATTTTATGAATCATATGTTAAAAAAGAATTTGTCTCCAAGTCAGGCGACATTCATTTACAAAATGGCGCAAATTTAAAACTTCCCAAGATAGTTTTGAAGGAATATGAAGTTGTTCCAAAAACTTGGGTTGCATTTTGGGGTCAATTCTCTCGCATACATAGCGATGAGTGCTTGAAAGAGGAAGACAAATTCCAATATTTGTTGGCGTCTGTCAAGCCAAATACGAAAGCGAGAGACATTGTAGATAGTTATCCACCTTCCAAAGAAAACTATTTGAAAGTAATAGAACATTTGAAATCTCGCTTTGGAAGGACGGATTTATTAATTGAAGTGTATATAAGAGATCTTTTAGCTTTAGTGCTGAATCGCCAAAATGTCCGTCTTGCTGAATTATATGACAAATTGGGTTCAAATTTGAGATCTCTCGAAACATTGGGTGTAACTACCAAAAATTATGCAGCAATGTTATACCCTGTGGTAGAATCCTGTTTACCCGTTGAAGTTTTGAAGGCTTGGGACAGATACAGATTAAACGCCAAAATTGGCGATGAAGATATGATAAACCTAACAAAAGAGAAATTGCTGGAATCATTATTGGCCTTTTTATCTCATGAGGTGGAAGGTGAAGAGCACAGGATTTTGGCTGTAAATGGTTTTGGAAGACAGAAATGCAAACGAGAAATAAATAAGTCTTCTGAACCAGATGAACCAACGGCAGCTGCTTTAATATCGTCTTCTAGTGATAAAACCTTAGTAAAGCTCGATTGTTTGTTTTGCCACAAACCTCACAATAGTAAAGATTGTAGAAAGGCTTCTGTAATGAGTTTGGAAGAAAGAAAAAATGCGGTTAAAAATTCAAAATGTTGTTTACTATGTTTTAAAAAGAATCATTTTTTCCGCGATTGCAGAAGCAAAATAAGATGTTTATTGTGCAATCAACGACATTATGTGATAATGTGTCCAAATCTGAAAAAAGAATCTGTAACTTCTACTTCCACAGAGATTGACGAAAACGAATCGAAAGCCACAGCAATGATTTCTTCCCAGTCTTCCCAAAGAGAAGTATACCTCAAGACTGTTATGTTAAGACTTCGTAATAATGGTCAAGAGATTTGTGTAAGATCTTTATTAGATGATGGATCACACCGCTCATATATTGAAACTGGATTAGTTAAAGAGTTAAATCTCCAATCTTCAGGTACGGAAATACTGTCACAAGGTTTATTTGGCGGAGGAACAACGCCTGTTGCTAAACATGGAAAATATGATGTAAATGTAGTAAGTTTAGACAAAAAATGTTCTTTAACAATTTCATTCCTCGATCAGCCAAAGATTTGTACCTCACTGCCTAGAATTCAAGATGAAAAGCTAATTTCCGAACTCTCTTCCCGAGGGATAGTTCTAACTGACGTAGGTAGAAATGCACCACCTATAAGAGTCCTACTTGGAGCAGATGTCCTTGGTAGTATTTTAACAGGAAGAGTAGAGATTTTCAAGTCGGGAATTTCAGCTGTCGAAACCATACTTGGTTGGACCATCTTAGGGCTTGGCAAGAAAAAAGAAGTTTTTAGTACTGTATCGTTGGCTTTGAAGAACTTTGAATTGCATAATATTTGGGATTTAGACATTTTGGGGATAACTGATCCAACAGAAGTATATGAGAAGAAGCTTCTGGAAAAAGACACATTGATCCATTTTCAAGAAACCCTGAAAGTTAATGACGAACAACGTTATGAAGTTACACTTCCTTGGTTAGTTGGACATCCTCCCTTGTACAATAATCGTGAAGTAGCTACAGCCAGACTTCGTTCTGTTACGAAGCGTTTATTGCAAGAAGACACATTCAACGCGTACAACGAAGTTTTCTTGAATTGGCAAAGTGAAGGAATTATTGAAGAGGCTGAGCTTTCAGAGATGAACAATCCAACTTATTACTTACCACACAGACCGGTAATTAAGTTATCAAGCTGTACAACAAAAATACGGCCTGTGTTTGATGGTTCTTTTAAAGTTAAAGGTGGTGCGTCATTGAATGATTGTTTGAGTACAGGACCAAGTTTGACACAACAAATTCCTCCGTTAATAAACAGATTCAGATGGGATGCCAAAGGCGTCACAGCAGATATTAAACAAGCATTCTTGCAGATAAGTGTAAACCGTGTAGACAGAGATGTATTACGGTTCTTGTGGTGGAAAGATCCTAAAAGCTCAACTATTGTCGAATATAGACACTGCCGTGTTGTTTTTGGAATAACTACATCACCTTTCCTGCTGAATGCAACAATACTGCATCATCCTAGACAAGAAAAATTTAAAGGTGAAGATATGGCTTTTACAAGGAGCAAATTAGATGGGTTTTACGTCGATAACCTGATTACCAGTGTTGAAAATGAAGATCAGTTTCAACATCTGAAGAGACAGGCAATTGAGATAATGGCTGCTGGATGTTTTGATTTACGATCCTGGTTTTCTACAGGTAATTCAGAAGACTCAATGCAGTCAGTATTAGGACTTAAGTGGAAATGTAAGACAGATGAAATTCCATGTGTTTCCCCAAAAGCATCTATCGACCTATCACCAACTAAAAGAACTTTACTTTCGATAATAAACAGCGTATACGATCCGATAGGATTTTCTAGCCCTGCAATGCTCGTTCCAAAGTTAATTCTGCAAGAATCCTGGAGAAGAAAATTGAGTTGGGACGAAGAACTTCCCGAGGATCTTAAAGTGAGGTTTCATAGCTGGGCAAAACATCTTAGTCTGATTGAACAATGCTCTATTCCAAGAAGAATGTTTAGAGGAAAACTTGATGATGCAACTTTACATATTTTTTCAGATGCATCAGTATTTGCTTATGCTTGTTGTGCATTCTTGCGATGTGAAGAGCAAGAAGAAGTCTTCATCAATCTGGTGGCTTCAAAATCCAGAGTGATGCCAATGAGGCGTCCAACGATTCCTAGAGCGGAATTATTAGGAGCTGCCGTAGCTACTCGGTTATACAAGTCTGTTCAAGAATCTTTGAAGTTTCCTCTTAGGACTTTCTTTTGGAGTGACTCTATGGTTGTGTTGGCCTGGCTTAAGAATCAAGAACCTTGGAATACCTTTGTTGGGAATAGAGTAAAGGAAATTCGAGAACTGACGGATATCAACGCATGGAGATATATACCTGGAGAATTAAACCCTGCCGACCTACCATCTTGTTCCTGTAATTGGTCCGACCTTTTCAAACACAAATGGTGGAACGGTCCTTTGTGGTTACGTGAAGGTGAAGAGTCATGGCCGAAAACGAGGTTGTCGTGTCCGGAGGAAGCGCTGAAAGAACACAGAAAAATAGTGACGAGCACAGCAAGCATACAGAAAGAGATTGTAAGTCAAAGATTCTTATACTTTTCGAAATACCCAATGATAGTACGGATGGTTGCTTGGATTCTTCGTTTCTGTGTCAATTCTCGTAAAGGTCAAGAGAAGATTGGAGGAACAGTGACCAGTGAAGAATTTCAAAATGCTGAACTGTGCTTAATAAAGATGATTCAAAGCGAGTGGTCAGAGGAGATCAGGAAGAAGTATGAATCTTCAATGAAATTTTATGAAGACGAAGGTGTACTGAAAGTCAAAACTCGCCTTGTGCTTAGTGAAGATAACAAGGACTTTCAATGCCCTATTGTTTTACCTGATCATTTAATAACTCGGCGTTCAATTGAGTATATGCATCAGACCCTAAATCATGCTGGTGTGCAGACCATTTTAGGACATTTGAGAGAAAGATTTTGGGTCCCCAGAGGACGGAGAGTCATAAGGGAAGTAATTTCTAAATGCATTCGCTGCAAGAGATATTCTGTGAAACATGCGACTACAGATAGTGCCCCATTACCAGCTGACCGTGTTCAGAGAGTTGCCGCTTTTCAAGTCGCCGGTGCAGACTTCGCTGGCCCTGTCTTTCTACGAGGAGGAATCAAGGCTTGGATCATATTATTTACATGTGCTGTGTATCGTGCCGTTCACCTTGAATTGGTAACGTCTTTGTCTACAGATGCATTTATTCAAGCATTGCGAAGATTCATCGCTCGTAGAGGGAGATGCAATGTCATTTATACAGACCGAGGAACAAATTTTCTGGGCACCTCAAGAGCACTTCAAAATTTGGACTGGGAAACTATTCAAGCTGACTGTGCTGCACAACAAATTAAGTGGAATTTTAACCCTCCGAGTGCACCTTGGTATGGAGGATGGTGGGAGCGTTTCATTAGAGTTCTCAAGGATATTTTAAAGAAGAATATTGGAAAAGCTAGCCTCAATTACGAAGAGATGCTTACAGTGTTGGCTGACTGTGAAAGTACCATAAAACAGAGGCCTCTAACCTACACATCTGAGGATCCTGAAGAGCCTAAACCTTTGACCCCTGCCCATTTTTTGCGTGAAGTTGCTCCAACTTTATATTGTGACACCGTTGATCTTGATCTGATTGACAGTAACCACTTACGAAAGATATTGTGCTACCTGCAAAAGGTCCGTGAGAGTTTCCGCAAGAGGTTCCAGAGAGAATATTTATCTACGTTGTTGAAAAATTCTGAAGATAAACAACGTTCTAAATTAAGGGTAGGTGATATCGTTCTTGTGGGATCTGATAATTCTAAGAGAATCGAATGGCCCTTAGCTCGGATCGAGGAATTGATCGCGGGTAAAGATGGAAAACAAAGAGTAGCTCGTTTGAAGCTGGCTCATACTACTCTTATTCGTCCTATTCAACGACTGTTTCCATTAGAAATACAGTCCAAAGATTTACCACCCATCACCCCTCTTGACGAGTCCCGTATTTCTGATGTTTCTGGAAACGATACTCGAGAGACTTCTGACGTGAAATACACCCGAAATGGTCGTCAAGTGAAGATGCCACAGAGACTAGACATTTGACTATTGAGAAATTTTTATTGACTTTACTTTAGAGACTTTAAATTTAAGTATTACTCTCTAATATTCTAAAGGTAATTTCTCATAGTAACTGTTGTAATATCACTTATAGATTGTTTGTTTGCAAAATTTTCTCCTTTTGATGTAATTTCATTATTTTTTTAAAAGTTTTGTCTTGACTAAAAGCAATACAAAAGGTGGGAGTGTTGCGAATTGATATTTTATTTTAATCGTAATCGTTATTATTATCTATTATATAAAAAGAAAGAAAATTGTATCTGGCAGTAGAATAAATGTATGGAAAGATGAATGGTTGTCCTTCATTTTATGATTAAGTTTTAACATTTATTTTTCACTGCTTTTAGTAAGTGAATTTCGCCTCCGTTGTTATATTGAGGTCTCGTTAGTAATACGTAACACATATAATTTAAAGCAACAGTCATTAAGTTCTTTAGTTATTTTCATTCTTTATGATCTCAAGGAAATAGTTCAATTTTTATATCAAGATTATTTATCCAAACCCTAATAAACCATACTAGAGTGTGGGATTAGGAAAGAGAGACGATGGAAAAACATTCTTAACTTATATAAAGTTTAAGAAAAGAGTTTGCAGACGCAGCGTCTTGAATCGGCAAGAATTTTACTTAACACTTTTTCCTTACCACTTTTGTCGGTGAATGAACACTTTTTCTTTACAGAAGAAGTAAAATGCGAAAATTCCGTGAATCAGATCGAAGAGTAGACTTTAACAATTAAATTTACCATTGGCTTGGCAATATGAGACATGTCCAAGTAGATTTTGTGACCCTTTTGTACCTCCAGATACGAGACGACAGCCACCGCCGCCTGTGCTGAAATCTGTCATTGCAGTCATCAAGCTTTATACATTTTATTGTGTTTGAATACTGTTTCATTTATTCACTTACCTTCTATTTAAAAAAAGATTCATTATTTATTAAAATATTGTTAGTTGTTTAAATACAGATAGTGAAAAAAATTAATTTTTAAAAAAATATTTAAAATTAGATACGGTTATAAATAATTAAATTTTAGCAACAATTTATGATGCTGAAAAGGCAGAATTGGAAATAACTGGCTTTCTAATTCTTCATTTAGTTTGATGCGTGTAAATAATTATTAAAAAACTTTATTTTAAAACTATAATTTTCTATATGAATATATTCGTTAAGGTCAAGATAAAAAGAAAAGACGATTTTTTTTTCGAAACATTTGAAATTTGTAAATTGTCTTAAAAATAAAAAAGACAAAAAAATTTTGCTACATATTTTATACAATGTTTCAATTTCACCTAGAATTATACTTTAAATTCAGAAAAGTAAATTTAATCCACGAAGTTTTTAAGATATTTTTTTCCTATGTTGTAATATTGATCAGGTCCAAAAATTATTACTGAGGGCTCTAAGTTTCATATATGACAGACAATGATTAATAGATAATCATTTACCAATTTGATAATTGGACCTTCAAAGTTGAAGAAACTTTTGGGGGACGACTCCAAAACTTTTGGCCATGATTGAGATTTTCTTTCTTGCTTGCTTTTCTTCTCCTTCTTTTCTTTCTTTCTTTTTTTCAAAAAAAGATGATCTTATTCTATGCTTTTATTTGATCTATAAGAGCTATGTAATTGCAAATATCATTTAAAATCCTCGATTTAATTCTTAAGGTTCTTTTTTTTTGTATTTGAATTCACTTACAGATATGTATCATCCAAATTTCTCCGTATTTAGCTGACTAACTCAGAAATAAGAGATTCTAGTAAATTTTGATCAAGTTAATTTTTAATTTTTAATTAATCCAATTAATCAAGTTAATTTTTGATGTATATTCCTCTAATTTCTGCTTGAAATTGCTTTTATATTTGATTTTTAATTAATTTAAAGGCTGGATACTAAAACCAACTCTCTAGAAAGTGATTCACGAGTAAACGCATGTAATTACAGTTTGTCATAAATTTTCTTCTACTGAAAAACTGTTTTTAATATAGAAATAAAATGTAAACCACTTAAAAGATTTTTTTTTAAGAATTTGTTGAGAAAAAAAAAATGGCGAGGAATAATATTTGAGTTCCCTTAAGTCCCTTCAAGCCCAATCCGATCATGCAAGCAATTGCTGGATTTTTAACGAACCTGTTTGCTGGACGATCTTTGAACGATTCAGCTAAACGTCGTTCAACTACGTGACATATCCTGAGTTTGCAGATATGCTTACATAGGTGCAGCAGAGGAGTTGTATCTGCGTTTCTAAATATTGGGGAAGCAAGGATAAGATTTCAAAACGTCAACAAGCTGCGTGTTTGCTGTCTATTGAGATATCTTTTGTAATCTTCTAGATTCTTCTAAATTGAAATTATTAGATAACCTGAACTGTCAATCTCGATGGTATACATTTTGGGGAAAGGACTACTGTGAAAACAAAATTTAGGACTTCTGCTACTTTAACACTGTCTTCAAAAATGGAATACGTTTACACTTAATGAAAATAAGTATTAAAAATTCAATGGAATAACAACTAAACATGTTACCATGACTGTGGAAAACCAAAATACACCAGTTTATGATTTATGAGCGATGATTAAGCAGGAAATAAGTCTTCCTTTCAATGATTATGATTTTAGCCATGACAGCCAAATAGTCACGATTTTAGCCATGCACTGTAATTTAGATTAAAATAAAGAAAAGGTAAGAGTTTTGTACTCAAAGAAAACAAGTTTAAATTTCAAGTTCATGTATATATCAATTATCGTGCTGGAGATAAATTATTTTTGAAAGGAGAAAAAGCATTTCTTAACTATCCCTTTTTGATTTTGATAATATTTAGAGCATCTTAGACTGAAATTCAAAAAATCAAATCGTTCTTTTTTTATATTTACTTCCCCACCAAATTTTTTTAAAATTAAAATTAATCTTACAATTTATTACAGTTAAACAAATGATGCAGCCAAAAATATACATATTTAATAGAAAACTATGTGCAGGATGCTATTGGAAAACTTTATTACTTTAACTTTAAAAAAGTTTAAATCAGAACACATGATTTAATGCATGTCGAGTCAAATAACTTGTAAACTGGGATAAGCAAATATTAAGGTATGTGAAAACCGAACAGTATTATGTGTCTTCTCTTATTAATATGTAAAGTCAGATGTTCGGAACGAAAAATGCGTCTAAAAATATTCCCCATTTTTTTTTTTTTTGAAGTTGGTATTTTACCTCACAAGAAGCTAACCTATTTCACAGACCGTGTAAAAACAAGTTTTAAGCCCAAATGCAAACGAATGTGAATGATTTTTTCATTTGTGGTCGCCTCTAGCAGCAAATTAATAGTTGCGGTTCTTTTCCAGATTGTTTGCTTATTGTCATTACATCTTTTCGTTGACTTTCTCACAATCTTTCTACGTATAACCGAAAGCAATCATAACGCTTTCATCTCTGGGCGCATCACAGTAAATTTTCACACGTTTCTGAAACAATAGCTTTTCGGTATTAATGTTATTAAATTTCCAAAAACGTTGCATTTATTTCGGGAAGAACAAAGATAGACCAATTATTTTTCTTCGGTGTATCTTCGAAATTGCACATTCTTAATGAAGACATTGCTATTTCTACGAACTGACACCTACAAAGCGGGCCGACTGCAAACATTCTGAATTTCCAGGTCTAACTGTCATGGGTTTGAGGTGGACTAGACCTCTAATTTTTCAAAACCTGTCTAGACAAAAAACAAAAAAGGAATTTTGAACAAAAAACTAGAGTGAAATTAGACTATTATTTCTGAACCTTTTAAAATTGGGGCATTTCTTTGTTTAAAAATGGAAGGATTGTATTTCAATCATTCTATTTTCAAACGGAAAGCATTATTCTCATAACTTCAACTGTACTTATTCATAGTAAATTATTAATAATTAAAAGATAGATATTAAATACATATTTGTAAATAAAATGAATTTATTTAATTAATTAATTTTCATTTAAAAAAAATTAAAACTTGCTGAAATTGTACTAAATATGTTTTCAAAATTTTGATGATTCAAATAATTTACCATAAAAGTCCACTTGAAGTAGGGACCTATTTACTAAAGTACTTTGCTAAAATTATATTAAAATATCCAGAAACGTTACTTTTTATACTTTTAAAGCTTTAATAATTGTTATCTAAGAACAAATACAAATATTTCGGACTAGATTTCGAAAATCATGACTCTGTTGTTCGACGACATTTTGAATTCTTATATATAGTCTCGTGTTCCCGTATATAGTGCTAAAGTGAATGGCTCCAAAATCATTCTTATTTCTTATAGTCATATAGCAACAATCTAATATAAACAAACCATGGTATGAATTTTACCCTGCTTTACTGAACCGTTTTAAAGCCGGGTTCCAACGACCCGCTTTACTTCTGACAGGGCTAGCGCTCTCCCTTGACAAATTGTCAGTAAACTAGATAGTTATCAAAGAACCCCAGGAAACCGCTGAAGGCACAAAAACAGAAAAAAGCGTGTCTTATCTGAAAATGGACAGGTCGTTGGAACGCCGCTTAGAGCAGCATTGTATCGTGACCTCCGAGATCTCTCTCAGAGGTCACGATTGTATTCAACGATTAGTAATTAATGGAATTGCAAAATATTTTTAGAAATGCTCTGGGGAATAATATTTTGCTCCTTTTTTCTTCCGTGTTACCATTAACTGATGTTGAATGTTAAAGGCCATCACCAGCCCCAGCAAAACCTTTATAGTCTCAACATCGAAGGGGGTAGTCTCAACATCGAAGTTGTTCCGACGGAGCTTTACCAATGTTGAAACTACTTTTACGGATATGGTCATAAATCTTCCGACTGACATTTTGTATGATCACCCTCCCGGACATGAACAACATCAACCCAAAATGAACAGACATCAAAGGACCCCGGAAAACCAAAAGAGAGGGGAAACATGCCACATGCGTAGGAATAGGGCTTAAGTGGTAGCCTTCTTACACAATTTCAGTACCCACCAGGGCGACGAGAGCCAACCGACATTCATTTCAGGTATATTTTTTTGCATTAATGCCATTAATGTCCAACGAAAAAGGAAATTAATTTTGATGTGTATATATATATATTATTTTGCTTTACAGTTTTATGTAATTTAAAAATTTATATATTCAACCGACATGATTGCTTTTGTAGTTACATTTACTCAAAACATTTTTGAATTATCTTAGTCAAGATGCACAGACAGGCAAAAGTATTTAAAAAAATATGTTTTTTGAACTCAGAGAAGTCTAAAAGGCCGGTCCCACTATCGGAGAAACTTCAGACGGGGCACGCGTTTTCCTTTCGAGCCCTCTTGCGGTTTTCTGGGCTTCTTTGATGCCTGCTCTTTTTACTGACAAATGTTCGGTAGAATCGACAGGTATCAAAAGAGCCCTGAAAACAGCAAGAGTGGTCGAGAGGGGAACGCGTTGCTCGCCTGTCGAATAGACGGGTCGTTGGAAATCGGCTTAAAACGTGGAGATTCATGAAAATCTCGACTTCAACAGACTAGAAAGGTTTTCTTCGAATAGATCTTATTGAAATTTTGACAAAATTTACGGATTTGGGGAAAGATCGTATACCAAATTTCATTCACCTAGCTAATGCTTTTTTCGTCCTTGTCATAGACGGACATGATGCCAAAACTGTGTCCAATATCAGGGAGATGTAAAACAGAGAGATTCGTCAGAATCTCGAGTATGAAATTTTCTGTTGGTTACAGTCCTTTTTCAATGCTTGTGACTGAGGAGACTTTACAATCCCGCTTACTGTTATCTGTCAGCAATTAAAGCAGAGTAAGCGTGTCTTCTACTTTTTTCAGTAGTGCTAACTAGGCCCAAGAGTACGACTTAGCTACTGCATACATCACATTCGACTTGCACTATCCCTTTTTACAGGAACGTACATTCACACAGCTCTCAGATACAGCATGGAAGAACAACCATGTCCGATCTGGAACTTAAATCCTGGTTGCTTAGATTACGGGGAAGGCACACTACCTTTATACCAGAATGCCAGTTCTTTTTCCACTCTTCATATACGGGAAAGTTAGAAAAAAAAGAAAGAAAAAAGGAGGGGTCGGGAACTGTGGTTTCGATAGATATATGTGCAGTAGGATTTGAGAATTTACAATATTTTGAATTATTCAGCGTTTTTCCTCTCCAGCCTGCCTATCCTTTATGTTGCTTTAAATAGTTAAATATACCAATCCCAATATCTGGATTAAAAAAATAAAATGCATAAAAGTGAAAAAAAATCACGTTGGAAAAATATGGATAATTTTATTGTCTGTAAGCCCTAGTCACTTAAGCCTTCGAACTATGCTTATGAAATAGAATGTTTATGAGAGTTAGAACGAGTGGGTAAATATTTCTTTTTCGACCACACAGGGGTGAAAAAAAAGCCGCAGAGTGTGCCACTTTCCACGCCTGCAAATAGCATTTTTCATTAACCTACTTCATTTACCGCACGTGCTTCCATAAAACCCCTGGCGCCGCGCCGCTTCTCAGCGCAAACGGGGCGGGGCTACGTGGACGGTTTACTGACCAACCACTGAAAGAATTTTTCCCGCTCTGAGACGCGTTCGCAACCTTGGCGCGGTCGAAAAAGAACAAAAGAAGGGGACTTTTTACAGGTGCAAGGAGGAGGAGTTTTATGATCTCGAGGTAAATTTGGAAATGGGGGGGGGGGTTCTAGAAAGAAATATTTCAACATTGTTATTGAATGCTTCGTAGCCAGATATGCCCTTAAGTAAAATAGTTGAATGCTCGGAGAAATTTCGAATTCCGACTTTCGCCCTTTATAGAAGACGGGATCCGATTTTGAAAGAAATATATCGGCTTTTATTCCTTAGTACAATGTTCATATTATACAAAACAGTTCACACAAATTATAAAACATTTTACAATGGTTATGAAGCAATAAATAAAAACATTTTTTTGTGTGTGTGCAAGGCCTAAGTCAGGGACATACGGGGCAGTTGTCCCGGGTCCCAAGATTAGATGGGGGCCTGAAATCGAACGGAAATTTTATTTACGAAGTAGTGAAGCAAAAGGAGGTCTCAAAAAGTTTTTGTTCCTGGCCCTAAGTAGACTAAGTCGGGCCCTGTGTGTGGGATTGAGCAAAAACAACTTATGAAAAATAAGTAGTTCGTTGAAAATCAAATCCCCCACCTTACTTTTTCTACAATAAATAAATAAAAAATAAAAGGAGCAGTAGTTTGTCCGGTATTAACTGCTGGACAATCGGATTCTGAGGTCATTCACTAAATATCTTAGTCTTCATTTATCCATTTGTCCCGGCCCTGTTTCTGATAATGTATCTTGGATTATATTATAATCTAATGAAATATATGTGAGGGCATTTTCCTTCAGTTTTGCATGCTCCTCTTCATTCCCTCTATCATCCCACGCACTTCCTTCTAAATTACGATAATTGGATTATATCATTTACATAATCGGATGATTTTTATCTTTTTCTCTGTTGGCTTTAGTATTTAAAACTTTTGCGAATTGAAGTCAATGGTATTTTTATCAAAATTCAACTGAAGGACCGTAATTTTAGAAATGCATTCATTTATTCTATTTTGATGTAATTAGTGCATATGTTCCAGATACATTTTTGGACATTCTAAGAAATCAAAATCTAATAATTTTTTTTTATTTCATAAACAAAAGCATAATGTAAAGTGATAATCAATAAATCAGACTACTTAAAGTTGGGTCTGTCCCAGCTAAATAATATTTAACTGAATTGTAATATTTAATTGAAGTTGCTTACTTTACAGAGGCATTATTATTTTTATGATGTAATATAAATGTATAAATGAAATAAAATAATTTAAATGAAATAAAATAATGATAATTCGCGATCACCAATAAATTTAGTAGTAATTAATAATTATCCGTAACTATAAGTAAGCACTGAATTAATGACATTTACCGTCATACATTCTCGCACGCATAAACACACACAGAAGTTGGGTAGGATGATTTTTATACATAAGAGATATTTTGTGATTTAGCTAACATTAAAAATATTTGATTAAAAATCATTAAATTAGAAATCGAGACGATTCTGTGACATTATGCTTTTCTTTTTTCTCATCTTCCACAACAAAATAAATCTTGGACTATCATGATTATATATGAAATTTGGTCATCTTAGTTCTATGATTTATCAGAAGTTAAGATGTTTTGATCTAAACATGCAACGAAAAGTATTCTGTCTTGCAAAAATTGAGATGTCGCAACAATTCTACACCTGGTCCTTTGTTTGAGTCTTATCTACTCTTACCCTAGATCCCGGGCCGTCTTATCACCTAAACCAACATTACGCTTTGAGTACGAGAAATCCATCTCAAGTTTTCGCGTATTTTTGAACTTCATATTTGAACAGGAGGAATGTGGACAGAGGGGGACTCCCCATTACCAAAGATGATTATCTTCCATTCTGATTGGTCGTTGACTTCGTTCTGAAAAATTGTTCTCTGGATGAAGTTGTTCGTATTCGAAGTCACGTTATCACCGAAAGGAATTTCGAGAAATTCATGAGCGACATTTGGGGGTGTTGTAGATCTGAAATCTCGTTTGAAATAGGGCTTTTGAAGCTTTTGACATTCATGACCCCCAGGACAGTGAAAAGAAACATGTAAGGACTGCATGGCACAGAGAACGTCTAAAGACATTAAAGCTTACGATAGCATTTGTAATTTCCAAGTTCATCAGAAATTCTTCTTTTTAAAGAAAACAATGATACCCTCCCTTTTTAAATTAGATCCAAAGTCAGTATAGTTCATCCAAGAAATCCGAATCAGTATTACAGCATTTTCCCTGCATCTAAAACAGAATTAATATTAAATGATTCACTACTTACTACTTTTCATGTATTCATCATATATAAAAAATTACATAGATAAATGAATGGAAATTAAAATAAATAAGTTACAAAAGTTGAAGAGTACTTTTGCATACGATTCATGAAAAGCTGAGTATGTTATTATTTAATGAATTGACTTGTCATCGAATAATAATACAGACAAATGTCGGTACGATTCATACTTATAATTCTAACTTGTTGCATTACTGCATAGCAGAAATACATTTACGCAATAATAAGCGAGACATTTATTTTATACAAGCTTCCTCCGGCGATTAATTTCTTAGCTCAAATTATTGACCTTCAAAGTTGTTAAAATGCATTTAAAAACATTACATCTTGCTACTTGACAAGACCGAAAAACACGAGTTTAATCTTATTTAAAGATGTAAAATAGCATTAAAATATGCATTGTACGCAATGCTTCAACTTCGATTGAATTCAATATACTGCTTCCCAAAGAATAAGGTTAGAAAGTAAATTCAAACAGTTTCATGAAAACTGTTCAGAAACTAATAATGTCGAATGTAAAAATACTTGATATTTTTGCAAATATTTTGTTTTTTAAATTAGTTATCTAACTTAAAAGGTTGTTTCTTTTGGGCAATTGCTTCCGAATTGATACGTCTTACGATGGTTTTCAAGTTTTGTTTGCATTTGAAAGGTTCCATGAAATCAAATTGACTTGTTTTGTATTATAATAATTTTGACAATAATATGTTTAAAATTGATGTTTGTAAACGATATTTTTTATAACTAAATTTGTGATTTAACGCGTTCATAAGAAATCTGATTTTGAAATTGTCGACACCAACTCAGTACCAATTGTTATTTGCTCCCTTACTGAGTATAGAAAAGGAATTTTAATCGTCAAAAAATTCAAAATCGAGATTTTGGAGAATTTCCAGGTTTTAAACCTCCCTGAGTTCAAGATCACATTTTTTTGCAATTATGTATATAATTCACTCAGTCTATGACAAAGATAACTGGAAACCCTTTAGACTAATTAGAAAACTAGAAACGCCTTTAGAAACTAGACTTTTAGAAACTAGAATGAGATTTAGTACGAGGTCTTTATATCAAATGTGTAGATTTCTAATTTTAAGAAAATTATATTGAGTGGAAATCTGCCTGCCCGATTGTTCAAGTATAAGTGAACTCGATTTCTGTAAGACGATGAAAGCTAGATGGATAAAATCCAATAGCGAGATTTAACATTTCTAGTGTAGACTCTAAATCAAATTTTGAGATAAATCCAAAAAGAGGTTAAGCGTCTATCAGTCGATCTGCGCTTTCAGAAGTTAGTAAATGAAATAACAAGAAAATGCTATGATTTAAATCTAACACATTTGGTATTTGATTTTGTGACTGCTGTTATAGTTTTGTATCAAATTTTGGTTTCAATTACATGTTGAAAAATACGTCTAAAATGTAAATCAATTTTTATTAGAGAATATGCGAAATTTTTTTGGGGGGAGACTAGACCCGCTGGTTTTGAATCAAAATCTGCTATTCACTAACATGAACCTTTAGACCGGTCTTGACGGTATTCAGGAAAATATTTTAAGCTGCCGCATTGTTCTTGGTTTTTGACTTTTCAGCACGAGCACAGAAGATCGTTAGACCTACAAATTACGTCTCTCTCAATGCCTCTTACATCTACTCGTAGATCAAAACCTGCTTTTTATTGCGAATTATGGTCTGCACGTCGGTATATTCGACCGGTTCGTTGTAACTTTTCAGATAAGAATTGGCTTTAAATCAATCAGGAAGGTAAAGAATCGATTTTTTTTAAAAAATAAAAAATAGTTTTTTTTTTAACATCTACACTGTTGTAAATTAACTTTTCATACTTGCGAAATTTTTGCAATAATGATTCGTTGAAAAACTCTAACTTAATAGGATTTTTTTTTCTATAAATGAATTTTTTTTTGAAAAAATATTTATAAATCTTAGAGGTGAACATCAACTGTCAGAATGCTTAGTAGAAATCGGAAATCTGAAAATAATTTAAATGACCACGAGTTAAAATTTCTCCTTTATATTGTGTGTGATTTTTTTTAGATTGAATCCTTGTTGAGTTTCATTTTCTCGGAGAGTCTTAATCTCATACTATCATAAAATTTTTAAATCTTTTGTTTCTTACCAAGATATTATGGATTAAATAGTTTCATAAGCTCTGATATTGATCAAGAGTTAATTATTTAACTATGCACTATTAATTTTCATAGTTAAATTGAATATATAATTTAAACGAGCATGATATAATTTTCTTTTTCTTTTTATTAGTCACAATATCTAAAGACTATACATTCCAGATTAAGGTAATTCCTTTACGTTGCATCAGTCTGTTGTTGTTTTTATTGTTGTCGTTACTTATGGCACTTTACAAGCCCTCTGACAGTTATCTGCCAGAGATTTAAGCCGAAATAAGTACCCCTTATTTTTTCAGTAGCGCTAGCCAGGGCCAGGAGTACGACTGTGCTACTTCCTACTTCATATTCGCTTGCTAAACTAAATAGGATAATGTGCCCTCCTGTAAATAAACACCCTTTTTACAGGAGGGCGCATTCACACACCTCACGGATATAATACAGGAGAGGAACAACCATGTCCGAGCCGGACTCGAACACAGGATACCCAAGTTGCTTCAGTCTGCTTTCATTAACTCAACAATTTCATTATTTTCTTGCACAATAATCTTTGTTTTCTAGCTAAAATGGATTATTACAGTCATAATGAAGAAAAAAAAACTTAACATAAATATATAAAATAACCTAGATGAACATTTTAAATAGTAGATTTTGCATCTGTGGCATACATTGTATCTTCTGAAACATAAAACATATCATAAAATTAGATTTTGTATCTCTGATAAGCTTTGCGACTTTTGGAGAATTAAACTGATTGTGACAAATTGGAGGTTGATAAGAAATATTCGTAACTAGGCTTCAGTTCAATTCAGTATTTAACAATACGTTTTTAAAAATGTTTTATAAGTATTATTAAATTTGTGGCAAATACAAGTGCTAAATTAATAAGTACACGCACGACACTCATAAGTATAAGCCATAATTTCGTTAAACCTCCCACCAATATAAGAAAGCTGGAACGCAATAAAATGGGTGCACTAGTACTTCCAAACTTCCAATGTTAAAAACCTTGTTACAAATTAACCAGTTATAAAATTTATCTATTTAAAGTATCTTGTATTAATGTTTTGTGATGATTTAATATAATAGTTTACAAGAGTTAGATGGTGTTATAAATTCACAATAACCATATAAAGGACATTCTATTTTTGATGTTAGGCCATATTTTTCAGGAGATATGAAAGCAATAAAATATTTTTTATTACTCTATAGTACATCAACAGAAATAAAACTCTAAACTTTATAAAAGCACATGTGATTTAATCTTATTTCTCTAGCTTATTATAGAATTGCAATTTTTTTTGGATGTAAAATAAATGCGTAGAGTAATAAATTAATTAAAGAAAACCTGATATTATTATAATTCAAAAGATTCCAGTCAGTTTTGCTATTTGAAATTCTAAACGATTTCATCTCTACATGTCCAGCACTTTATCATACCTGATGAATTCCAAAACAAGTGGTGAATGCACGCGCCGGACAGACGACAAGCGGAACACCTGAATGGAATTTTAAGTGAGTTTGGATGCATTCCGCTTGAATGAAAATAAATCACCTAGGAAAGCGATATTTTTTGACACTTGTTTTGGGCCCTGGTTTCGTCCCTTTTCAAGGTATTTCCTCAATTCAGAATAAAGCTTCTTGGCTAGTTTGAATTTGCAGCATACTGCCATACAAAAACTCAACCATGCTCCGCTAGTATATCAGAGACTAGATTATGGAATTAACTTTTTACTGTTATTATTACTGACTACTATACACATGGATTTATCAAGTTTTCGTAATTGTAAGCAAAAAAATGAATAAATAACGATTTTAATTCAGTATTAAAATTATTTCGAATACATAGATGAGTCAAATATTCAATAGATATATTCTTGAATGAAAATAAGAAAACATTCTCAAAACAGAAGCTATCATCTTTATTAGATAGTAAAGGAAATAAAGCAGTTAAAGACTTTCAGTAGAGTAGAGATACGGGCTCCTTATGGCTACAGTTGCTTAGTTTAATTATATTTACTTTCTGTTGCAAAGCAACACTAGGGCTACTTTGGGGCTACCTCGTAATTTAGAATCGATGTTAGATGACGAATAACTACACCTAGGATGGTGTAATAGATGACGAATAACGACACCATCCCTCTCCACCACGACCTTCGTAAACGAAGGTCGTGTCTCCACACCACACCAGCACGTTCAGCCTTGACGTGCAACAGATCCTCTTACACAACAGTTCTTCAGTGGAATTGGGTGTCCAGCCTAAAACCCTAAGGTTCCCGAGCCTAGACCTTACCCCCAGACCACCGCCGCCCACCGCCTTAGATTGCAGTTCATAAGTATCAAGACGAAGGTAAATTTCTAATATAATTAATTCATTTTACAACGTCTTACATATCCAGTTTGCTCTGTTGTAAAATGAAACCACCGGTAACAAGAAGATTAGGTTGTTGTAGGATCACGGAATGTAAATAAAATAAAAAGAGAAAAGAGAAAGAACTTTAACCGAACGCTTCATTTTGCTACTTCATTATCAGATTTAAGTGTTTCACATTAAATTGGAATGGATGACTATATCATAAGGTTTCATGAATTTTCATGACTCTTGGGCCAGATATTGGAAACCCATATGATCTCAGAAATTTCAGTCGCAATAACCTTCTTGCCATAAGTAACTATATGAGAAGCGTGCTGCCTTAGTCGGCAATTTTTTGGGCACTTATTTAAATATTCCAGTAGGTTTAATACTGATATTGCGCTTTGCTTGTCATTGTATTTGTTACAGTGTTGGCATTCACGCAATGGGGTTGTTTCGCTACTGTGTAATCTTATGCCATTAAATCAGTGTTTCACATTTTATCTGGTATATCATTTTCTTCTATTTAATACCTTGACAAATAAGTCTCTTGCATTCCTCATCATACATTTTGACCTTGATGTTTATGAGTGACGTTTGGCAAAAGTTGCAAATTTCATTGAAGCATTTTTTATGAATGTGGAATAAGAAAGTTTGACTTGAATATGAAATTTTGTGAATGTTGAACATGAATGTTTGACTTGAACAGGAAATTTTGTGAATATTAAACATGAATGCTTGACTTGAACAGGAAATTTCGTAAATGTGCTGCGTGGATGTAAACTTGTGGACGTAAACATCATGTACTAGAATAATGCAAAAAGCATTACACTAGTACATGATGAAAAAAATATTCCTTCTAATTTTTATGAGTGACGCAGATTTTTCATATTACCAATATAAAACAATCAATATTTTTTGATGATATTGTTTATCACTTTATTCATTTCTTTATAATTTAGAAAATATACAATAGTGTAATTTGAACATAGTTACATATCATCTATATGCAAATTAAGAAAAAAATACTGAAGTGCTTTAATGTGACAAATTAAAATGTTGAAATGTTCAATTTCTATAAAACCAATGGATTACAGATGCCTTTAAATCTATGTCAATGACGTGCTCTGTGAATATGCTGCCATAAATGAAGTATTATTACATGGGTAAATGGCTTATTCATAATGATTTTTGTAATGGTCTTTTCTTCGTGTTTTGTTATCTCCTCAGGTTTTAAAAAATAAAATAAAAATGAAATTTTGCTTTTATAATGGCCTTGCTGAGAGTAGTGTCTTCGCCATATACTATAATGTCGTCGCTCTTTCCACAGTCATTTTCTCACTGCTTTGTAAATCTGGAATAGAAAAGAATATAACAGTTTATATTAATGTCCATTTTTAAAGAAATGCTAGGGCTATTTTGGGGCGAACCTCATAATTTTGAACTACAACAAGGATGGCACTTGAACACTTGAAGAATAAAACAAGTTAAGTGATCACAAAATTTAAGGGACTTAAAGTATCAAAGCAGTTAATAAAATGCAAAAATGATATTAATATGATGAAAAAAATCTGCTGTATAATTATATAAAAAACATCATATTTATACCATAAAAAATTATAAAAGGTTTTATGTGTTTCTTTTTATTAGTCGCTGAATTTGCAAGATTATTTTGGTGGCAAGTATGAATTAGTATGAAACGAAATTCGATATTTAAAAAAAAAAAAAATTCAAACTTTTAAATTATTTATTAAGAAATTTCGAATTAAGAGTTTTTGTTGTTGATGTAAAATATTTTTGTTGATCTGAAGATTTCATTAAAACAAATATTCACAGATCATTATCATATACCGATAACTTTGCTAATCATATGCCAATAATATTGTAAAAATTATGTTAAAATGATAAAAAAAAACTTGCTGTATAATTATACAAAAGTGATAATACTTAAGTTGTCCTAAATTATTAAAACGCTTTATGCATTGTTCCTATTTACTTTTTCTATATTTTTTTTTCTTCTTCTTTGGTTTGAAAATTGTTTTAGTGGCATGCATGAATTTGTAAGAACAAAATTCGACAGTAAAAAAGAAATCAAATTAAGTTTTTTTTATAAGTTCCCAATTAAGAGTTTTTATTTGAAATATTTTTATTCGTCTGTTGGATTGGACGAGCATCCACAGATCATTATCAGGTGCCAATAACTTTCTGTTCCACCTCAATGCACCAATGCAACAGTCCGGTTCTTTCTTTTCTATGTTGAAGGTCATTGAAGTGGTTCTGACATCCTTGACGGCTATCTATTCTGCATATGACCACCGAAAAGTGACTTTTTTTTTCTTTTTGCACACTCCCCTAATTAATATGGAAGTAATGTAAGTCGCGCCGCGTGGTGTCAAAGAGTAAAAACGAGATAGCCAAATGGATTCTCTCTTTGCTGCTGCTTTTAATTTTTTTTTAATCCTGAAAAATTTATTACCATCTTTTCATTTCTGCTGAAGGAAATCAAATCCTAAATGGCCGATTGCAATATATAAAACTGGAAAGGTACAAATTAATCAGATATCACAATTAATCACTGATAACCCAATGACAATTAATGGAATTATCTTTGTCAATCTTTCGTTATTAATGTTTCTATATTTCTTCAGCGGAGTATGATCTGTGGTAGAATTTAATTTATTCATAGGATTATAAACTTGTTCTCAAATTAAAACGGTGTGATTTATCAATACTTTGTGAGATGTCCCTTGATTAGAGATGATTACTTATCTCCAGTTCTGATGTCTAATAGACATCACCATCCTTCAAGCGTCGGTATCACACTGTGCATATCTTTTTCTTCTTATATCTTTTATGAGTAATCTCAGACGATTGAGTGCTAAACGGTTTGCAATTATAGTAGCATGGCAAATGAAAGCCCGTTTTTATTTAGTGATTATTACTACAGCAAAAAGTGATGGTATTTTGTTTAGGATTCGAGGAAAACAGCTGTTTATTTTTATTTATTTATTAGTCTTTAAAGATCGTACAGACAACCAGCAAAACGACTTAAAAAAAGAAGATAGCTACTTTATTTTATTTTGATATTTTTATCGATCTCTGAAAGCAGTTCTTAGAAATGGATGAAAAATTTTGCCTAGATGTTTCTGCAAAAGCTTCAGTTATAAAGGGTCTATGTATTTTAGTTTCAACTCGTTTATAAATCCTTTGTAATTTTCATGCGTAATTTATGATGACATTTGCTTTGTTTATGCAGTCAATAAACTTGAAAATTATCACTATTATTCTTAAGAAAAGCATCTCCATAATGCTTTTTTTTAAAGTTAACTAAAGTACAATCAAACTTTACTTAACGAACATCTCTCATATGAGTAATTCGTATAAGGTACAAAATAAAAATGCAAAAATGTTACTAGTTTCAAAAGCTTATCTTCACAGAACCACTAGCGAGTGGACATCGTGACGACACATGTATCAGCGAGTGTTGATTACTAGTTGGAAAAAGTTGTTAACACTGATATCTACATGGAATTTTTTTCACCCGGATAGCGTTATCGAATGTGACTCGGATGGGCTGCGAAGATCGACGAAATTGTAACTCTGTCCAAAATTATGAAGTTACTAGTGGATCAATGAGATGGTGGAAGAACATAGCCAGACCTACTGAAGAAACTTATGATAGCGTTATCGGATGTGACTCCGATGGGCTGCGAAGCCTTAATCGACGAGACTGTAACTCTGTTCAAAATTATGAAGCTACTCAATGAACAGGTGGAAGAACATAGCCAGATCTACCGAAGAAACTTATGAAACGGTAATCTGTGTCTGTGCGTAAAGCTACGGAAGAGGCTAGGTCAGGACAAGAGTAATTTATAAAAAACCTTAGGCGTACAACTACTTTTCAATTACATAAGAGGGAGGTTGAAAATATGAGAAATTTATTCTGAGACACACTTTTATGTCAGGATAAGAAGTATTGTGTTAACGATAACGTTATGTTTCATTTTCACCAGATTGTAAAAAGTAGCTAAAGGTATTCTTTATAAATAATAAATTACATTATTACAAAATTATTTGCTTTTTTTTCCGAAATGGAATGAATTGCCTATTTTAGATGGATTCATATAGAAGCAATTGTTTTGCTAAAGGAGTGTCCGGCATTGAGAGTAAGATTCAGGCGAGTTGCCATTGTACGTATATTTGCATCTGTAAATTAAGGCACATTTGTTGAGTATGCATCCTACATAAGAAAATCGAGCCTTTGAAACAGCATCAAATCTCATAGAATTTTGCTACATTTTTAGGAATTGATAAGCAAAACACAAGCAGGGAGGTAATAACGAAAACAGATGAAAAATCATTAGAGGTTCTAAAATGCTCATTTTAAGTTAAAGTATGTATGAAGATTAATAATAAAGTTCAATGCATAACAAACTATATCGAGTCAAAAATGAAATCCACCATATTTTTATTGACTAATAAGAGCAGATGGAGTCATAAGAAGAAAGGGAAACAACCATGAATTATTTTCCAGAAATAGGAAAAAGGCATTTGGTTTAGTTTAGTTACACTAGCATTTCTTTTCAATGCATGACTAGGGCTATTTTGGTACGAACCTCGTAGTTTTGAACCACAGTCAAATGACGAGGATGTCACCTGAACTGGCATCCCCTTCTACAAACTTCATAATCATACCATCGGGAGGACGTTTGGTCCAAACAGATTACGTACACCAGACCCGCTTCCACAATGGTTCTTCGGTGGAATCGTACCATGAGCTTGCAAAGGAAGTTGAGACCTAGACCTTATTACTAGGGCACCGGGCCTAAGGAAAAGGGACCCCTCCGTCCCCATGTTTCTTATTTTCGAAAGTGTTTAATTTTATGTCTGATAATCAGGATCCGGTATGAGATTATCTACATTTTTACTTTTAATACAAAACTCATGCTTTCTAACCAAGTTAAAGGCAATTACAGATAATGCCTAGAAGTCTGATTTATGGTGATTGGGCAAAGGATTGACAATTTTTTTTTGTCTGCTGAATATTCAAACATGAAATATCACTTTCGGGAAAAGAAACATTTAGTTTCTATTTTGGTGAAGTAATGCTTTAATGTAAAGAAAGAATTATTATAATCGTCCTGTTTTGTTTAGAAAAATGCAAAACAAACAAACAACAACAAAAAAAAACTACGATTCGATTGATTTTCGATTTCAACTAAGCTTAATTAAAAGCCATGTTCTAGTTTATTTTGAAATTTTTGTGTAAGAAATTCACTGAAATACTGAGCTATTAGAAGAAAAAATAAAAATTTGACTATTTTTCTTTTAATAAATAAATAAATAAAAATCAGAAAACGAGGGTCATGCATTTAAAAAAAAGTTATTTTTAAAAGCTGAATTATCACTAAATGATGGCGCATGTGTCGAGCCTAGAATCATCACACACAAAAAAACTCAACTAGGATGGAATTTGTCCACTAAACGAACCTCCCCGGAGCATCGTCAGCACATAATTAAATAGCCAAACTCTGACACCTGTTTGAATGATGCATGACCCGTTACCATTCCGCGCGGAATTCGGTTCGACCTTTAACAAATTGTTTTTACGAGGAAAAGCTGAGGCAAGGAGTATCGCAAAACGTGCAACCCATGGAATATGACTTTTTAAAAGAGTGGATTGTATAATGAAACTTTGAATTGTGACCTTGAGCGATCGTGGGTATTAAAAACTGCTATTATAAGTAGTATCTTCAGGTAGTTGCTGTCCCCAGGCAAACATGCATAATACTAGGAATCGTTAGAATGTATTGGCGTTTAATGCAGGCAGATGTTACTCGCACAGATAATTCGTTCTTCACTGCATTAGTTTATTTATTTCATATATATTTATATTTCATGTTTTCGAGATCTGGTCAGCTGCATATGAAATATCCTTTAGTGGCTTTTGCTTGAATATGTCTAATTTTTTTGTGAAATTTTATGCTTTTAATTTTGATACAACAGCATAATTATATGATCTGATATCCTGGAATCACCTACACTATATCAGCATATGACTATGGCTTTTGGCATCTATTATTGACAGATGTTATCAGCACAAGTAGTTCCTTCTTCATTATATCAGTTTATTTATTTTTAATTTCATGCCACCAAACTTTTGAAACCCAGATTTGCCCAGCTGCATATAAAATATTCTTTTTATGGACATTCAAGTATGGTTTTTATTTGTATAAGTCTGTGGTTTCTTTTTGAGAAACTTTACACTCTTAATTTTAATTCAACAACTGAGTGAAAATGATCTGATGTCCTAGCTTCACCGACAATATCTCGACCTGTTTATTCTTCAGTGATATTTTGCTGTATTATGGGGTATTGATGCTTTGGAGATACTCCTACAAGACACATTGGGGGGGATATAAGGGTCTGTTCAATTTATTTTAAACTATCAAATGTGAGAAAGTGGCAGGAAATGAGTAAACAAACAGATAGTAATAAGTACAGCTTGCTAGTACTATGTTATCCTATTTTTTAAAAAATTATCGTTTTCATCCGAATTATAAATAAAAGTGTCATGTTTAACCACCGCTTTTTACTTTTAAGTATCGAGTTAACATGAAAATAATAATAAAAAAAGATAAATGAGTCATTTCTTCAAAAAACTCGCATCTTAATTTAACGGGAAAGGCCTTTTCAAGCCCCGACTTAGCCAATTGATGTCCGGGCAAAAACTTGGGAGCCCCTATCTACTGCACTATTTCAGTAATGAAGAACTGAACTTTATGGAGGTATTTAAAATTTTTCCTCCTAATTATAGATATATAACAATAAAATGGACTAGAACCTAAAATAGTTATAAAGCTTCCCCCCTCGTCCAGAGGTGATCAAGAAAGAAACTTAAACTTTATATTCGATGTGGGGGCCTAGGACAACTGCCCGTAAGCCCCTGCCTTAATCAGGCTCTGTGTCTTTTATAAATTCTAGCATATATAAAATTTAATCATTTTATTTTTAAAAGAAAACTATCAAAACATTTTTGAATATTATTGATTTAAACAAAGGTTCTTTCTAGCATTATAAGAAAGTATTAAAACGTCCTGACTGAATAGGAGCAATCTTAGTATTTGACATTCTTGATTTCAGCATCTTCTTCTGTTTGTTGAAGTCTGTAAATGCAGACTTTTTATATGCAAAAAAGCCATAAATTAAAAATATATATATTGGTGCAATCACATTTAAAAATTAAAGAATAAGAAATAAAATGTGTTCAAAATTTTGCTACTATATTTGAAAGGCACATTTGAAATGTAGACTTTCTATGAAAAAAAATGTACGTTATGCTAATTGTCCTTAGCCGAAGATTACGTGCAATATGTAAATTCTTTGATTGAAGGAAAGAAGCCAATCTCCCGAAGTTGGGATCGAAAAGAAGGCTGACCTGTCTCCGATAAGGAGGAAGAGAGGAGAAAGTTGAAGAAATATGTCTAGTGGTGGGCAAACGCCCCAGATCCTTCCCAGTGGTTCTGCGTGAAGATCATTGTTAAAATAACAGGAAATTATGCTAGTTCGTGTTAATATGCTTGCATTATAACTTGTATATGTGACAGGATTGAAAGTTCAGTCCTTGGGATATGATGAAGTCAGATTTCAAAATTCAAAGCTGTACAGGTTCTGACTGTAGTTCTGATATACAATGGAGTATGTTTACAGATTTAGTATACATACACCAAACCGATGGTACAATATATGTATGATCATTAAACTGTACCTGTTGAAAAAAAAAGCTTGGACCAGAAAACAGATCATGGGGAAATAACAAAATTATTCTCTATATCACTGAGTTCAAATTTACTTAACTTTTCGTATAATAATAAACGCCATTAAACTCAGAAAAATATTATTCGACCTTCAGATATTCAATTAGTAATAATAAACGAGGAAAGATATTTCCACAGTAAAAGCATTTAAAAAGAAGGAAAGGCGGGATTCAGTTCAAAAAGTGGATAAAAAAGACGATTTGTATTCTCATTTAATGAATTATTACCCCTTAATTTGAACACTTTTCGTCGAAAATTCCCTTTGAACTTCATCTGAATAGCTCCATCAATCTTTGTTGTGTTATCCTATCATGATCTGCGAGCACCAACACGAGGTTATTCTGCATGATCGAAAGCCCATCCAAAGACGGCGTAATGCAAATTAAGCCCTGGATTTTGGGTAGAAATCTTTATCCATCTATCTGTATTATGATCTTTTTTTTTTGGTGCTTTAATTGCCTCGCCAAAATAATCGAGGCTTTTTTTTTCTATTTTTGGTTCAGGTCTATCAAGGCTGTCAGCAAAGACGTGACTCACGTCTGTTGCAATCAAAACTAGAGCACTCATTCCTGTTGGGGAAAAAGATTTATTCTCTCTAGATTCCTCACATTCTTCAACTCACGGCCTCTGAGTCCTTTTAATGGATCTCTGTACTGCTTTTTCATTACTAAAGTGGTTGCTGAGAGGTCTTCCTATCTATGAATCTCTAATTTAATAGTGATCAGACCTTCTGCATCCATTAGTAGAGCTCTACGATTGGGATACTTAGCTTTGGATTTATTGAAAATCCCAAGATAGTTTCATAACAAAGGTCTTAATTTCTATGATTCTCTAATTTAATAAAAAATCTGGATATACCATGATAGTCTAGATATCAGTTTTACTTCGGATATACTGTGTTTTTGCGCAGTTTTCCTTCAAGTTGCTGGGAATGAGATTGCACGTAATATTTTAATTGTCCAATTAATGAAACCTATT
>JAPMOQ010023272.1:941075-955971 GCA_026543055.1 Argiope trifasciata
GTTTTATGGTTTTATATGAAATGATGTTGCATGCTTTAGATCTTTTTTTTTTTGAGAAAGTATATATTGTGGTTATTGAGTATAGCCTGTATTCCCAATATAAGCAAAATATTTCTTTATGATAGGACTGAAGGCTTAAAAAAAGGCGTTAATTTATGCATGGCATGTAGTACATAAGGAACATACTGTGCCTAATTCATTTCAATAGTTACTAGAAGAGAAAGATGTAAGAAAAGAGAAAGAAAAAAAAAAAAAAGAGGAGAGAGAACTCACACTGTTAAAATGTAATACTAGAAAATTTGTAAATATTAAGCTGCTTTTGCTACATGACTGTGCTTTATTATTGATTGCTTTTGCTATTGAATGACAGTTAGCAACTTACAGATGATAGATTCCATTTTGTTGATTAAGATGCTGTAATAGTACATGACTATTAGTATTCGTTAGTTTTATATTAATATTAGTAGGTTATTTGGCAAGTTGCTGCCACAGTAGAAATAATTTTGGAATTATGGTTTTAAATTTATAACAGCTGGCAACATACTATGTAGATAATTATTCATTAATAATAATATGAAAAAAAATTAGCGCTTGCACAAAATATTTTATATTTCATTTCACTCATATTGATTTGCATCAATCATAATAATTTTATTTTGTTAGATATATGTGCGATTAACTCTGAATGACTTATGCACTTAACTGTTTGTCTTTAGTCAATTGTCTGTATTTATACTTGTCACAAGGGCAAACAATATGTTGGAAAAGTTTCATCGGAATAGGTTAAACGGTGCGGCAGCGTATAAGGCACGAACAAAGTAAAAGGCCTTTTTAGATATAAGATTTTTATTTTTATTGTGGGAATTAAATATTAATAATAATTTTTCCTTAATTAATCAATGAAATTCGACACTATTGTCTCTTCGACAACAACGAATCTCTTTCATTTTTCCGTGAAATTTATCACAAATTCACGAAATACGAAACAAGAAGATACTAATACGAACAAACTAAAAGGCCTTTTTATATATTAGATTTTTATTTTTATTGTGGGAATTAAATATTAATAATAATTTTTCCTTAATTAATCAATAAAATTCGACACTATTATCTCTTCGACATCAACGAATCTCTTTAATTTTTTTCCCGGGAAATTTATTACAAATTCATGAAATACGAAACAAGAAGTTTGTTATACAGAGATTTTTCTAATATAATGTGTTTTATTCACTCATATATATATATATATATATATATATAATGTGAAATTTTTTCGATTATTTCTCGATTAAATTTCCAGCTCTTTTTAAGAAGCAAGTCTCATAAAATAAAGATTTAAAGGGTACTTTTTTATCTTTCAAATAGACATATTTCTCCGTCTCTGTTATTTTATTATCTTATTCGTGGGTGTGATTTTATGCTATTCCTTACTTGCCTTGATATGTCACTTCATTTGTGCAAGAATTTTTATATGTGCTGTAACTTTAACCGTAGTCCTTAAATATCTGTTTTTATAGTTTCCGTTTGTCGTAAAATCGAATGCAAATCGCAAGAATCTCTTTATCGTCAGCATTTGTATAATTTTACGTATTTTGTACTATCGATAAATTTATTTAAGAATTCTCAGAAGTGTTTATTCTTCTATATTTTAGTAATTTAAGAGTCATTCGTTTTTTTAAAAGGTGTATCTCAGATGAATTTGATGTTTTAATTTGCTTCAGCTTTTAATTATCTATTAATATTATTACTATAGGGACTAAATAAAGTTTGTACCATAGGCAATAACTCAAAAGTATAGGTCAACAATTTACTGGAGCTGATCTGGCATACAACAGGTTATGTAAGAATATGCAACAAATTCAGTTTCCTGTATAATCAATCGGCTAGGTCGGGGTATCTTATAAATTATCCCTAATATCTAGATAATAAAATAGAAATACAACAGATTTAAACTATCCTTCTCATGACCAGCGGGTAAACAAAATCCCAAATACAAAGTCAAATCAGCAAATTATTTTCATTCATTTGGAACAAGAACGAAATAGTTTATAATAAATATCATGAATTTGTGAAACATAAACTTCAACTCCCTCCCCCTCTTTTTTTTGAACATTTTTATCAGCTTAAAAGTTTCCCGTAATTTAGTTTAAAGAAACACATCTGCATCAGTAGCGGCACAGTCAAAGACCATCTCTTTAATGTTGTGCAATTTAGCAACACAATACAAGAACATAAATATCAGTTACCTAGCCAGTCTTTAACGCTCTGCTTTTGCATGTTAAATGGAAATGAGAGCTGTCTCCTGCCAAGATTTCAGTTACAAGTAAATATTTTACTTCACTAACGCTGCTGGAATCTCGCTTCCGAATCTGTATCTTCCCTGTTTCGACCCGGAATGAAGCTTCGTTTATTTATGGACAAGAAAAGGCAGTTGTGCCTTTTTTTTCTTCTTCTTTTTCTTTATCAGCCACTGATACTTTGTCTTTTTCCCTATCGTTGCGCTTATTCATTAAAAGCGATTTCGGTCGCGTACAATTGGCATCATTATCTTAATTATACGTATGTTATTTCACAGAACCACTGTCTTTTATTTCATTGCTTTGTATTTTAGAAAACTATTTTTTTAAAGAACTTTTAAGTAAGTGGTTTTATATGAATATTTTGTTACGTTTTTCATGGCAAATGGTAATCAATCAAAGTGTTAAATATTTTGAGTAAAAATTTAATTGTAGTTTATGATTAGATTAAAAATGATTTCTTAGAATATTGGTCTTGACACTGGAACTATGAAAATATTTTGGAACCGTGAAAAAATGTCTAAAGTCCTATACTTTCAAAAATAGCTGTGAAAGTTAACAAAAAAAAAAATAACATTTAGAAATCCATTTTATTCAAAATATCCTTATAAATTTTATCGAACTACAAATAATGCAAATTATTTTTACTTGTTAACCTTTTTAATCTTAAATTCTTAGTTTCGACGCCTATATCCATATTCCAACACTTATATACACTTTGTATTATAAACTTACTGTTACGTGCTTTTGAAATGACGAATATTTTGTTCGTACCCGAAATAGTTATAAAAATTGTTTGATTCAAACGATATCTACATATAGAGAAATTTTAAGAAGCTGTGAAGAACTCTATCCGAAGCATTTAAATCCATTTCGGACAGATTTATTCCTTGATATAGATTTTATATTAAGAAAACATTACAATTACTTTAAACATCTTAGGGAAATTGGATTTTTATTTCGACAGTTTAGCCTATATAATTCATGAAATTGTCCAAAAGTTTCGATCTGAATTTATGCCGGGACACTTTTGTGGCTAGGTACAAACTAAGCCAACTCTAATTTTTATTTTTTAAACATTGTTGAAATGGGAAGAACTTTGATATTAACAACTAGCAAAGTGTATAAATATAAAACTTTAAAAAACTGAAGAATATCAGTTAAGTCCTTACAAACTATATGCTGGTTTAATTAATAAAAACATTTATTTATTTAACTTCTAATACAGTTTTAAAACTGTAATACTGATGGTATGTTTTAATCTAAAAAAGGTTTTGCAAAAGCATTTAAGTTTGATTTTGTCTTGGATGCGAAAGATTATTGTTTCTCACTCCATTTTCAATTGAGCTGGCATGAGATAAAAGGGTAACTGATGCAACAGATGACAATATTTTGTACAATAATAATATTTTATAGTTTTCAATAATAACAAAATGAAAGGGGAAGCATTATAAAATTTCGAAAGCCGAAAAGCTTATGAATACTCTGTAACAAATATTTTGTTCTGTGGAGAAAAAAATTAGATTTTGATATAGCTGACATTCTTTTATTTTTGTAACAAACGGTTTACGAGTTCATCGAACATTTCCGTTGATCGAGGTACACGCTAGTTCCGAAGAAGTCAGCCGAAAAATGAACGTGCAGCAGAATAGTGAATGAGGACTAAAAAGAGAGATGCTTGAAGAATGCAAAGTACATCTTCAGGTGGCTGTGTGGTTGCTTCCTCTGAACAAACATCGGAGCAACCACCTCGCTCACCTGGGCCACAGTACATTTCTCATCTGTCTCATGCAACCCCCACAATCGCGGTGTCAACTGAAGAACTTCAAAAGTGCTTAATGTCCCCATTGGCCTGAAGGGGGTGGAATTCTTTGAATCCTGCCCGCGGATCAGGTTTCTTTGGTGTTTGGCGGTCCGTCCGTCTACATACCTGTCGTGTTAAACATTTCATCGGTCACTTTTAGATTCTCTTTTTGTCATGAATAGTTTGTTACTTTGCACAGCTTGAGAATGTATTATCTCATTGTACCTCTCACTTCATGCAGGCAACAATCTGTTGATTAAGTGTATGGGTTTCCCTTGTTCTTTTTCAGTGACGAAATATTAAGATAGGTGTTGATGGCCCTGAAAGTCTGTTGATTTTTCAGAGGAGCCTTCCCCCTACATTTTAAATTCAAATTATTTATACATAGTTTTTCAACTATGTTTAAACGGATTGTTTCCATTGCATTAAACAAACTTTTATTATTTTTAAAATATTAATTAGACTAAGGTTAGGTCTGAACTAGGTATTATTTGTAAAATATGTAAGAGAATAGTTTCGAATAGGACTATTTGTTAGTAATTATTTGTTATTATTAGACTATTTGTTAGTAAATATCTGCGGGACTAATAATAGTTTTAAACTATGACTAATGTTTAATAACTTGGGCTGAATCATCGAAAATATTAAATGCTCTCTTTGTTTATAAATATTTTAATAAATCATTAAAGAAATTATTTAATTTATAACTATTTTTTTAAAATTTAGATAAATATATCTAAATTTTCGCTTTTAACATTAGTTTTATTAATACTTCTCTGATTTTGTAATTCAAAAAGGATTTTCGTAAATCAAATCGACTTATAGTAGAACTGAAACTCTTTAAATAGTTAGAAATCACAAAGCTAAAACTTTTTAACTCTTATTTCTACATATAGATAAATGTAGCTGAATTCAAAGACATATTGTCATTGATTTCAATTCTTTTGAATGCTTCTGAGAAATTTGATCGAAAATGTTTGTTTAGATTTTGTTTAACTTCGATCAATTTTATTTACAAATAAGTTTAGTTTATTTAAGACAATTTCTTCTTCTTTTGTTAGCCAATGAAGTCATGTCAGAGAAAACATACACTTAAAAGAAAACTAAAGCCAACATTGTTATTTCAGAAAACATTTTCTTGTTTTTAGAAGGGTTACTCTTATTACGAAAAATTCCAGTAAAAATCGGGATCAGAAATTGATTTGAGTTTTGGAAAGTTGACGATGAAGATATTTAAACACAAACAAACAAATCATAATTATGAGTTTTTTCTTGTATAAATGATCCTTTATTTGATACATATCATACAAATGTAATATATGTACATTTATTTTTGAACATGAGAATCGTTTAGAATTAATCGTTATCTTTCGCGTCATTTTTTTTCTTTTATCAGTAATTAACTTTTGTTTACCCTTTCCTTTTTCTTTATTTTCTTATTATTTTCTCATACATAAAATGCAGAATTTTTTTTTAAAAAACGCTTTATTAGAAAAAGCATTATAATCATCAAAATGTTTAAGCATGGCACCTTTATATATTTTCACATTTTACATCCGAAACCTTCTTCTCCGAAAAAATTACCATTATCATTATTGTTTGCAATTATGTGTGTCTGTGAACATAATAGCTCATAGTTTCTCTAATTTGGACAGCTAAAATTAGAAGTATGCTTATTACATCGAAAATTAATTTCTTATGTAATTTTGAGCAAAAACCATTCGGAAAAGAAATTTGTCTGAAAGCCAGGGCGTACGATAAATCCACACAAACATACATACACACAAACGATCTGAAAAAATTTTGATACTAAAGTTACAGCAGAAACTATAGATCCTTTTCAAATGTACGAAGAATGTACATGTTTAAGTAAAGTAACCTGAATACGGAAAGGAAATATATTTTATATAAGAAAACTGGTAGACTGTTACGAGGAAATGCATATAGAATTGGGTTTTATGACTTATGGAAAGTATTCTTTTTTATCCGCCTCCTAAATATTTTCTAAAAATGCCCTTTTATGTTAAGTTTTCAACTAACGGACACTACTCTTTTGAGACAGCCGTTGATTGATATTAAATAATGGGATGAAGAACTTTATAATTTTTTCCAATAGTTTGTCACAGACAAATTATTTTTATTCTTCCCCTTAAAACGTCATTGTATCTATTTTAGTACAAATAACTAAGAACCAGGGGATTATATATATATATATATATATATATATATTGTTTAGTGAAATTTATTCGTAATTAATAGAAAAAAGTTGGTATATGTTTATTTATGATTATATTACTTCGCAGTTGAATTAGCACAATTATGAATTATTTTTTAAAAGATTTCATGTCTAAATTAAAAATTAAAAACTCTCATTATTTTTTTAACTGTAATTTTACCTTTGCTACTGTTTCCATCTGTAAATTAATACATGAAACGAAAGCAGCTGCATTTGGACTTAAGTCGGAGCCGTCTCATTAACCCTAACCTGGAGGATGAGAAATACTTCGGGCTCATCAGAACTTTGTAAGAAGCACTCAAAAAAATATTGTAAATGCTTTTAATATCTTTTTGTTACCTTTAATTTGCACCGATGCCATTTTTTTCTCCCATTCAAAACTGGTTTTGATTTTTAAAAAACAATAAAAAGCAAACCGCGGCTATTATACAACACATCTTTCAAGCATTTTTTTTTTCTTCTTTTTGACGTAAAATAAAAAAGCGCAGAATAAGTGTAAGAACTAGCGCGCCGGAGGCGAAAAAAACCACTGTATTCGATTCTCAACAAAAGCAAGTTCATCGCGTGGCTCACGTGCGGTTAGTCCCTACTCGTGTGCCTCAACCACCTGTGAGTGATAGGCGGCCACAAAAAAGTTCACCCGATAAAGTACTGAAAAATTTATTAACAGGTGAAACATTAAAGAAAAAAGAAAATATTAATACGATACCATACTAAGTGGATCTGAACTTATTCACCCTCCTCCCCCCAATTTATTGATATTAACCAAAATGATTTTTTCTTCCCTTTTCTTTCTTTCTTTTTTTTAAGGATAGCTTATAATATACATCTGTTCAACACACTATACGATAATGATATTTGCATATAGATTTTATGCATCCCAAAGGCAAAGAGTAAGTCATCTGAACTACCTTCGCAAGCGAACATACATTTTGTCTATATGATATAGATATTTACATATAGATTTTAAGTATAATAAAAGAAAAATGTATAGCATCTTATCTATTTTCAGAAGAAAAAATACATTATGCCTATTTGATATTGATTGATGCATATAGAATTTATGTATCACAAAGCCAAAGTCTAAAGAAACTTATCTATCTTCATAAGAAAATGAAGTATGCAAATTGAATATATTTTTTTTTTAATTTTTTTATTTATTAACTAAATTAATCCGAAATTTTGAATTAAATTTAACAGAAAATAGAAATATGAGAAATTCATTTTTATTAAAAATATACTTTTATCTCAAATTATATATATTTTTTGTGCTAGTTACAGTATTTTCTTCAAAAATATTGCTTTTTATAAAATTTTATTCTGCCTGCGATTTGTAAATATTACTTATAACAAAATAAGTCTGGAAAAATATAGAAATAATCATAGAAAGCATTTTTTGATATGTTTTAAATAGCCAACATTCGTGTCTGAAATAAATATTGTAAAGCAATTTTAAAATATTGTAAAGCAATCTCCGTGAACAGCGAAGTAAAAATAACTGGGTTTTTAAATATAAATTCTGCTTTACTGATTTAGAGAGAGCTCTACTTTTTGCAAAGCGCATGGTACCGAAATGGATTTTTTTTCTTTCTCATAAAACTTCCATAGCATATTTATAAGAAAAGAATTCATGAGTGGTCCGTTTGAGAGTGTACCATCATGTTTCAAAAGCATGAAAATCTCTCTACAATTGTATGTTATACAGGATCGGTTTGGATATTTTACATCCTTAAATTGTGTAAATTACGAGATCTCTCTTTTTTAGTCAGTTTATTTTTCAACAAATTTTAAATATGGTGGTTATTCATTTAAAGTTAATACATACCTTTTTATTTGCTTATCTTTGTTATAATGTATGTTTCTATGTATATGTTATAATTCCAGATCTAACTTTATACTTAATATTACTTAAGCATAAATGCAGTGTTTATAAATATTCACATAATTAAGTAAATTTAATGAGATCTATAGGAACCTGATTAACGCTTTATATAGCTTAATATTTTATCACTCGTTGAATTTGTATTTTATACTAACTTATTTATTTTGAAGTAGGAAAATAAATCATATATTAAAAAAAAAAATTCTTTTAAAGTCAATTCCTACTTAGGTCAACGCAGAAATTTTTTATTTCAGTTACTTTTGATTGCATAATTCAATTAATATAAACATGTTTATACATATGATAGAACCACAATAATATGTGGCAAAAGAAATTTTTTTTCCCACGATTTATACGCTTTGCCACTAACGGTATTTGTTCCTAAATATATATTTTGCTAAATATTTTATATAAGATAATATTTTTTCTCCCATATAAAACTAAAAATAATTAATTTATCAAAAATTATTGATTTTCTCAAGAAATGAACTCGCATTTTTTACCTTCACGTGAAAAATACTGAAATCCTTGCATTTTAGTGATTGAGCAACTGTCTGTTGATTTCAGTTGTCATTACAAACTGCTAAAACTCTATTTAAAATATTAAAAACGAAATTTAATTAACGAGTTAATATTTGAAAAAGCTATATTAATATCAATTGTCATCCACTACGTTTTTTTATATAAAAAAAGAGTATTTGAGCTTAGGTGGAAGAATAAAAAGTATTTTATTAACCACTAAATTTTAACAAGATAACTAAATATATATAGGGATAGTGTGAATTTATAGTAGGAATTGAATAAAATTTTACTAACTTATTTATTTGGAAGTAGAAACATAAAAGTTTATAATCGACCTGCTTGCAGCCCTCACTCAAACTAAAAGCGGTTCAGTTGGATATATAATCGTTTTATATAAAATGTGTTGTCTTTTTGTATGTAAATATGCTAAAATCATTATAATATTAACGGCGAATTTTGGGATTATATAGCCGCATAGTTTTTTTTAATTTATTCCCCATGTTTTATTGTTATGCATTGAAATATCTATATTTGTTTACTTATAGTGAAACAAAACAAAGAAAACCCTCCAATTTTTAACCATCCGATGAAAGAAAAAAAAAATACCAGAAATATTTAGATCGTGTTTTTTACATCAAAATCAATCGCCTGTTAATATCAGATCAGATCTAAATCATCGCAGAAGATTATGTTGTGAACAAAATAAATAGGATTAAAAAAAAACTATCAATAGAGAGATAAAATCTTACATCTGATTGTTTAATAACATTCCTCTAGGCGTCATGTTTCAGCGGCATGATTAGCATACTATTCCTCATATCTCTTTGTTGCGCGCTGGAAATAATCCTGTTATTTATTTTAAACGAAAACGGAGCCTCTTTTTTTCCCCGAGCCAAATCACGATGATAATCGCCAAATGTGGCAATCTCTCCGATTTATGGGCACCTGACTCGCCCCGGGCAAAACAAGTTCGTTGCCAGATTGCTTACGCGGGATCTACCTGCAAACACGGACCGATTTCATAGCTCCGGCCGATCGTCGGTATTTTGTACATACCTGTGCGTGTAAATGAAGCAAAGACTGCACGGTGTTTTGTTTTGATGTGTGCGCACCTTGTTTGTGTGCACTACCGTGTGGAACCTAAAATTTAATCTTGTGCGCACCTGCGCTGAACGTCAGAGTGCGAAGTTTTCGAATCTCCAACGCATATGCTCACTTTTCATGCTTCAAAGGAATCGACGTAAACAAAGTCGGGCACTTCAGAGGTAAGTTTTCATTAGTTTGTTTATTTGGAGTATATTGAATAAATATGTTTTTAATTCTATTGCATTGATTTTTCTGAACCTCTGCCTTCTTTTTTCCGAACAAATTAATGTGCGATATCATGATGTCCTTTTTCAATTATGCAATTTTATATATATTCAAAATTTTAAAATTAGAAACTTCTTACTAGTCATATAAATATGTTTTTTATTACCGCCCTTTGGAATACCTTTTATCACATAATGCTGCCTAAAATAATGATTTTTGGTCGAATAACTTTTTTCATTTGCGTTTTTGGTCGATATTAAATTTTTGCATTAAAAAAAAGATTCTAATATAATAAAGTTAAAATAATTATTTAATTTAATAGAAGACATGCAATGCTGTAGATTAAACTATTAACTCGCTTATGATTAGGAAGTTTTTTTCGGTGAAAGAGGAAGCATTTAGTTTTAAATGCCAGGTGATTTTGCTATATATCTAAAAATTATATTTATGCTATTAAGTAATGATGTAAAAAAATAACTGCATATTTAAGCATATCAAAAGCATTTATGATGAATTGTGATTTTAATAGAAGTATCCTTATTTGAAAGTTTGTAAAATCACTTTTGAGCATGAACAATTTTTATCTTAAAAAATAAGTAAATAAAAATTAATGTCACGCATGCGAATTAAAAAATGAGGAAATCAAAGTCACAAATGCAAATTAAAAAAAGAAAGAAATCAAAATCAAAGTCACAAATGCAAATTAATAAATAAAGAAATCAAAATCAAAGTCACAAATGCGATTTTTATAATTAATATCTAATCATTTTTTGGCGCTTAAAGTATAAATTGTTAAGTCTCAAGTATGTACTGGTTTTGCTTAAAAAATAAATCTTCTAAGTATGCATTTTCCAAAATCCCAAAACTGCAAATTTGTGGTATGTGTTGAATATTCAACTGCCCAAAACTGCAAGGGAAGCACGTCTTTATAGTATCGACACTAAATCATACAGACTTATTGAAATTATATATTTCAAAGGTTATTTAATTTATATAAAATTGAAATATTCAGATATTGAAAGATGGAATTTAAAAATCTATGAAAAAAATTTCAAAAAATTTCAAAAACAATGGCCGAATTATAATTAGCTATTTGATACATAGAATGGTTAATACCTTTATGTAATTAGATATCTTATCTATGTTAAAAATCGGATTAAGGATATGAAACGCAAAAATATTTTAAAATAAGTAGAAATTGCCATAATATAAAAAAATCATATTTTTAATCTGGAGAATAAAAAAATTGTTACATAAATCACTATTTCTTTCTCTTAGAAGACGTATCTTTTAAATCGTCCATTCCAATAGTTACAGTATTTTGACATATACAATGTACTATCAGTGCTAAAAGAGAAATTCTGTATGAAAGAATATATATATAGTTAATCATCAAAATTAGCTTGTAATTTTTTAAACATGCAACATATCTGCGGATATTAGTTTAAAAAGTACAAAGAAAAGAAATCTGAACAATCAGATTTATAAAATTAGAGGCAAGGGCAAATACAATGTGACGTTTCAGTCCATGACAAAAAGTCACAATTGGAAATTGTTTCTGCTGCTCTAGGTTATCTGGCAATTAGTTCCATTAAAAATGTAAAATTGTCGCAATATTAATGTATCATATCAATAAAAGGAGAGAGAGATTTATGAAAAAAAAAACCCATCGTTGTTTGCTAAATAATCCCGATCGTGCCAGAATCGGTTTCTCCCTGTTCTTTTTTCTTTTTCTTTTTTTTAAACAATTATTTTTCAATTTTTACGAGGGAGAATGGCGATATCTGTGGTTAGAACGATAGCTCAAATTTTGTTATTTTTCTCTGTACTATTTCGCAATTGGAATGAATTTCGAAGAAATGTTTTCGCGGAATTTCGCATTTCTGTTTCAAGTCATTGCCCAGAAGATCGTTTACATCGTTTTTGTATGTAGTTGGTGGAAAAACAAACGTTTGATTTGAATTAACTAACAATCAGAGCCTAATTAAGGCAGGGCCATACGGGGCAGTTGCCCAGGGACCCCGCATTAGAGGTTGACCCCATTGTCAGGAAATCAATAAAATAAAACGATATTTCGTCTGACCATTTGAAGGTGGAGGGGCTTTATTCTAGTCAATTTCCATTTTATATATCAAAAATGAGGCGAAAATTGTAAATGTATACATAAAATTTGGTTCTTCATTTCGAAAGTAGTGAAGCAATGGGAGCCCCAAAGAATCTTCTGTCACGGGGGCCCCAATTAGACTAAGTCGGGGTTTGTTAACAATTTTAAAATTTCTCTCTGAATTGTAAGATCTGTGTTCAAGTGAAAAAGATACGTATTTATAGGAAAATAGCTTGATTATATTCTGTACAACTACTTAGAGCCGCGGGCAAATCGATTAAAAAAGTGCTTTTAGCCTGATTACTAAGCAATTAATATAAAATATAAATTCTGTTGTATATAAAATATTAGGATAATAAAAACACTTTGTCCCACATCTGTTTCATTTCATCTATTTAGTCATTACATTGAATACCAATATAAAACTTCTTTAAAATTATACTGATTGTGTACAAATGTGGATGTGCAATTATGCGTTATAATAAACAAACAAACAGGCATTTTCACGAAGTTACTACAAAAAAAATCAAATTATTAGTTAACTGGCTTATTAGAACAGGGACCTCATGAGGCCTATTGCCTAGGACTACAAAATGCTTAAATATGCTTCTATTATGTTAGGTGATTTTAAATTTAAATTTATAAACTCACTAAATCGTTCGTAATTAAATGAGTCGTTATTAAATTTTGTTTTAAAATTTAATATTAAGTATAGAATGGGATTATTTGGATAATTTTTTAATGGGGCAATCGAAGCAAAAATAGCAACTATCCCTCAGCTATTAATAATAAACAAATATGAATAAACAATGGAAATTGTTCATTGATTTTAAATCATATGTAATCGATGTAATTTATATATAATTGATTCATATTAATTATATATTAAATCATCCTTATTTAGTATTTTAGATTATATTAAAGGATAATTATTGATTTGTATTAATGGAAATTCGTATTTAATTCTTGTATCAAATTAAATTGGTTTTTGTTGTGTATTTCATTCAATAGTATCAGCTGCAACACTGATTAAAAAGGGCTCTCTAACTTATTCTTTGTATCGTGAGTTTCAATTGATATTTAAACTTTGACTAGATATTTTTAAAAAAAAGTGTACTAAAATCAAAATTTTGGGAACTGAAATATTATTTTCTACGTAATACACTTGTCAAATAAGTCTTTTGAACGATTTTGTATACTTAGTCGACTACATCCAGAACACTTATTTGTGATATCATATATTTTGACAATGGTATTCGTAAATTCAACCTGCTTATTGTAACGTTTAATAAATTTAACGTCTATAAAAATTTTGTTATTGAAAAATTTGTTAGATTTCATCTAGTCACCATTTTCCCCCTTAAAATTTCTATAGAATATTTTTTAGGAAGATTTTAGAAAATGATTGTCTAAGTTTGCAAGACGTTTAAATATATTTTTATAAGGTTAGTGTTTTTTAGCTTTATGAATGCTTTTTTTTTTCTTGTTATATAATGATGTTGTATATTTCTTTTGGTTCACTGTGAATTATTTTACGAAAATTTTGAAATCAATCTTTCTTTGAGGGTTTTGCTTTGTTATTAACACGAACTGCTTCCATCTTTCTTTTTGTTAAGTTTTATAATGTATATCTTTCTTCCAGTTTCTTTTACTTCTTCAAGCTCTTGCCTTTGCTTTGCTTCCTCAACCTCTTAATGCCAAACAATACTTTGTACATCTCCTGCTTTGCCCCCCCCTCCACTCCCAAACAGCGAAAGTTGAAAGAGTGGACATGAATTATTCTCATGTGAAATAAAAGAATGCAGTTGCTTATTAGATCGCATCACTGGCTTTATTCTGTTTTAGAAAACTTGGAGCAAAAGTTTAAACAACTGAACTTAGCAGTCGCTTTTGTTATTTTTGTTGTGGTTCGTTTTTTCCCCTAGCCTGAGTGCACACACAAAAATGCAGCTTGTAGCCATCACTTGTTGGCGAGCACGTTTCCCGACCTACGCTTTTGTATTTGTAATCATTCATCAATCAATTCCTGTCCCGCCTGCCACGGAGAAAAACACTGGAGCATCTTCTCAGCCGAATTCTTGTTCATCAGTTTTCCTTCTTTTTTTCATTTCTTGGTCATCAGTTCGTGACCAACTAGAACCATTTTGAATCGGCTTCAGAGAAAAGCGTTTGATTAAAGTGACCGGACTTCGATCCGAGGTGCTCTTAACTGGGTCTCGAGCTGCTTTGTGAATTTCGAATATTGAAGGGGGAGAAGACACCTCACAAACAATGAAATACTTAATTATTAATTCATTTTTATTTGAGGTTGATGTACCCGATGATGTTGATGTAGCTCTATTATTAGGTGCTTGCCTGTATTTTGATGCCGGCGTCCTGGCATAGGGGTAGCGAGCCTTCCTGGGTGTCCCGCGTTCGAGTCCTGTTTCGCGCATGGTTGTTCTATGTTCTAACTGTGAGGTGTGTGAATGTGTCCTTCTGTATAAAGGGCTTGAATAAGCGAATGAAACACATGAAGTAGCTAAGTCGAACACTTGGCCCTAGTTGGCACTACCGAACAAACAAAAGATGCTTACTCTGCTGAAATCACTGACTGATAGCTGTCTGCGGTCTTGTAAAGCACCAGAAGTAACAACAAAAACAACAACAGACTGAGGCAGTACAAAGAGATTTACTGAATTTGGAATGTATATTCTTTAGATATTGTGACTAACATATAGATATTGGCTCTTTAGATATT
>JAPMOQ010023272.1:955981-1033938 GCA_026543055.1 Argiope trifasciata
AGATATTGTGACTAACATATAGATATTGGCTCTTTAGATATTGTGACATGTTCTTATAAATTATGATATACAGCAACATGTATTTTGATCTTTTTTTAAGTTCCAATTTTTCTGGTTCTTATTCCACCCCCTTCTCCTCAGTAAATGTAGGAAATTGGTGCGTTAAATTACTGTGGTGAGACAAACCAAAGTTTTAAAAAAATTAAATTTGAAAATTTTAAATTATATAATTTTAACTTATTGTCTGAAAAACATCATAGGAGGAGGAATGATGTTTTTCAGAATTGAATATTTTCACTATCCAAATGACAGAATTCACAAAAAACTTTAAAGAAGATTGATAAAAAAATCGTACAATTATCAATTTTACAAATAAGCAAAACTTTGCTGTTGTCTTTCTTTATTCTTTGTCTTTCCTTATGATCATTTTTGTAACACAAATATTTTTACTTGCATTCAACGAAGCATTATTTTATGAAGTGTTTGAATTTTATCAGTAGTTTCCAGAAAAGAAATTAAATAAATTAAAACACTATTTTATTGTATCTTTACACTAATACTTCACACTAAATGGATTTATCTATTTAAAATTATCTATTAAAATGGCTTTTCTAAAAGGATTAGGGTATTCATTTTCTTTTTTGAAATTTTGTATTAAGTCTGTGATTCTCGAAGAATTCTACTTCTGTATATTTTTAACAATATTTAAATGCTCTCAACTATTTTAATCTAGTTAAAGTAAAACATGATTTCAAAAATCCATGCAGCTCTTTAAAGTTTTGTTTAGTAAATAAGAGCATTTAAGAAATTTTATAGCATTGTCTGTCATATTTATTGCTGTTCACACTTCAAAGCAACTTCATAAATCGGTTAGATCATAAAATATTTTTCAATTTATTGCATTTCTTGTTCTTTTTGATTGTTCAAATTATGCAGCTATATTATTGAATGGGGAATTAATTTCGACGCTTACTTTTGAGTTCGGATAAAAGCGAGAATTAATGTAAAATTATTGTTAAAAAATTTTCATAATTACGGGTGGGATTGATGAAACAAAACATTTTTTTATACATTGGATCTATTCTCGATTTAGAGTTTTAATCCTATAGTTTTATCCGTGTCTCTCTTCCATAATTTTACAGTTTTCAATGACATTAAATTAAAGAATAGATTACCCAAGCCAAAAGATGGAATTTTTTAGCAATGTTGAATGACCATATTTTAAAAAATCAAGTGTTCACAGCTCATGAAGCTTGTTGTGCAAGTTATTTATTGCACACACATAAAAAAATCATCAAATATAAATTACACCGTTGTAAAAACAATTTATTCAAACATTTACACAGAATAATAATTTACTTCCAATACATTCTAAAAATACTCTTTAACATTTTTTTTTAAATATTTCCAACGTTTAGACTAGACCATGTTATTATTGTTTATGTTATTAGTAACCCTTCTGTAGCTTCTTTTTTTCTTTGTTCCTGAACTTATTATTTTGAATTTATGAATCTGCTGACTTGGAAAAATTAACCATCATCAATACCTTCAAGATAAAGAAAATAAATAACTAACACAATTCTTTCCTCTTTTATGCTTGCTTATACACTATTTCTTTATCGAAACAAGTTCTGTATGTTTATATAATCTATCGTTTCAACCAGCGTTAAGTTCTCGCATGTCATGGCATATGTATTTCGAGTTGGTTTATTCATTGCAGCCTGTTAATTCAGAGTCTTGTTTCGTTTGAACAAACATCATTCCACTCCCTGCAAATTCCGCTCTCAATCGTTTCTGTTGGGCTCCGAGACGATTAGAATAAACACCTTTTGGAATAACAGCAGCATCATGCCCTGAAGAGCCTCTCCCAAATGCTGTTTCGGCGCCAGGGGTTTCTTGACACTAATTTTACCTTCAGTGGCGCAATTCATCTGCATTTCGCTGGAGCTTCTTTCCCATTATTAATATTGATAAATATTTTCTTTTTGGGATTGTTACTGACTCCTTAGCCTTGAAATTTTGTTTATTATAATGCAATATAATATACTAAAGGAAGCGGGAAAGCATTTTTTTTTATTTTAATATATTTCTTTTTATTATATGTTTTATGTTTAGTTTCATCGCTAGCATTTTGAAATATTTTATTCAATTAATTAGTTTGATTCAAATTTCATAAATAGTGTAATTGTGAATAAATATTCCAACTCTGCAGGTATGTTAAAAGAAAGCAAAAAAGCTTTGTTATTCATCAGAAATAAAGAATAATTATCGTAGGTTTATATTTAACACGATACAAGTGCTCAGTATGACCCCTCCCTGCAGCAATGCAAAAGAAATCGAAGAGGCAGAATAACTTAACCAGCAAAAATAATCAATGAAAGTTTATATTTAACATAGTTGCAAATGTTCAGTGCTTCCAGAAATGCGAAAGAAATCAAAGCAGTAGGGTAACCTAATCCATAAAGAAGGAGTATTGAAATTGTACATTTAATACAGTAACAAGTGTTCAATGTGAGCCCCTCCTGAGATGTGACAGAAATCGAAGTGGTAGGATAAACTAACTCACAATGTATTCTGCATGCTTGGTGTGAAACTTTGAACTTTGGCATGAATGTTATTTTTTAAAATTTTTTATTGTCTTTATTGGGTTACATCAAATAGCGTTTATTTCATCGCTATCAACTAACACCGACGAATTTAAGATACGCATATGTGCACATGAAACGAAGCTACACATGAAAAATACTGAATAAATTTATGATGAGCAATCATGCTGCATTGACATCGTTCATATGTTCGGAGGCGCTTACAATGAACATTTAGAAATGTTCATTGTAATTTGAACCTTTCTAAATTGAATTTATTTTTAATCTTAACTGAAGATAAATTGAAATTTATCTTTTAACTATTATTTTTAATTACTGAACGGACAACAAATTTCCGCTTTATTTTAGTGTCTTTTAATATTTCTACGAAGTTTTGATATTCATTTATTATCCCCTTGAAAATTTAAAATTACCATTTGCTATATTTTATTTACTCAACTTGATTCGGTTGTGATTTACTCTGCGAACATTGTTTCAAATGAATCAGCAATCATTATGCTTTTAGTCACATTATAATTTTGATGAAAGAACTACATATCTGATTTTATTTATCTAATTATATGCTAGTCTTCTTTTGCTTTCGCACAATTTTTGTTATATTATCTGTATTTATCACAATGCAACTTAAATTTTTCTTGCTGAATATTCATCTACTTTCTAATCAGTATTAATTTTTAAAGTTATAAAAGAAAAACTAGTAAATAACCCAGATGGATAAATTGTTGAATAAATTAAAAAGTCACTAAGATACACGGATTAATGTATGATATTTTGTTATCACTGACAAACATGAATGATTGCAATAGATAAAGAGATAAAAATATTTCATTAATCTCTCAGATCTGTTGTGTGTGTAGCTGGTTTTTCTGAAATAGTTCGAGGGTGCTTCATATTTTTTGTGAGAAGCACAACTATTTCAATACTGAAGAATTCTAAGTGCTTGTTCAAGAAAAGTACGGCGATCACTCGAAATACTCGAATATTGTAGCGAATTCCTCTCCCTTCCTCATGAAGTATGATAAATTGAATACCTACGATATGCTGTCTCTGAAAGATGGAAGACGACCCATTTTTCTGTATATACTTCCCAGTAGCAGTCATCTAAAAGAATCTTCTTTTATATGTCAATCTCTTAAGAATTATTCCCATTCTGAAAAGATGTTATTGAAATTTTTGAGAGGGGGTAGAGAATTTCTGTTATTTTTTAAAGAGGATCTCGGGTGTTTCTGTTATTTGGAATCTCAAAGCTTTAAGGTTCTTGAGAATCAAAAACGGGGTACAGAAAATAAAAGATGGTAATTGTTACATTAGAAAGCCTGGGTTTTCGAAAATTGTTTCTAATAATTGAATTAACTGACGTGCCAAATTTACATCTATTCAAATGATATAATCTATAAGATAGGTTTTAAACCCTAAAACAAGAGTAAAAATGTTCCATGGAATTTGTTAGAAGAAGGAAAAATAACTAGTCATTTCTTGTATAGGTTGAAGGCATATTGTGAAATAAATAAATTTATTCTAGTTCTTTATTTTAAAGACATACATATAAGTTGACAATTTGTCAAAAATTGTTTTCTTTAATTTATTTCATGAGAAATGTTAGGAAAGAAACTGACTCATTATTTCAAGGTTTCCCCCAAAATAAATTTTTCTTAAGAATATGAGCATATTTACAGCTATTTAGAACACTCAGCTAAGGGTCTTTTTGTGTGATTCAGAGTATTTCTTCTAATCTTTTTTTAATAACTAATTACTAAACTGATATTGTAATATTCTTCGAATTATAGAAAAGCTTTAAAAAGTATAGAAGCAATAATTTTTTTAAATTATAGGCCAATTTAAATAATTTCTTGAATTACATCTGCAAATCGTTTTCCTTTGCAGTCATTAACTAAACTAAAATATGTTATTTTAAAGTTTTAAATAAAATGATTGGTTTTGGTAGAAGCATTTAAAGCGATAGTAATAGTAGTTCTAAATATGAATAAAAGGATATTGTGTTCATAATTTTTTTTTCAGTGAAATATTTGGTGACTCAAAAATGTAAAAATGTGTTTTTTCTTCCCAACTGAATATAGATTTGTCTCCAATCCAGAAGGTTGAATCCTAAGTTGAAAAACGGGCTATAAATATACATTTTTTTAAAAAGAATATTAGTTTTATCAATCGTTTTTTTATGCATTTCAACGTTTAGTCACAAATTATCTTTCATTTTCAATTTTGTAACGCATTAAATGTTATTCATAAAGAAATGGTTTTGTAGTTATTCATATTATAATTTTGCTGGAGAATGCCAGTTACGTATTCTTTCATACAACTAGTGCTTCATTTTTTCCTTCTGTATTCATGGATATGTTATAAAATTGAATTGCTGAATTCACAGGACGTTGATTATTATCTAATAATTAAAATTATTGTAAAATTAAACAAGATAAGGATTATTTTATGCATAAATATGTAATGGGATAGTTAAAAATATTCGAAATTGTTCGTTTTGAAGACAACTTTGCGAGTACAAACATGTTATTTTCTGAGGGTGTTCCTCAACACACATAATCCACCTGTTTGTAATGGTTTAATAACCATTCATTAGGCCAAAACTAAACTGTATATAATGTTTATTTAGGAAATAAAACTCTAAAAGCAGTAAAATTCTTTTTTTTAAAAAAACTAGTGTATCGTTTAATCTGATTTTAAAAATTTCTTAATTATACTTTAATAAGAAATAACTTAACTTTCTTAATTATACTTTAATTCGAATGATAATATATTTAACATAGCTAAATATATTATCATTCGATAAAATTGCTATCAAAATCAATATATTCTCATCGTTTTATCTTGTATTTCACTTGGAAAATGTTTGAATTAAAAAAAAATGCTACTAAATGCCAGCGAATCATCATATTATATTGTTTGAATTACTATAAAAGTATTTCGCAGTTGCTTCCCCTCCCCACATATTTATTAAGCACATATGACTTTTCTTGGGTTTTGTATCTGAACTTAAAAAATATCTTATCTGGAATTTGATTTTTTTGAGGGTGATATATATTATAGATATACATTTTTGAAGTCTGCATATCTTCATTCTTTGGTATGTTACAGTAAATTTTCTTTCGCTTTATTAATTCATGTTAGTGGAATATTACGTGTTTTCTGAATCCTGTCCTAAGATGTCGCTTGCTATTATTTATAGTTACAAATCCATTCTTTTAGACGTTATTGATCATAATGACTAAAGTTTCAAATTAATAATATATAAATTTGATTTGATTTGCTAAAAAATTTCCGAATGCTCGAGCAATCGGGGAATAGATTAGAATATTGCTTTGAATAGATTAAATTTTCTATGGATTTCTAAAATTGACTGAAACTCAGAGCTCTGAAAATCTGATTTAATCCAGTCTTCTCTCTCTTTTTTTTAAACAAGCTTAGGTTAGAATATTTTAATTTCCTGAACCAGTATTTAGAAAATAAAAAGTCCTTAATTCAATAATCATGTATTTATTACTTAATCAAACAAATAGCCACGAATGGATTAAGAATACTTTCCCATATCTTGAAGCATTTTTTTTAAATTGAACTTAACAAAAGATTAAAAATTCAAATTAGTTCTTAAGATAGTGAATTATAATTTTGCATTAAGTTTAAGAGCTTTATATCAGACTTTTGCTGCTTTTTTTAGCAGTTAATAGATTAGAATCCCTAGAACAGGTAATTTGAGACATTGATTTTTTTTTCTTATAATGCCATTAACTGAAAACTGAGTAGAATCCAAATAAAAAAGATGCATTAACTACCTAAGACAAATACTGGTTCTTGAAATTAGATGTGTCAAACTTTTCTTTTTGGAATACGCGTTTAAATTAAAGATTAGCATGTATTTAATAATTTTTTTTAGCAAAGCATTAATTTTTTCTAAACAGTCGATCTCTAAAAACAGCTATAATGATATAAATTCTCTTTTTTTCCATAGTTTATTTCTGTTTTTAAAATTAATTCCTATCCTTATTATTTAAAGTAAAATTAAAAAATCACTTTTATTTTGACTTTTGATATAGTTTGCCATCTGCTTTTCCCGCACACCTCTCACTATCTGATTCCTAAAATTTTGTCTAACGTTGAAGTGTATCAAAAATCACATGACAATAAAATGCTCTAAAAAAATACTAATTTAATTAGTATTTTTTTAGTATTTTAGTATTTTAATTAGTATTTTTTTAAAATAACTTTTTCTTTTGTTTATTTCCATTTTGAGGGAATGCTATTCGAAATCACAGTCATGACTATCCAATAAAATTGTTAGATTATCTCAAAGTTTTTTGTTGAAATTAAAAAAAAATCAAATAAAGCTATAATTTAAAATATATGTGCCAACTTTTTGTTTATTTATTTATTTGCCATAGCTTAAGGTTATGGAGCTTAACACACAATATTACTTCAGCAGAAACTCGATGTATAAAATCAGTTTTATTAATAAGGGAAATTAATGAAACAAATATAACGTCAATAAATGCAAATGCCAGTAATACCAATAATGCAAGTCAAATAAGTAATACCAATAGGTAACGCCAATAATGCTCTCAAATTCAAACAAATTGTCGTAATAATTTCACACTGCTGCATTGATCCTTCTCTTCGGTAATAAATTGATGTGCGAAATATGACTACAAATGTTCGTTGAGAGAATTCGCATTGTCACCAAAAAGTACTTTCAGTTAAATGAAAGGTATAGAAAAATCAAGAAAAACGTTTTAAACAAAAAGTTTGATCGAGTGCGAAAATATAATTAATCTTCATTAAAGGTTTAATAGCTATGAGTTAACTATAGAAACTGATGTTCACAGCATCTAAAACAATTATCTTACGAAAAAGATTTTCCTATAATTTTAAAACTGCATTTTTTTAGTAATTTCATTTTTGTACTATTTTCCCCTTTATTATATTTTTCCATTCAATTTGATACACAATAAGCAACAATGCTTTAAAATGCTATGACAGATTTGAAACTCACCCATCAAAGCATTCAATTTCGTTCTTTTGCCAATTATCCTTTTCATCTTAGGATTTTTTTTTTATTTCAATTTTTATTTTGTGGAATATATACTTCTTGATTTTGCCTTAAATGGATTCAACTGATTGCTTGCTTTTCAGTCATATCAAATAACAAATTGAATTTAATCTATATAGTACATATGTTTGAATGTATATTCAGTGCACTCCCGAATCTCCAGGCCTAATCTGATTGATTGAATGATAGATAACAAAAAAGCCGGATAGAAAACTCTATGAAACTCATTTCTTTGCCTACCAATAGCAGAAGACAAAGTTTTTATACCAAAACTCACTGTTACAATCAGTATTTTCTCCTCCACGTATTTTATTAATTTATATTATTATTAATTAAGTATTTTCTCCTTCTATTAAGCCTTCCATTTATCTTAATCCAAGCAGAATGTGAATGCGGCAGCGGCACTTAAAAACATAGAATCTCTTTACCGGTAACGTGTCGAGTTAAAATCGGCCGCTTTGTACTAATATATATATATATATATGTGTGTGTGTGTGTGTGTTTATAAACTGCACTACACGCTTCAAGAATTAATAAAGGGAAAAGTAAGTTAAATTATATAAACCGTTTATATTTTAGCATACATTTTGTAATACCATACTTAAATGCAAGAAACATAAACAAAACATTAATGTTAATCGTAGGTCTAATTCTTAAGAAAATCTCAAATTTGTTTTATTTTTCTTCGATAAACGATGCTCAGGTAAGAAAAGGTAATCCTAAGATAAGAGTCAAAATTTACAATTTTATAGTTAAAAAAAACATAAAAACAAGCCAGGTAGAACGGAAGCAGGATAGTCGCGAAAGAATACTCGAAAGAGTGTACTGCATAGTTTTATAAATTCCTAATAATTGTAGCCTCGATTTTTGCTTATCAAGAAATAGATTTGATTATGTTTAATGAATTAAAACTTGAAAAAAGTTGATTTTCAAAGAGCAGGACAGTTCTTAGCAGATTTTGCTTGATAAAGAATATGGTTATTTTGAAATCTTAATTTTTTCGTATATTGCTATATATAGATAATTTTTGCCTTATGTGATAATTGTGGATGAATCAGTGCAAGGAAATGAAAAATTAATTGGAGAAAAACTTATTTTAAACTAATTTTCCGTATTTCTTTTCTCATTTTTCTAAAAATCTAGTGTTACAATAAACAGTTTTGTTATTAATATTCAGACCATTTTTTAAAAAATTCTGGATATTGTGGAATTTTACTATACATGATCCCCTGCTTTCGCTCTATACACACAAATAGTATCCAGAAAAGGAGTTAAAAACATCGTGCTATGCTACATTGAACATTTCGCCAAAATTTCGATACCACGTATGTAATCGAATTTATTTGATAGTAAGTTTTAATTCGGTTGCAATTTTTCTGTTCCGCATTTGATAGATATCTCTGCGAAACTTTTGTAATCTGCAATTGTTATCGCTGCTTTCGGGCACTTGAGATATGTTTTCGTCTAGATCCCTGAATAGCTGCAGCTTACAGGCGGACTAATCGCAATTTGTGCCGTGTATTATCAAAACAAGGCGGGTCGTACGGCTTGTATTGGGCAGGCAGAGCCCTAGACAAACAGTGCTTCAAGCGGAGTTATCGTGCTTCGTGAGCATTTGCTGATACCGCGCTTGTATTTGCAAAACAAATATGTCGTACAGCCGTTGAAAGGCTGCATTTGAAATTTAAATTTCGAAGCGTCGCCATTTTCGCATTAATCTAGTGAGGTCGTTTTTCGTCTGATGTTTCATTTTATGAAATGACCAGATGGCCGTATTCTGCTTGAGCAATCCTGTTTTCTCTCTTTTTTTAGTCTCGAATTTATCTTAAAAGAATAAGGCACTAATTTAGTTATTAAAATTTCGCAGGTAAAATAAAATGAAAGCATGCATTTGAGTGAGTTTTAAAAATCAAACACCGAAAATTTTTAGTGTCCAAATTTTATTGTGTATTCGTGTGATCCCTCTCTACAGCTAAAGCTATACTGCTTTTAGATTTTTTTTTTGGTCTTGAATTTATCTTAAATGGTGTAAGTTATTCTTTACTGTCCCATTTTTTTGTTTATTAAAAATTTGCATGCAAATTTTTAGAAAAGGGCATTAATTTGAGTGAATTAGAAAAAACAAACGCTAAAAATTTTTAGTTTCCATATTATATTGTGGGCTGGTATGGCCCTTCTGTTCAGCTGGAGCTATTTTTGAGGGATTTTTTTTTATCTTGAATTTATCTCAAATAGAATAAATTATTATTTACTGTCCCATTTTATTGGTTATTGAAAATTCGCTTGTAAAATAAAAAAAAAGAACTTTAATCTGCGTGAATTTGAAAAATCAAACGTCAATAAATTCTTTTGCCCAAATTGCATAGTGTGTTCATTTGGTTCCCCTTATTTAGCTGGAACAATCCTGCATTTCGATTTTTTTTGCCTTGTATTTATTTTAAATGGAATAACTTATTCTTTACTGTCCCATTTTTTGATTCTTATAAATTCGCATGCAAAATGAAAAAGCATTAATTTATGTGGGCGTAGAAAGAATCTAACACCGGAAAATTTTTGTATCCAAATTTTATGTTGTATTTATTTTGATCTCTCCTGTTTAAACGAAAAGAATGCCATAAATTACAAGACAATAGCCAATCTATAATAGTGTAATCATATATTTCCGACTGTTTATATTGTCGTACATGTAATTTTAATGAATCTTATTTAACTAATTGTGTGAATTAATTCTATTATTAGTAATTGTGGAGTCGCGTTTTTCGCCTTTGTCCTAAGTTGATTGTTCAAAAATTTATTATTTTAAAACTTTTCTTGTGCATTCCTGTCTGTATCATCGTTTGAATATTTTGGTATTAATTTTATTTGTACTTGTATTTTAAAATTTCTATTAATCTTAACTATGTTTGTCTTCAAGTTGTTCGGCTTAAAAAAATTGCATTCAACTTGGAGGAGCATCGTTTTTAAGGTTTATTAAGGACGTAATTTTCGTAATTTTATCGCATTTTGGCTTTTAAGAAAATAACGGTAAAATATGTGTAGACCTTTCTCATGGGTGTATTTCCCTTTATGAATAGATTTTTGTCATCATTATAGCAATTTTTAATCTTTTTTTCTTATTTCTGTTTTAAAAACATGTTCTACTTTATTGAAAGCCTGGTAGATAGATGGATTGCAGTTTAAAGTGGTTGAAGAACTTTTCAATGACAGTTGTCTTCACGACAAGATTTTCTTTTCTTTTCTTTTTTTAAATTATATCAAGGTTTGTCAAATTAAAGGTTGCCAAGAAAAGTTTGTGGGTCACAGAGACTGTTATCGGGCGATCTTTGCTTTAGATTTTTCTTATGTTTCTAAACACATATGGGAATCTCAGATTAAAAAATAATATATAAATACAATAATAGGTTAAACAAATTTTTAATAGAACATTATTGTCTTTCAGATGCACATAGCATAGTCGCTGTATCCATAAGAATGATTTAAAGAAAGTCTGTCCAGTAGTTAAGTTTTTAAATAAAACAGGAAAGCTTTAGTTTCTTTTTTATTTGTATAGATTATGAAAGTAACAAACGCAAGATTTAAATTGCGCGTTTCGCTTTCATTCTCTGTTATTGAGAAACGGCCTTATCTGGAAAAAGATGTGCAAATTATTTTAACGTCATGCAATATCATATTTTTTTTATAAAGAAGGAACATTTAGCTTTTTGTTTTATGACGCGTTTCATTTAAAAATTTTGAATTAAATACAACCTGCTGGTGATAATTTAGTTATTTTGAGTGTCAGATTTTTACGATGTTATTAGATTAAATTTTTAAAAAATGTATCACCTAGTTAAATCGATGTTCAATAAATAATCTTGCTTTATCTGCAACTAGTGTTTAAGGATTCTTTTACATTTATAAAGTTCTAAGCAAGTATGATAAGCATGTCAAAAGCATTCTTGCATTACATTGTCTGTGCAATAAGATGTTTGTAATTTATTGTAAATATTGATAAATGAACTTTTTTTTTCTTTTTTTTGCATTTAATTATGATATTCGGAGATAGATAAAGTTTCCTAGATTTATCCCAAATGTGAATTAGATGTCTTAGATTGTCTTGTAATTACTTCCTCGTATACGAAGTATTGTAATAATAATTTTAAAAAATCGAACTAGAGATTTTGACAAATCTCGTTTTAAACTTCCCTGATTTCGAAAAATAAATTTAGTAATTTTACATCTGTTTATCTGGCTATGACAAAAGATACTGAAAAATGCATTGAACAAGACGGAGGAAATTTGGTATATGACATTTGCAAGAAATTTTGGAATTCTTTCAAATTTTGAATCAACTAAATTCAGAAGAAAACAGGTTGTTTGAATCCAAGCTAACACAATAATTACTAGACAGCTAGAGAGATCAAACTCGGCACGCAAATTCATCCTTTATAATGTAGACACCTATCAAATTTTTGTGCCAAATATAACAAAGGTTTAATCGCTTGTCTGTCAGCACTTTCAAAAGGATGTAAACGGAAAAAATCAAAAACATAATGACTTAAGTATATCAAATTCGGTATGTAATTTTGTGACTTCATATGTAGATCTGCGTCAAATTTTGGTTTCAACTAATTGGGAAATTATTCGGTTTTGGTTTCATTCTATTGGCTGTCTAAAACGCAAATTCGATTTCTCTTGTGCCATAGATCAATTTACAAAAGAGACTGCAGAAAAAGAACTTGATCGATTCATTAAAAATTCTGAATTCACATCAAAGTGATTGCAAGACATTTCTGACTTCATCTAAGGTCCATAATTGTTTGCAAGGAATGAGGGGGGGGGGGCAACATTTTGTATCAGAAAATATTCAAGAAAGTTTTGAGAAGCCCACTCCAGCTGTTTATTTATGAGTGAATAATTCTTATTAAAAAATGATGTGTTGGATTTATTTTTTAAACACGATAACCTCGCGGTGATTTTACTGGCCTTTTATTATACATCAAAAATGATCCAATTTACTTTGGATGTCATGGATGCAATATTTAGAAAGGAAAAAGTAATAACGAAATAGATAATTATTGGTCTCGAAATGAAATTTTTTGTAAATTTTCTTTGATAAATTACTATTTTTAAAAATATTTTTTATATTTAGTTTTCTCTGCTTTCCCCTCATCTTAGACTGCCATAAGATTCTGTATCGAATGTCAGTACTCTTAGTTAGCGATCTGCGTCCGAAAATTGCTTCAAGATATGCTCGCGTTGCTCGTGCGGCTTGGAACCCATAAATCTTTTGGAGGTGGCAAATCATCGACATCCCAGGCGTCAGGTAGGCCAGTGGGGATGGGGAGGGAGGCACAGGTGGTTCCCCCCGATTCCGGATCTTCTCGCGATTTCTGTGAAGAGATCGGCTCCCTGCCTGCTCCACAACATAACTAATAATAGATTAGTGGCTGCAGTTTTCTTTTTTTTCTCCCCCCCCCCCAAGCTTCTTCTAAGGTGGAGCGAACGTGACTGATACCTGTGGGCACGGGTAGGGGGGATGCTTTCTCTTTTTTATTGCATCCCCCCATATTTAGTAATAAGCTGAAAATTTCGAGGCTGGATGGTTTGTTCGGGACAGTAAATACTGGAAGAATGTGCTTATGTTTTTGCTTTATCTATCACCTCTGTATATATAAATAAAGCAAAATATTCGACTTAGTTTTATTTCAAAGAAACTGAATTCGCTGCAGTCTTTATAAGATTGATATGTTGTGTCTATAAGAGCTGCTTAAAAGCTTATTTTTTATTTTTAATATCATTATTTGTTTTTTGGGGAATTTCTGGAAACTCTTTAGGTTGATAATCTTAGTTTTAAAATCAATAGCTTTGGGTTGATGATTTTTATGACCTTGATGCTCATATTTTTGTAGTTATTTTCTTTATCTCTTAATGAATTTAATTAACGCGTGGAGACAATCGCGTATTAAATGAAATAAATTAACTCATTAAAAGTGTAGCTATTCCTGTCTTTAAATATATAAACTCATATTGCCACGTGCAGTGTTGTGGAGTCACATTTTTTCTTATATCTGCTAAATACACTTAGTATTCGAAAGTAAATTTACAGGACCCGTTTCTTAAATGTGGAGTGATTATGAACAAGTATCATAATAGTAAAAATCATTTGAACTTCATTAGGAAACGAATCGTTTGAAAAGCATTGTTTAGAATCCAATATATGAATGTTCCATTCTTCAAAAATATTTAGATATAGGGAAAGCTGTAATTTTTTTAAATTGAATCTTGCTATCAGTGTTAAATCTTGCACCAAGGTAAAACAAAACAAAACGTTCTTCCCGAAAATTTCTCCAGTAAATGCATTTGTAGTATAATAATCCTATGCCGTTGGCGTAGATTTGTCTCCAAAAATGAGAATGCAATCTTTGGCAATTAATCGATGGGGTGAGATTAATAAATTACCAGAAAACTGAATTTATATTTAGACCTCTTTTTTTTAAGACCGATGAAAATCAAAATTTTGTTAAGAATTTCAACTGTTATCACAAAACATGTCAAAAATGTTTCGACCAATGCGTAATAAATATTTTTAAAAATAGTAATTTATCAAAGAATATTTACAAAAAATTTCGTTTTGAAACCAAGAATTATCTATTTTGTTACTTTTCCCTTTTTATATATTCTGTATTTTCCCTTTCTGTATTACTTTTCCCTTTCTGTATATTGCATCCGTGGCATTTAAAGTAAATTGGACCATTTTTGATATATAATAAAAGTTGGCTAATAAAATCAATGTGAAGCTAACGGGTTTAAAAAATAATTTCAACACATCATTTTTTTAATAAGAATTATCAATAGAATTTATAAAGTCTGCATGTCAGATGTTCGAATCGAAGATAACTTGATAACTGCAAAAAGAAGAGAAGTAAATGGGTGAAATTAAGTGTCTGGATTTAACATTATAATAAAGGAATGAATTGTGAAATTTTAAGTGAAATCGAACAAGGGGTTAATGTCTGTCTGTACTTTCAGTAGCATGTAAACATAACAATTGAAAAACAAACAAACGATGTCAGTGATTTTAATAAACTAGAAAATTGATTTTGTGTTAAATTATAATTATAGTTCTGCATCAAATTTTTATTTCAATCGGCTGGTAAGAAAAAAACTTCTAAAAAATTAATTAGATTTTCTGTTATTATTGACCACATGCCAGGGATGATTCGACAAAAAATGTGCTAAGGATAGCAAGACAATCAGTAAAAATATAAAAATGTCAAAAACATGCCAAAATTAATATTTTGTAATTATCGCAAGCCAAAAATATGCAATTTTCTACCTTAAGCAAGGTCCATAATTTTTTACAGGGTATGGGAAAAACATCTTTATTTGTTAAAATGCGAGTCAGTTTTGGTAAGACCATTGTCGCTGACTTAATAGGAGCGAGGAGAATTTTCTAGCTGGCTTGAGGAGATTATTCAAGCTTTTTCTTTAAACGCAACTGGGATAATGCACTCTGTCAGCATTTACTGTACACCATCTCATTGTCTTCTTTTTCTTCAGTGTATCAAACTAAATGATCACATCTCAAGGAAAAGCTGAAATCCCATAGGCACGCCACGCACGAGGCCGCAGCTTATCCTTTGATGAGAATCATTCGAACCTGCGTCAGGGAAAAGGGAGGGGCGGACGAGGAATGCCGTAGGATCGGTTGCTGGAACATTATCGTAAACATGATTCCTCACATTTATGTGGAGAGCATTTTACACGAAATCACGCCCTTCGTGCTATCCGACAATAATAATCTTATCGGATTGGTGGCTATATTAAATCGCTTCAACGCCCTTCAGATTTTTTCCCCCTTCTAATTTTTCTTTTTGCTCAGTTTGGCTATTTAATATGTAAAAGCTTCCTTTTCAGTAAAGGATTGACTAATTTTCTTAAGCATTTTTATGATCTGTATTCATCGATGGAATGTTTGTTAATGCTATTCTGGTTATTTTCATAGTTCTAAACAACAACAAATAGTTGTTTTAAAGATGAGACAGGATTGAAATCAGTGGTATTAATTGTTGTTGTTGTTACGTATGGCACTTTACTAGCCCGCTGACAGAAAACTATCCGCGATTCAAGTCTAAATGGGCGTCCCTTGTTTTTTCAGTAACGCCAACTAGGGCCAAGAAGGCGACTTAGCTACTTCATGCTTCACATTCGCTTACTGAGGGGCACATTCACACTACTCACAGATTGAACATAGAATAGCAACCATGCCCGAATCGGGACGCCCAGTTCTCGGGGAACATATACTACGCCAGGACCCCGGCAGTGATATGAATTTTTGTAAAAAGATAGTAATGATTGTACTTTTTATAAACAATTATCAACAAATGAAAAATTAATTATTTTTAATATATTAAAAGAATATCGAATAATGAAAGATTTGAATGTCGTATCACCAACTTATTTGCTTTACAAAAAAATATATTCTGAAAGTGAGACAAGAATAAAGTCAATGATATTAATAGTTGTGAAAAGGTAATAATGATTATCTTTTCTAATTAACAAATGATTGGTTAAATACGTTTACATTTTTAATGGCAATGGATATGAACTTCTTTTCAGGTAATTTATGCTGAATATAATTAATTCGATTGAAGGCATTAAGAGGTTAACTATGCTGCTTGATACATTGTGGGAAACTTAAGAATTTTAGCTTTCAAAAATATATTATATTTAGTTAATAATTTGTTAATTTTATTGAAAAAATAAAACAAATATTATAGATTTATTTTAACTCCAACAAATAATAATTAAATTTCAGATTGGTAATAGAATAATTATTCATGAACAAAAATATTACCTTTTCTTGAATTTTTTTAAAAATATAATTCTGAAGGTTTTTTTTTTTTTTTTTATATCCTTCAGCTTTTTCCATTTTTCTGCAAAGGAGTACATAAAAACTAATGTTTCATTAATAAGTTAAAATGCAAGAAAGTTTTCTTACTCCTAAAAGGTGAAATAATGAATATTCAATTAATATGGGCGCTTATGCTTTCATAATGAAATAAATTCTTCCACAAACGCATCTTTGATTTAATATGATGTTTTGAAAAAAAATATTTTTTGTTTGATGCAATATATTTTACTTAAGTAAATTGGGATGTTTTAATTAAGAACAGAATCTAAACAAATCAAAGTAAAATAAACAAGATTTTCTTTATTTGACTCATATATATGTTTAATTATTATTTACCTCTTTTATGGGCTTATTTAATAATTTTAACTATTCTACGGAGAGTTTTTGCATTTAAGTAATGATTGATGAAACAGTCGCATTATTATAGCTGTTTTCGCATTTCGTATTTAAAATGCGCTTTCATTAGTTTACAAGCCTATTGCATTCTAGTATTTTAAGGGCACTGTTATTTTTTATTGTTGAAAACAATTAAAATACCGTTAATTCCTTACTATTACAGAATTAGGCTGCACGGCAACTGTAGATAATCGAAGATCAATTTCACTTTTGATTGAGGTTTTTTTTTTTTAATTTTAATATATTTCAGAAATTTTATAATATATTTTACAACATTGTTTCCAATTGTTTCAGTTACCGGCTGTATTATGATATCTCTTTCTTTTTATGGTAATTTTTTACCAACATTTTGAAAATAGCAACCACCAATAATGTAGAATTTACTTTACATTTTACCCTCCTCTTAGCATAGGTGTCATAAACTAAATGCGCACCATTGATATCCCCAAAAGTCAATTTTTAAAATATTTTCTTTAGAAATCGACCTTCCCAGAAACATTACTCAAACTAATGGTTAAAAAGGCGAGTCTCTTGAGTAAAATACCATTCATGTGTGCGAAAAATTAAAATTACAAATGTTTTATCTTGGTTATCATGAATATTTATTAAATATTTTGATTAGGAATCAGTTACACCTGCTAGGTGACGACTTTTGTCCTCTGAAATATTCTGAGAAATATGAACTGAGTATTGCCGAATGAAAACGAATTTTTATTATTTCCATTTAGATGTTATTCGCGACAATTAGAATGTGATGTTATCATTGCTTTCAGAAAAAGCCAAACTTTATACTGCATTTTTTTTTTTTTAATTTAGTGATTCAAAACATACTAATGCTGATGTATTAGTGTATATGTTCACAAACAGTGAAATGCTTAGTTTTCATGCGAAACATTAGTGTTACTAGTACATATAAATATATTCATTTTGTGATTTAGAATAGTTTAGCGCCATGTTAAAATGTAAATGCTGTTGTAGTTGGCAGATGTTTTTTATAGTTTTTACTGAACTATCTGTTTTATCTATGTTTTTTTAATGATCAACATAACATAACATCATCATCAACATCAACATAATGTGGAATTAATTTTTAAACAAAATATTTTTTTAATACCTTTAATACTGCTTAAATTATGATGAAAGTTATAATGATGTTAATATGTTTAAAAACCTTGAAAATTTAATCTCACAAAAACCTTATGCTCCTTAACATATTATGTTTATAGTAATGTGTTTTTTTTTTTTTTACCCAAGAATGCATCTTTTTTTATTCTCTTTTACTATGTTTTTTAAATGTTTAAATATTTTTTTTCCGTTTCAACTTATTCTGATAAAGAATAACTCTAATTGTCATCGTCTGTTATATTAAGAATTTAACAATTTTTTTCTCAAATTTCTTAATAAATCAGTTATTAATTAGTTGATTTCAAATAATCTGAGTAAACTTATCAAATCAATATGTACAATTCATGTAGAAATGGAAACTCATTTTTTAAGATGAACTAATGTAACACAAATAAAAACTATAAGTATGATAAATGCTTCTTAAAATTTTGAATGCTTACAATTGTTACTAGATTATTTGAAGGGAAAAAAAAACTTACGAATCATAAAGCATTGAAATGCATGAAAATTTCACATTTATTTTAAGGTTTCACGTTTATCTTGGCTAGTTAAAACCAATTAAATTTTATTGAATCTTGTTCAGGAAAGAAAATTAAAATTTGTTAATTTTATTTCGTTTGCAATTGCAGAGCATTATTTATTTTCAGTATCGTAATAATTGGAATAATTCCTGGATAATCAGATTAATATCTCATACTTCATACAGCCACTTACATTGCGATATGAAATCTGGCAGTGTAGAGCTGCCCTGCAAATTCGTAGACTGTCATTGCTTACAGATGCCAGCTGTTCTTTCTAAAGAGTCATTCACTTCCTTTTAAAGGTGAATTTTTCTTTTTGTCAGTTTATATCTCGTTTTCATTTCCTTCCTAAAGGTAACTGAAACCTTAAAGTAGCCGGTCGTTTCAAAGTGAATGTTCGTGAGTGTAATTTACCCGCGCTTTATCTGCTTGGACTTCTGTTAGACACGGATATTCCCATTTCTACCCACGCCATTTTTACCATTTTCCCCTCTCTGGGAGATGCGTTTCGCAGATTTATCTTTTCACTTTATTAGCGTCTTATCAAGTTTTGAGTAAAAATCGTCGCCTTGGTTACTTCTGTTACCAAATATGTAGAGGAATCGTTCCGGGAAATTACCACCAAAGTTCTTTCCCCTGAAGCATAAATAAAATTATATACCTTTCCTTCTCATCCTGAAGTCGTGCCTAGCTAAAAAAAAGTAAGCAAAGTTAAAAAGAGTGTACGACATAAGAAAAAAGAAAGGAAGGTAGATTCCTAATCTCGCTCGCGCATATATTGTTGTAATCCATTACATGTTCCGTCCTTGAACTCCATTAATGCTTTTTTTCTCAAGGCCACCTTTTATCGTGAAGTAACAGACGCCTTTCTTGGCGATCTTTCGTGAAAGACAGCAACCGTGTTATCGCCAAAGTCGACTTCACCTAGTCCACCTCTTCGCAATCATCTTCCGTGTATCGGACAGAACATAGAATTCTTTCTATTGGAATGTTGAGCCCAGGCGAAAATCGTGACAGTTCTTGACACTGCTCACCTGTCTTAAAATACAACCCTCTCTCTTTTTTTTTTCTCCTCTGCCCGCAACCCCCGTCCGAATTTTTTTCACAATAATCGTGCGAAGGAACTGTGGTGGTCAGGTCGCGTCTTTTCTGTGCAGTAATTTAGTTGGTAACAAAGAACTTGTTTTGCTCTTGTTGCATCATCTCGGATTTTCTCTGTTTTTCTTTGTCCTGTGATTGCAGCTATTTCGAGACATTTCCAGACTGAAAATTAAATGCAGTTTCCTATCTACATCAGAAATTATACTCAGTTTTTGATGTAACTATAAAAAAAATCCCAAAAAAGTATGTATAAACCAATGCCAGACTGAGTAGAGGTATTTACAGTGCTCCAAAAGCTGTATCTGGAATGTGTGCCTCTCTAATCTGATTGCCTGTAGATATAGCCAATTCCGCCATTTTAATCCTTTTAAATGTTTTTGAATTGTAATGGAAATCTGTGATTAAGAAATTGGTATGGTAACATTAGATATAATTCAATAATATGTGGTGATTTTTATATCTATATATACCCAGATTTTTCCTGGCCTATCAAGATTTGTTAATAATGTTATTAACATTCTATAAATATTATAAGAAATTTTTTCGTGCCAAAATATGCAAGGGAAACAGGGATCTTTTTTTAAAAAAGGAATTTATTAAGTCTGCGGCATTTTATCCTTTCACTCAGAGTTTAGAAGAAAAAAAAGAGACTTTTAGCGGATTCAGTAATTTTAAAGTTTCTGTTTAATTAATTAGACAGCAAAAGCGGAATGCGATCAGGAAACAAGAGAATATTCCTGAACGAAAACATCGTGGGTGAAACAGAGCCATAAATTAAAAAAATAACGCAGTCTAAAGTAAATTTTAAAATATCACACACACACACACACACACACACACACACACACACACACACACACATACACACACACACAGGCATTTACTCCTCATAATTGAATGCTAAAGATTTTTGCTTGAATAACAGAATTCTGGGGGAAAGATGACCGCTTTATTACACTGCCTACTTTAGATACAAAAATATTGGACGAACATACTAACTAAAATATAATAGTTTTCAAAAATACATTTTACTAAATTGTCTATTTCGGACAAAGATAACCGTGAAATGATTTGAATTAGATCGATGAAATTTAGTATGTGATCTTTGCACCATGTTTGAAGATTTCTTTCAAATTTTGAATAAATTTGTGCACACGAAATTTGCCTGTCCAACTGTTCGATTATAACTACGATAACTGTGAAACGCGAAAGCTAGATAGATTGATTTATTCCCGTATTTAACATCGGAAGACACCAATTAAACTTTTAGACGAAGCCAACAAACAACTGAACGTATTTCTGTACTTTCAAAAGATTCGGTTTGTACTTTTATGTGCTGTTGGAATGTAAAAGGCTTGCAATGACCATTTGACCAAAAAATGGAGTATGGAAAATTTAAAAATGCTCATGCGGAAATAAATAACACACAATATGGAATTCTCAGAAAATAACGTTTAATTATTAAGCATTATAGTTTTTGGGATTAAGTGAAACTTTTACATTTTTGTAAAACCTTATGTATAGGATATATTTCTCACAATTTTTTTTTGTTTATGTTTGGAAAAATTTTCACCTTGTGCTTTATTAAGTCTTCGTTTGAAATTTGGCTTCATTCATTTTCTTAGTTCTATTTGCAGATGTCTCCAACCAGTACACGATATTTTATCCCCATCAAACTTCCTGCTTAAGTTGAACATTGAATGTTTTTATGATTTTTATTTTAGCTTCGAATACGTCTCAAAATATTATTATACTAGAATTGAGGCTTATTTTTAAAGGTATACACTGCCCATTTTGAAAAATAATAAAAAATGTCACTAATCAGTATTTGAAATCATGAAATAGTATTTAGGTCTTATTAGGTATATAAAGGCGAGATCATTATTAAGAGTATTCTCCCCATTATGCATACAAATGTGTAAAAACTGTGCAGTAAGATTTCCTAATAAACTAACAATGAATTCTTAAGATAAAGTGAATACAATGATTTCAGAATAGATTTTCTGAAATGCAATATTAAACGTTATTATTTCATTAAAAACCATTTCGACAGTGAAATGCTGTATCATTTTGAGAACAAAATGATGGACTAAAGAAGCATTTCACAAAACTTAATCAAAATAAAACTACACATTATTATCACTTAAGTTGTTCTCTATGGATTTGAAGTAAATCTTTAAAAGGTTTGGTTTGAAATTTTAAAATGTTATGGAATTTTGTGGTGCAATTATTATTTCATTAAATTCACACAAATTTTAAATAGCATTACATCAAATATATATTTGAATTTAAAACAGAAGATTGGATTAATACTTCGTTTTATGGATAAAAAACAGATTTTGGTTTATCTTCAACTGAATAAATGCATATAAAATTTCAATTTTCTTTCTAAGAACGATAAGTTTGGGAAAAGAAGACAGAGGTTCATCATATTTAATAAGTTCAGTATACATTCATAATTCATATTTATTTCAGAAAGTGGATGTATCTTTCATATTCAAAAGTCGCTTTGTGAATGGAAGGATGCAATGTCCTATGTGGAAGAAGACGGTGAAAACTTGTGGTATGGAAGGAGATCTGAAAAAATCAGGTTCCACAAGGCCCGCAGATTCCGCGGTAAAATGCACAAAATGTTAAATATTTCTTCTCACGTTGAATTATCGTTTATTCCGGTGAACATTTGTTGTTCAAATTATCACAAAAGCTGTTCATCTCTCTCAGGAATGTTTGTGTGAAAAAAGTGTTTGCCAAGTTATTTTGTTCCTTTGTACATAAAGTGCCATTTTGTATTGCCAAAGAAACATCGTCGGAAATTCCTCGGTATACTTCAAGATGCCTGAAGTTTACTGCTGACTGCAAAAATGATAATATGCCAAAAAATATTATTTATTTTATATTTCTTTATCCTAATTTTATACCCGTGTGTTGGAAAGATCTGGAAAGAAGACGCAACAAAAGGAAGAAGTTAGTTTTTTTTCCGTTTTTTTTTTCTTTTGTTTTGTAAATATGTAAAATGAACTTTTTAATTCAGTGGCTTCTAACTGCTTGTAATCATGTGATTAAAATTTATTTTGGTTCGTAACATTGTTTATTTATTTTGTTTTGTTCTGCTTTTGTTAGTATGCATTGGTACGACGGGACGAATGTCTGTTCCATCAAATAGGGACCATCATTACCAGAATCTAAGAGATCGCTACTCCAACTGTACTTATGTTGATGGAAATCTCGAACTAACATGGTTGCAGGTAAGTACAACTTTTGTCTTCCGTGGAATTGTTTCTAATAAAAAAAGATAAGCTATATTTGCCTATTTTAACATTATTCGACAAAGTTATAATCACTCCAGTAATTATTGTTAAGAGTTTGAATCTCAAAGATTCTGCATTAACTTTTCTGATTAATTAATTCTTTCATATCATATCATTAAAATAGGGGCGTGAAAAAATATTGCATAATATTATATAATATTCGCAGTATTTTAAAAATATTATTGAATTTTAAATAATATAATATTGACCGATATTGTATAATATTGAAAATAGATTGTGCTGCCTGGGAGGTTGAGGGAAAAAATAAAATTAATCTTTTGTTACGACACTGTAAAATACTGCTGAATTTTAGTATTATAATATTGACCACTATTGTACAATTGGCTATGTTACCTGGAAAGGTGAAGGAAGAAAGCAAATTGATCTTTTGCAATATTGTATAATATTGTTGAATTTGAAATAATATAATGCAATGTCGACCAATATTATATAATATTGTACAACAGGCTGTTCTGTCTAAAAGGGTGAGGAAAAAAATGAAATTAGACTTTTGTTACGATATTGTATTATACTACTGAATTTTAATAATATAATAGACTATTGACCAGTATTGTACAACAGGTTGTGCTGCCTGAAATGGTAAGGTAAAAAGGGAAGTTAATCTTTTGCGATATTGTATAATATTGTTGAATCGTGAATATTATAATATAATATTGACCAATATTATACAGTATTTTACTACAAACTGTGCTGTCTGGGAAGGTGAGGGAAAAAATGAAATTAATCTTTAATTAAGAAATGGAATCTTATGCATACTGTATGTATAATATTTTTATATATTGAAATTAAGATTTATTCTAATCTAATAAACCATCATCACACATCTTTTTTTCATTGAAGTTTGCAGAAAGTTTTAAGTTTTTTTTTATCGATACGATCCGCCTATGATAAAGAATTCTGTGAAATCTTCATCCGGTATAATTCCAGATAATTCTGTGTGATTTCTTTACGTCGTTGTAATTATTTAAAAATGTATGCAGTTTTACTCAAAAGATCCAAGCATCATTTCATATATTTCGGTTTACTTCAGAGATGCTTATGGATTTAGTGTTTACATCCTATGTCAAAGCCGGAAATAACTGTGAGGTAGCTTGAATTAACTTCATTGCTGTATAGATTATATTTTACACTTTAATTGATGAAAAAAGATGCAACATCAGAACTATTCATTTAATGTTTAGAAGAAAAAAAAAAACACAATTGTATAATCCTGCTTAAATAATGAATTGCATGGGAATTGAAAAAAATATTATCCTCTGATATTTCTGCATTTTACAATGGCATAACCACACGTATTAAAACTCATAAATTGTATATTTATAAAAAATTCCAGTGCACACATTTGTTGTTTTTTTCTAGGACGAAACTCTCGATCTGAGTTTCCTGAAAGAGATTCGAGAGGTAACTGGGTACGTTCTCATTTCTCATGTGGATGTGAAACGGATCGTCCTTCCCAAGTTGATGATTATTCGAGGAAGGAATCTCTTCAAGCTCAATGTACGGAACGAGATGTTCGCTCTCATGGTCACGCTAAGTAAGATGGAAAATTTGGAATTGCCTTCTTTAAGAGGTAAGTTTTAAGAATCCTGCATTGTATAGATCTTTGAAGAACATCTATTAGTGCATCAGTCTCTATCGAGTCTGTTTTCTTAAGTCCTTTGACGAAGCCAGTATTTAGCAGATCTTTGAAAAATATCTATCAATATAATGCAATATATTTAATTTGAATTTAGCAATCACAGTCAAGTCTGTTTTTTACGACCTGTAAACAAATAGATGTATTTCGAAATGAAACTATTGACAAAATCCAACTTGCCTTGTGTAGCAATAATGTATTGAAAAATACAGCGACTGAACAAATGTTGTAGATAGTGATTATTTGAACTCTTCTTTTCTTTAAAATTAGTATAAATGATCCATCCATGAATAATAATTATTTTACCTCTCCCTTATGGAATAGATCTTTGAGATAATAAATATAGTTTTGCTCTTTACTTAGGAATCTTCAATCTGTGGAAACTAGATTGACTGATAGTCGAGAATGTTATATATTATAGGCTTGCTAGTTCTGTTTAATTATATTAACACTAGGCTCCGCTTTTTACAGTAACGCTAGGGCTATTTTAGGACGGACCACGTAATTTTGAACCGCGGTGAGGTGAAGAGAATGACGCCTGAGTTGGCACTCTTCTCTTCAAACGCGCACCCTACACCAGCGTGTTTAGATTTGGCTCCGAGAGATTTAATGTGCATCAGACCCGCTTACACGATAGATTTTCGGTAGGATCGAGTTTCGAACCTTCAGGTTCCGAAGCCGAGATCTTCCCACTAGGACTTAAAATAACCCCGACATTAGTCTGTAGGTTTCGTGTTATTTATCTTTTGGTGTTTGGAAAGCAGGAGGCCATTGATTGAATATATTACCATTTTTGTTAAAAATCTATTTAATATTATACTCTAACAAAATTTCATTTTTCATGGATAAAACGATCGTCATAAAAGTTTTCGAATAAAACAAAACAAAAAATATAATAATGCTTTTAGTATTTCTACCAGTTTATTGACTTTTCATTGGTAAAGCATTGAAAACTCACTGAATGAATTCCTGAAAATTGTGTTATATTTTTTGTTGCATTGTCTGTAACTACATTATCAATCTGTAAGCACATATTTGCATCAAATGCAAAATTATACGAAAATAAAAGTGCATCAAATCTTATTTTTATATACTATTTCTTATTTACATAAACTTACATTTAGCTAAATGTGTTTTAGTTAAAAAAAAAAAAAACTAACATTAATTTTTATGCTCATAAATATAATTATTTCCTTTGCATATTGTATATTTTGGCCTATCAGTTTATGTAGAGTAATATTCGATAAATGCCACAAATTAAGCGGATGACATGATTTAAAAGGCCATTAATTTTTTTTAGATATTCTTGCCGGAAGTGTTGGTTTTTACAATAATTACAATCTCTGTCACATACGAACTATCAAATGGGAGGAAATTTTAACCGGACCTCATGCGAAGCCCGTCTATGTTTACAATTTCACTCAAGCAGAAAGAGAATGTAAGTAAACGAAATGTTTTATTTGCCCATTATTTCTGTGAATGTTTTAGGTACATTGTTTTTGTAAAATTAACGCTTATTTGACTTTTGTAATGCTATATTTATCGTTTATTTACAGTAAGTGTGTCAGACCATTTTATTAAAATACGCTATAATGTGTTAATTTTAATAAAAAAAATGAATGCTAACCTAAAAGAAGAATGATTACAAACTATATCAAATTTCATTAAAAAAATATTTTACTGCATATAGTGTTTTTAAAATTCTTTGGGATATGAAAAAGTGTCTATTTCTTACAATTATTGAGCAGTTTGAAATTAAAATTTTAAAAAAAGTTTTCTTGTACAATAAATAGATTAAAATATTTTCCTATTTTTCAAAACCAAGTTTCATTTGGGATATAAAAATATGTCGATTTCATTCAATTATTGCGCATTTTAAACTTAAAATGAAAAGTTTTTTTACACTATCAAAAATAAATAAATAAAAATGGAAATAAAAGTTTTATTTTTATTTTTTAAAACAGAGTTTTAATTTATATTTGAGCTTCAAAATTCATTGGCTAACTTTTGAAAACGGATATATTGTTATTTAAAAATATAATCCGTATTGTAATTAACAAATTAAATGATTTTTGTTTAGCCTTTTTTAGGTACTGATTTAAAACGATGTAATAATAATTTTTCTTTAAAAAAAAAGAAACATATCGTCTTTTTATTTCCTTAAAATTTTTGAAAGTATTGTCCCCTAAGTGATATCTGAAACTACTTCATAGGTCCGCCTTGTGATTCTTCATGCGAAGCAGGTTGTTGGGGTCTCGGCCCTCACAACTGTCAACACTTTTCCAAGATTAACTGTTCTCCTCAGTGCCATCAAGGAAGATGCTTCGGTCCGAATCCCCGTGAATGCTGTCATCTGTTTTGTGCCGGAGGATGCACTGGACCCACCCAAGCCGATTGTTTGGTATGTACTTATATAGATGTATCAAATATACAGCAAAGAAACGTTTATACATCTCTCATTGTGTTGACTTAAAACGGCGTGTAAATAAAAACGACTTATGATCAAAATTTTAATATACAAAATAGATTATCTTCCTTTAAATGTCATTTGAGGTACTAACTTAAAATGACGTGTAAATAAAAAGACGCATAATCTAGATTTTAATAAAGTAAGTAGATTTTAGTAAGTAACAACAAACCCTAGATTATTATTCAGTAAATTATCATCATCATTACGGATTGTGCACAGACGGCGATCCAGCTTCTTGTTTACATAGTGTTTGTCAACAGCCATCCTCTGGAAGGGGACTTGGGTGGCAGTCACGAACCCAAAAGATTAAATTTTGAAGAGTGCCGTGAACATTAAGCTTTGTAAATAGTTTAGTTAATATCTATATATCTAAAAAGACATCTTTTTTGGAATTCATTAAGCATCTTTATTGAACACAAATGAGAAACCTGTTTTTTATTTAAAACGACGTAAAGGCATATAATTGAAATGTTAATTAATAAAGCAGATTATTTTCTTATTTATTACTTTAAGATTATAACTTAAAAGTCTTTCGAGGGTACTGACTTAAAATGATGTATAAATGTAAAGTTACATAGTTGAAATTTTAATAAACAAAGTAGATTATCGTCATTTAAAAGTCTTTCGTGGTACTGGCCTAAAATAACGTAAATATAAAAGGCATGTAATAGAAAATTTAATTATTTATACTGTTACAAGGTTTAAAGTATTGAAGTTGTTTTAATGTATTATTATATGGTGTAGAAAACATCGATTTAATTTTAATTGAATGTTAATGCTGACTTTTCACTTTAAACATAAAATATTTAAAATTAAAATTAATGATAGGAATAAAAATACATTTTGCTTATTTTGAGTTCTAATTGCGCATTTAAAAAAATTATGCGGTTGGTGGTCATGAAAATAAATTGCAACATTCATTTTTCGTCATTGGTTTGGTTTGGTTTAGTCACATTAATGACCAGTTTTTAAAGCAACAGTAGGGCTGTTTTTTTAATCATCATTTGATTTGATATTATGTATTTAGTACAGCATTATGATTCTAACTAATTCATTGAATATATTTTCACTAAAATTCTGACAAATTAAATTGTGTTTTTTTATGGGATCGATTATCTTATAAAAGAAGATGGATTGTTTTCATCTTAATCTTCTTTTTTCGATACCAAATGAATGAAGAGAAAAGAAAAGCATATTCTCATCGCCTCGTCACCTTTCCAGATTTTTTTTTCAAAATAAGAACGGAGAAACTTTTTAATCTTACCATGGCAGCAAATATGCTAATTGTGGAAAGAAAATTCTAAGTATAATGAAGTTTTGCGTCCTAAATAAAGAAATATTTTATCATTACTATGTTTATGAATTAATTGTGATTGTGATGAAAAACATATTAGCGTAAATGAAAAACGTATCGACGGTGTTCTCTCTCTATACGTGGGATATTGTTTTTTGTTTGAAAAATGTTAAATATTTCATATCGTATTTGAACTAAACAATGAGCTGATATAATTAAATAATAATGTAGGGAGGAATATGAAATATAAATTTTGTCATAAATCTTTAGTAAATAATCGCTTTTATCACTTCAGCATTTTGTTTCTGTTTCTTTATTAGCCTGTTGAAATATCATTTTAACTTAAGTGGTTTAAGATGGGAATATTCACCTCATTCACAACTCATTTCGATTCGGCACTGGTAGAGTCTTTGCAAGAAAATAAAACCCCTGATAATTCGGATGTTAAATTGCAGATTAATTTCAAGGAAATAGAAAATAATTATTTTTGCTTGGTGAATGAATTTAAAACTATCATTATTATTTTTCATATCCTAATAGGCATAGTATCGAGATTTAGAATAATGATGACTACATGTATCTTTTTTTTTTTTTGACATCTTTCTGAAGTTAAACAGCGGATTAATCTCGAGGAATATAATTATTAGAAAATTATTATTTTTACGAGGTAATATATTGAAACTATTATTGTTATTTATCATATTCTGATGGACATAGTGCCGAGATTTAATATCCCTATGCACTTGTACTAGTATTTTTTCTACAGTTTTCTGAATAGAATTGTAATCGTTTCAAAGTACCAAAAATGCGATTATATCTAATGAAATGTAATTTTTTTTGAAGGAAGGAAGAATATAATTTTTCAATAAGAATATGAAAAATGTTACATTTGCTTGTTTTGATTCACTTTTACATATTTTATCTACTTAAAAAAAATCCCTGAATGATTGATATTCAATGGAATGTCAATTTATAACGCTAGTGAATGTCCTTGAGAGGGTTTTCGGTTTGGGAAAAAAATGAACATTCTTGATGATGGCTTTTTGAAAAATACATGTCTTTTGACAATCAACTTTTTAAAATCCAATTTCAGGCTTGCCGAAACTTCTATGACGGGGGAGTCTGCAAACAAGAGTGTCCGAATATGCTGAGGTACAATCCGGCAACTTATCAGTGGGAAAGTAATCCAAATGGGAAATATGCATATGGCGCTACGTGTGTGAAAAATTGTCCAGGTATTTAAGTTTTCTTTTATTGGAAATAAACTTTCTGGTTTTAATTTATTTGTTCATTTAAGTACCGTTATTTATGCAACTTGTTGATTTCAGATCATCTCTTGCGTGACAGTGGTGCCTGCGTAAGAACCTGTCCAGTGAATAAAAAAGCTGAGAACCATGAATGTGTTGCCTGCGATGGACCTTGCCCGAAAAGTAATCATTGATATCAAATTTTATATTACATTGTATTCACTTTTAATAAACGGAATTGTTCCACAGATGTGCAAAAAATGTTTGATATATGTGTACGTGTGATGATATTTCCTAATTTAATTTAAATACTAATAATAAATTTCTTAATTTTTTTAAATCTTAAATGAGCTTATATTACTTTATTCTGGAATTTTCTTTTACATTTTTACACAAATTCCATGTTTTATTTAATTAATTCTAACACTAACTGCAAAAAAATGATGATAAGGATTCTTTCTCGGCAAGTAGAGGGATAAAAATTCTAAGGCACACAGGATTTATTGGGAACAAATTGTTTCACCCCTAAAGACTGACGACGGAATTAAGATACATATACCTGCAAATCTTTTAAAAGTGTCATTTCAGACATGCTCAATACATTGTGTATTAAGTTATTGTAACGCCAGAATATTCTACTTATTTCTAGAGGACACTCATATTGAGTACTTATAGGTGTGTTGAATTTAAATTCCAGATGTTATTTTTAATTTTCTATGAATAATAAGGTTGTTTTCTTTCAATAATCTTTCGAAGATGAGTTTATAATTGATTTAAGGATGAACTTCTGAAGATTTGATTGCATCGAAATTAAATATCCTGCCCTTATTTTTGATTTTGAATGAATAACGAGGCTATTTTTTAAAAATAGCTTTGCAAGGTTAATATGCTTATTTGCTTTCATCCTGTATATTTAATTTTAGTTAATTAAATTAGATTTTTAAAAAGTAGTCTTGCCAACTTAGTATGCTTATTTATGTGCATCCTGTATATATTTAATTATAATTAAGATATAAATGTTAGATTTTTTTAATAGTCCAGCAAATTTAATATGCTTATATATTTGCATCCTGTATATTTGAGTGAGATTTACTTCTCTAATCCCTACTCTTGTCTGCCTTGTTGCTAGTAATGTTAATGCTAAATTAGATTTCTAAAACTGAATAATTGTTTTTGTCTGCAGATTGTGAAGGTGTGGATGTTGTTCATGCGGATAATGTGGATTCCTTCAAAGGTTGTACAATCATTGAAGGTTCAATAACCATACTGGACACATCATTTGATGGTTTCCAAGAAGTATATTCTGACTTCACTTTTGGTCCCCTCCATCCCAAGATGCATCCGTCCAAATTGGAGGTGTTCAGCACATTAAAAGAAGTCACCGGTTACATTAGTATTCAAGCTTCTCATCCAGATTTCAAAAATCTTACATATTTTAGAAATTTAGAGTCTATTGGTGGTCGCCAACTCACTGAGTACGTATTTTTTTTAATTATTTTTTTTCAACCTTTATTCAATAGATTTTTAAAGCATGTATATTTTAACATTGAAATGTCGTCTTTTAAAATGTATTTATAGGATAAATTATTTCTAATTTTAACTGCTTTACAATATTGCTTTTAGTGATTAATTTTGCATTATTTGCATGTCTATCCCAGTTCATACATTTTAAGTAGTCAATATGCATTGCACAATTCTTAATTAATTACAAAAAACAAAATTCCCTGATTGATGTACTTTGTCATTGTTTTGCATTTTTATCTCTGTGATTTTTTCTTATTTATTTATTTCCTTATTTCTTAATATTATTAATAATATTAATTTTTCAAAAATAAGTTTATTGCAACTTTATTACATTTATATTGTTCCATCTTTTAAATGGTGGATTTTTAAAAATTCCGTATATTTCGGTCGTGATATAAAGGAAATTTTTCAATGCATTATAAAATTAGTAAATTTTAAAGCATATCTCAATCAATGGAACGTTTGAACAATAGATGAAACGATATAATTTCTGAAAATAACAAGAGGGCAGCCATCTGAATAATGAAATACACTAAAATATTTTCAAATTCTTTAATGTCAAACTTAAAATTTAAAAGTAGTGTGCATCAAAGTAGCAAAGTGCATCATATTGAGGATAGAATCTTCTCGGTTAAAATTTTTTTGTACTGAATTTTAAAAAAAATATGATATATCCCAAGATATTTTGAAACAGTTTCTGCAAAAAATTTATATCCTTTGAAATATTTTTTTTAACTTCAGAGATATTAATGCATCGTTCATCTTTTAGTTCTGTCTTTTAATGCTGAAAATTAGTTGTGCCTTCTTTTATTTACTATATGTTGAGATCATTTCTTGCATTTTTAGATACTTTGCTGCTTTATACATTGTCAAAACATCTCTGCAGTCACTCAATATGCGATCTTTAAAGAAAGTGAGCTCCGGAAGCGTAGCAATTTTAGAGAATGAAAATCTCTGCTTTGCTGACACCATTAATTGGCAATCCCTCATGAAGTCATCTTCTCATAGTATACTCCTGCAGAGCAATGCAAACGCAACGCAATGCCGTAAGTAGTAACATTCTAAATGCATTTTTTGCATTACTAAAAATGTTAGTTTATAAAAATAGAAATATTTTCCAACCTTTAAAATGCTGGTAAAATTACCGCTATCTGCGATAAAAGCATAAAATTTGTGTATGAGACACATACAATTTTCATTTTAAAGTGTTGCAAATGAAATTTTCGGGATAACTCCATTTGACTAGTAACATCTTGAAATAAATTACCTCATGAGGTAGGGTGTCTTTATTAAATCTTCGGCTAACATGTCTTAATTTGGATTCCACATGAATAATAAATACATTTGAAGTATTTTTCGTTGTAATTACTGAAAAGCATTTAGTTTATTGAAAACTTTTAAAATAGTATATTGAAATGAAATGATAAGGATTTTGCCATTATGAATAGGGTATTTTAAAAGAAATAAAAATCTTAATCCAGTTAAAAAAATAATTTATCCTTCAAATCAGAGCCTTCTGTCATTGCAAAAACATTTAGGAGTTCCTTTTATTATTAAATGTTCAAAATCAACAGTGAAGCGAAGGAAAAGCATTTTTTAATTCCTTTAACACAGTTGATCCAAGGTGGAGGGGATACCTCTGATATAGAAATGAAAAGTTGTAATATAAATAAGCAAGTTCTCTTTTCCTTTGTGGTCATAAATATGATAATGCATTCTCTGGGTTCGTTGCTGATGACTGGCCATAGCTTTATTAGATGGATTTATTACATTTGCTTTATTTATTAGCTCTCAGTATGGGGGATATTTCTGCGTCGATTACAGAACTTTTAAGACTATTGTTGTGGCAACTTCTTTATTCAGAATTGTTATGGAATCATACTTTAACTACTTCCTGAGAAATTAGGAATTATTTCCTTTCTTAAATAAATGAAAATTGGCATTTTATGATTAAATTTGTAGCTATATGTCAAATTTTAGTTTAGTGAATCAAAATAAAGACACCCATTATATACATTCAGGCTTTTGATACTTTTGTATTGACCTCATGCATGCATTTAAGTCCCCAAAAAACATCCTGACGAAGTTTGTTGTTTAATAGATTATTTCATGATTATTGTTGCCACTGGTGTCCAATTTATAATACACTAGTGAACTATTAAATAATATGCGAGAAAGTTTCAAAGGTCACTCACTCTGTTTTAAATACATGCTATTAATAAATTTAAATTGTTTGTCATGTTAAAAATGAAAATATTTCTTTTCGTTAGGAAAACGAAATTTAATTTGCCATTCCGAATGTTCTGAAGATGGATGCTGGGGTCCAAAAAGCAATGAGTGTCTGTCTTGCAAAGCCTATAAACTGGATGATACTTGTGTGGCAAGGTGTGACAAAGCAAATGGGTAGGTATCTTTACCCTATAGAATTGCTTGATTTATTTAGTGATTAGATTTCGTAATTTTATGTTAAGAGTTTCTGAACTTGTAAATATTTTTTGGAAAAAATTGAAGACTTTAAATGCTTTGGAAATGCACTTTTGAATTCATTTTCTCTTAATGTTTCATATATTCAACTTTCATTATTTTGTAATTCTGCATCTTATAAGTGGTGTGTAAAGTTTATGTTATTTCATTTCTACTGCATTTTATAAATTAAAATGACCTTTACAGTTAATAAATTAGATAAACACTTTATAAATTAAGATGACTTTTACAGTTAATAAATTAAACACTTTATAAATTAAATATATTTAAGGAACAAGCTCCTCATAAATATTGTTTACCATTAATTATAATTAAATGAAAATTGGATCCCATGGGTGGTCTCTTTAAGCATTTCAAAATATTTTAGTATTAATAACAATGTATGAAAAACCCATAGGAGCTAGCATATTTGGAAAAGAAAGCACTCTATTTTCTTAATTCAAATTTATTGCCAGCCAACAAAATCCTAAGTTTGAAAGGTTGATATTAATTTTTTTAACTATATTTAATTTAACAAATATGATAAATTTTTTTTCAAATTATGTTAATATGTATATCTGAAATGTGTTTTTCAAATATTATGTTAAATGATAGCATGTACCTTTTTCTTTATTAGTATATATGATGCTGGTGCTAACCGCTGTGAATATTGTCATGAAGAATGTCTGGGTCAGTGTTCTGGGCCTGTAAGTACATTTAGTAGATATTGTAAAAAAAAAAGAATAATATGGGATAATATCTCAAGTATCAGTGATTATTCAATTTGCAATGTGTTGTTAATATTTTCGGTTACTGTCGTGAAATTTTATAGAATTTATACAAAAATTAATATTTATATTTTAAATTAGCTTTGAAAAATCAGTTTTGTGGTTCAGAGCTACCCCTTTTTATTACAAACACTTATTTCAGCAGGACTTTTATGTGCAAGTATGAATATACTGTTATAGTGACAAGAATGCATTGAATTTAATACATATTAACGGCAATGAAACTGTAGACGTGCTGACAAAATCAAAATTTTTTTTTAAACAATATCTTTTTTTAAATGCATTTATCATTCTTATTAATTCTTTAATAAGTGGTGAAACAATGTACTATTAACTTTCATGAATTAAATAAAAGCATTGAAGAGCATTTGTTTATGTATGCTTTGAGACTGGTAGAAGTATAAAATACAATAAAGTACACAAATGATTAATTTTTTCCTTGTTAAAAAGTCTTATAAATTATTTTAAAAATTACTGGAGAAAGAAAGGAGAGCAAGGGCTCACAATCTAAAAATTTTAAATTTATTTTGAATTATTGTATTTTTCAGGGTAACGGCAACTGCACTGCATGTCGCAATGTGCGTGATGGCCCCTATTGTGTCAATAAGTGCCCTGACACCAAATACAATGATTTTGGAGAATGCAAACCTTGTCATCCAAACTGTGTTGGAGGGTAGGTTATAATCATTCTTTGGAGTTAAACTGTATTATTTAGAATAAGCATGCTTAACATTTTGTAGTTTAGACAAATTTTGAAGTTTTTGTTAATAGAATAAGCTATTGTGAATGCATTGGAGCACTTTTTTGTTTCATGAGACTTTTGTGTATGTTTTTTGTTTCAGAAATGTGTTAGCATATTTAAGAGTTTTTAAAAAATACTTTTTGTTTACCTTTTGTAGCATTGCCATGTATATAAATCAAAAGAAATTGCTTTATCATTGTTGTAGTTTTAACTTAGGTTCCAAAACATTTCCCCCTGCTAACTTATTCATAAAATATATCCTTCGCTTCTGGATATGTTATCTAGATTTGTGATGTTAACTATGCTATAATTAACTTGATTCTAATTAAAGGGATCTTTGTCAATTCAATTAAATACACATAAATGAAATTGATGTTTTGATTGTAATAATTTTTTAGGAAGTAAAGTGATTCCCTTGATTTATTTACTCCTGTAACTTAGTTTTGTTAACTATAAAAAAGGGATTTTCTTTCTAGATGTACTGGCCCAGAAAATAATATCAGTCCAAAGGGCTGCAAAAGTTGTGATAAAGCAATTGTGAATGCATTTGATCCTAATATAGTTGTAAGTATCATTTTTAATAATTTTTTAAACTTTGTAGAAAGAAAAGAGATTTGGTGTTCATAGATATTACAAGAAATTTTGCATGAATGTCTAGAATTCATTTAAGTTTTGTACTAAATCATCAAATTGAAATACAATGATTTTCCAAGTTCAAATGCTTGATAAAAACTACAGAAGAAAAAAATATTTTAGAACACATTTTAGAAGGTTTTCTGATATTTGCTCTAATACTTCGGCAGACTTCTATCTAAAATCAAATTTTGCATTTGATGTGAGATAAACAACAACAAAAACAAAAAACAACTAAAGATTGTACACTTTTAGTTTATAAATATTTAAAAAGAAATAGGAAAGTATAATTGATTCAACAATTTCACATCTCTTGAGCAAAAAAAAAAAAAAAAAAAAAAAAAAACCTGTATATTTTTAGTTCGGAAATAATCAAATCAATATCGTTTTTCCAAAGATTCCTTTCCAGATAGTTTATAAGAACTGCCAGAGTTCAATTTACCTTTGAAATAAACATTATCTTCGTTTATTTGAAAAACTGCTATGTGCAAATATATTTATTCTAACTGACTCAAAATCTTTTGATGCTTAAAATATTCTTTAAAAGGGGATAAATACAATATATAAGCATCATTATTTGCACAATTTTAATTTTTCCTTGTATCATTACAGGAACAGTGTTTGCGTTCGGACGAGCCTTGTTATCCAGGGTTTTATTTAGAATATATAGGACCACAGGAAGAAGGAGCATTGAAGTCTCTGACAGGAAAATCGGTAAGTCTCTGACTTCATCGCTTGATTTTTCCTGCTTTAATTTTATTATTATTGATGTTATTTGAGGAGAGAGTTTGAAGAATTTGCAGGGCTCTTCTGTTTTGTGAAAGGATTATAATTATCTGAATGCTTTGTACCTCATTCTGATTGATGAATTATTCTACAGGTTTGCCGCAAGTGCCATCAGTTATGTAAGAATTGCACCGCCTACGGCATTCATTTCACTGTGTGCAAGTGCCAGCATTATTTGAGCGGTGAACAGTGCGATGAACAGTGCCCTCGAGATCACTATGCGGATGATGCGAACCAAGTTTGCATTAAGTGTGCTGATGAGTGCAGAGGATGTACAGGACCCACCACAATGGACTGCCTTGCTTGTCGGAACTTCAGAATTTATGATGAAGTCAATAAAACATTGGTAAGTGTTAGTATTAATAATAAATAGTCGCCTAAGACGATCAACTTGCTAGTTCAAATCATTGATTTTTTAAGCGATTATTATATAATAGATAAATTATAGCGACTATCTATCCGATTCCAGTTAAATCTATTTTAACATTTGTTAAACTTTCTACTTGAAACCTCTTTACTTCTGTTTTCCTCTGAATTAATCGAATACCAGACCCCTCTAAAGCATTTCTAATAACATTTTGTAGCCCTATAAGAGAATTTTGAATCAAGCTCAAAAGTATAAATATTCCATACAATAGTCTGAAACAGTCGTATAATGATTTGATTACATTTCACTACATGTCACAAATTTGCAGTTAAACGTTTATATCAAGAAAACAAAATCACAGAAAATATTTGCACACATGTTAAATTTAATGCAGATACTACTTTGCATACAGCCGACCACCCCACCACCACTGAACGTAGCAGTATCGGCTGAAATTGCAGATACTACTATGCAGTTACTAATGCTAATACTATTATGTTGTCACATTCAAACGTTGGAACAAAAGACATGATTGCCTTGAAAAGCAACAGTCGTTGAATATTAGCAAGGGAGAAACGATTATATCACAATCTTTAGATTGAAAGTGCTTCCATTATCTGTATAAAGAAAGACTTAAATAAGGATATTAATTTTTTTGCTGTTGGATTTCACTTTTTCTCTCCAATATGTTGAAAATATTTCAATATTATGTAAGAAACATTTTGTATTTCCTTTACTATAAAAATATTGATTCAGTTATATGCTTATTAATTTATTTTCATTTATCATCTGAAATCGCGTTGTGTTAAATTCGTCTTTTTCTCATTTTTATTCGATTTTGTGTAGCGCTGAAAACAAAAACTTTCTTTATTGGTAAATAATAATAATCTTACTTATTTTTTTTAAATCAGAAAACAAAAGGACCCCCCCCCCCATCTTTACTTTAAATTTTCGTTCTTTCGTTTCGTACTGTTATTTTATATTCATAGAAATTTGGAAACTCTTCACTGCTCTACTTTTCATTTAAATAAAAAAAAATTTGGCAAAAAAATTAAAAATTGACTGAGTAATTATGTTTCATTAATCTTCTCTTTTTAAAAATCTTCTTAAGATCCATTTATATCATACACTAATTCTACTACATTCTCTAATAAAGGAAACTTTTAAGATAAATATAGTTTAGGTGTTTCCATTCAGCGTCTTCAAGAATTAAGTCATATAACAATAATAAGTACTAATATATAATAACTATTGTAAAGAAATATCAAATAAAATAAAAAATGCAATTAGATTGTAAATGCACTAAGTATTATTTGTAGTAAGACTATAATAAATTTTATTTGTTATCGTTAGATAGAACACTACTGATATTTTTAAGAATTTGAAGAATCATGTATGATTCAAGAGCATTATTATCTGATATTACTTTATGCAATATTCAATGTTGTTACTTTATACGATTTTTTATACAGTAGCTATTTATTGTTTCAGAAATAGTTACTAGAATATTTTGATTTTCTTTTTCAGTTCAACTGCACTGCGTCTTGCCCATCAGATAAACCATACAAAATTTTTGTGGATAATGTTCGAGACCCCTATTGCTCTTCAGAAGATGCAAATGCTGTTGCTCTTCAAGGGGTGTATGTATACTTTCTTATTTCCAAATAAAACAAATTACTTTGGTGACATGATTACTTTGACAAAATTCTCTTGATATATTCTGATTCTCGAAAATACATTTCCAGTGAGGAAGACCACATACCAGCCATTTTGGGAGGTGTCATGGGTTGTTTTGTCATCCTAGGAATTTTCATGGCCGTTTTTAGTTACCAATGGTTGCAAAGAGCTCGAACTAAAGAAAATACTGTAAAGATGACCATGGTATGTTGCTATTTTAAAATGAACTGTTTAAGATAATCTGGAAATGCATAATTAAGATGATGAAAAAAATGAAATAATAACACTTTAAAATGAAATAATGTTGTGAGATAAAAGTGAAACTTTAATATTCTTCAAAATTATTCAAAATTATTTTTATAAACGACTTTACTTTTAAATATTGATTGAAAATAGTTCGCATGTAATTTTTTTTGTTTGAATTTTTTTATGAATATCGCCTTTATCATAACTGCAAAAGTATTTTATATTTCTACCACTGTAGTATAGCTGAATTTTTAAAACTTTTTTCTGATTATTTTATGTTAAATATTTAAAAAGATAGAAATGTCTGGTATTATTTTTTTTAAGTATCATTTTAGTGTATTTGATTTTTAATTTTACGATCATTTTTAATTTATTATATTTAAAAATAACAAATATTTTTTCTTCGTATGTATAGAAATTTTAAATTTCTTGCTTTTGATTAATTGGCAAATAAATGCAGTTCAGCAGAGTTTATGCATTTATTTTTTCGTATTCATTCGTAACCATGGCAATAATTAAGCACCTTTTTTATATAATCCGAATGATTCAAAGTTTCGTTTAAATGTCGTTTTCAAATATAGAAAAGTTTAGAATTCCTGATAATAGACATCACTTTCGAGATGCATTATGTTACTAATGATATGACGTCGTTCATTGTTGAACAATTAATTGAAGGCACATTATAAGGTGCTAATTAAAACAATAATGATGAAAAATTCATTTTGTCTTCCTTTTAGGATACAATTTATACCATTGAAAAATTTCAAACATTTTATTTTTCTAATCCCAATGAACAGTTCGGTTTATTTTTTATTAATATTCACAAGCAGTAGACTCATCAAATGGTGGTTGACTTTTTTTTTCTTCTTCAAAATATGATGTTTACTTGCATTTACATAAATCATATAAAATAAAAAAAAAAATGTGTAAAGGGAAAAAACGGTTGGAATTTTTTTCAGTTTTTTTTTATAAGTTTCTAATTTTAAAATCAAATTATTTGTTTCAATACTGTTCAATATTTTATTAATTTTATCTTGAAGAATATTTTTTTCTTAAACAAATTTAAATTTGTAGTATAAAATATAAATGTATTAGTTTCTTTTCTATTAATGCTTCTGCAATGTTATTTTACATCGTTTTGCATCATTCATTTGAAAGATGCATAAACAGTGCTTTATTGTATTTTATTTTCTCTTTGATATTTTGAATAATGCGAATTTTTTGTGACGTTTATATATATATATATAGTCTTCTTTTGAGTTATATTTATCTTGTCTGCGAGGAGATCTCATTATTATGAATCATTGAAGTTTTTATTGTTTTTTTTAAATCCAGAGAATGAGTGGATTTGAAGACAATGAACCTTTGAAACCAACTAATGTTAAGCCTAATCTGGCTAAGCTAATAATAGTGAAAGAGGCTGAGCTTCGACGTGGTGGAATACTGGGATATGGTGCATTTGGAACTGTTTACAAAGTAAGAAAATGAGCTGAAAAGGCTTATTTTTGTTGCCAAAGTTTAAAATTAATTCGTTAATTCTTAATTTTTTGATATTAACTTTTATTAATTATTTTTATATAATCCAGGGTGTGTGGGTACCTGAAGGAAAAAATATAAAGATTCCAGTGGCAATCAAAGTACTCCGTGAAGGAACTTGTCCAAGTGCAAGCAAAGATTTTCTTGAGGTATTTAATTTGTCTTTTTTATTTCTTACATTTAAGAGCTTTATTATACGATTTTTCAATTAATTTCGATACATTGTCATTCCATGCTTATATATTGGATGAAAATTCTAGAATGTCTAATTTGGTAAGATAACAATATTTTTAAAAAAATCGATTATGCTTCCTTAATTTCAAATAACATTTTGTGTGTGTTTCAATTATTTATTGTGCTTTCAGGAGGCATATATCATGGCTAGTGTGGATCATCCAAACCTGTTGAAACTTCTGGCCGTCTGCATGGCTTCTCAGTCGATGTTGGTTACTCAGCTCATGCCTCTGGGATGTCTGCTTGATTATGTGAGAAACAACAAGGATAAGATAGGTTCAAAACCGTTGCTCAACTGGTGTGCTCAAATAGCTAGAGTAAGTTTTTTTGTGAAACTATAATTTTTCATTCCGTTTTACATCTTAATTATAATATATTAAAATTACTTATAATTTAATTAATTTTTTAAAATTCAGTTATAGTTATGGTATATCAGGAAAGGAAAGATAAAAGTGTTGCATTATTTAACAATACACATATTGCATCGTTTAAATTTAATACAATGCAGTATGTTCGATCGCCCTCCTCCCCCTTAAAACGACAACAACCAGTGGAATGGTTGCCCCAAAATTACATCGCTTAGTGTGCAATAAAGATGTCATCCAACAATAGTTGTGAAATAATAATCTTTGGCTTGAATTTAGCATTTTTACTGAATATATCATGTGATCATTGGTGAGTGTTTTGGCTAATAAACCTTGTTATGCTGTAAATAATATCCAAAAATTTAATTTGTATTTTAGATCGGTTTTTCTCAATCAGTTTTTGAAGCCAGAACTTGATACTGTCACAAAATCATATGCCAGATTTGATATATTAAAGGTTTGTTTTGGGGTCATCGTATTTTCATAATTCTCGAAATACAGACAGACATTCAACTCGTTGTTCAATTTAACTCAAAACGTGACACTGTAACTGTTAAACCAGCGAACCAAATTTTATCTATCGTCTTGTAGGTATCGTGTTATATCTTATTCGAACAGCCGGATAGACAAATTTCTTCTGAATGGATTTCGTCTCTGATTTAATAAAAAAGACCGTATACCAAATTTCATCCGTGTTCCTGGAAGTTGTTTTGAATTATCTTTGCTGTAGACGACAAACAAACATATATAATACAAAAAATTGCTTAAATAGGCAGGTCTAAAACGTGGCAATCCACCGAAATTCCGATTTTGAATTTTTAAAATTCGTTATACTTTGTATGCGAGAAAATTTTCATAATGGCTGGAAAGTATGAATCTACAAGTTATACATTTTTCTTTAGGGTATGGCTCATCTTGAAGAACGTCGTATGGTTCATAGAGATCTTGCTTTGAGAAACGTACTTCGTAAGTCTTCTGCTTCTTTCTTAATAATAAATTGTCAATTTTTTAAAAAACTTAGTAAGATTATTTATTGCATTTATATATAATTCGATTATTTTTCTGTTTTCAGTTCAAACTCCTGGTTGCATTAAAATAACGGATTTTGGTTTGGCAAAACTGTTGGATATCAACGAGGAACAATATAAAGCCGCTGGTGGAAAAGTAAGGATGAGTATTTTCATAATTAATACTTGTTTATTGTAATATATTTATTGCGATGAACAAATTCTTATATTAATTTATGTATTCTTTATAGATGCCTATCAAGTGGCTGGCTCTGGAATGCATTCAGCACCGCATATTCACTCACAAAAGCGATGTCTGGGCGTTTGGTAATTACACTTTTTTTTTTCAACTGTTGATGGAAATTATATACTTATTGATTCAATTTTTTTTTGTTGAAGTGTCAATTTAGGAATTGTAATTACAATATTACTTTTTTTTGTATCTCAAATTATTATTGTAATAAACTGTAAAATTCAATTGATTACTTCTTATGAACATCGTTCGATTTAAATTTCGATAGCTAAGTATTCATTTAGGAAAATATACCTAAGGCTTAAGTGTTTGAGATAAGGATTGTTTTTTGATGTGTTGATAATTGCGGCGTTTACTTTGCAAATCACTATATATTAAAATATTTTACATCAAATTATTATTATAATAAACTGTAAAATCAAATGATTCCTTATGAAAAAAATTCTTGGTACATCATAAGTAATATTTAAATATTCATAAGTAATTATCCATTTTGGAAAATAAATATAGTGATATGATAAAGATTTTTCTCAGAAGTTTTAATTATATCTCTTACTTTGCAACACCCAAAATTTAATTGTATCTCTTACTTTGCGACACCCAAAATTTTCGGGTCGATCCTATTTTAGCCCACCTCTGACGCCAATTTAAAAACTCGCCAAATTATCAGCGATAATGATTTTAAAATGGCAACCCTGACATGATCTGAAGAGAAATGCGGCAACCATACGGTTTAAATCAACCTCTTAACCTTTTAATTCAAATACTTTTGATTTGGCGAAGTTTTGAAAAATTGGCGACATTTTGAAAAAGTCGCCAGAGGTGGGCTAAAATAGAATTTTACCAAATTTTCTTATTGCAGTTTATCAAAATCTTTTATGTCAAATTGTTATTATAATAATTTATAGAATTCAAATAATTCCAAACATACTGTGTGCAGATAAACCATGATGCATCATAGCTGTTTAAATTTCGATGAATAATTATCCATTTTGGAAAGTATATTTAGAATGTTTAGGTGATGAAATTTGTATTTCAGGATTTAAGAATTCAAAATTTGGAATCATATTTAATTAGAGAATCGTCGTATACTGGAATGTAGAGATGCCGACATCGTCATCTAATCTTAGTTCAAAATTACGGGATCCATCCTTAAATAACTGTTATGTTACTTCACGATATGACATTAATATAACAATAAATTAACTTATTATTACTAGATGAGTTCGCTGCGATAATATTAAAAAAAAATTGTAGTTAACCATATTTAACCATTATGCATACCATAAATCCGAGATATTTATTTACATTTGAAACTTTGATCTAAAAAGAATTTAAAACATATTTTATATTTCATTTCTTCTGTAAAAAAATTAATATAAAGCTTGAAGGAATGATTTTATTATTTCAATTTTTATTAGTGTACTGTTTAACAATTTTTAAATAGTATTTCTAATATCATCTTTAATTATGTGGCTAGAGATTTCGGCATGAAATTTCTCTTTTTAACTCGAAATCATAAACCTTTAAGCTATTCAGTAATTTTCTCATGAAAGTATTTGAATTAATCTATATCCTTACTATATAATGAAACAAAAATTTAATCTTGCTTTGTCATTCTGCTTTAAGTTATAGCTAATATTTCTTAAAGAGAAATAAAAATTTAAAATGCATTTTTAGGTGTGACTGTTTGGGAATTGTTGACATATGGTGGAAGACCATATGAAAATGTCCCTGCCAGGGAAGTTCCTGATTTGTTAGAAAAAGGAGAACGTCTTCCACAGCCTTCAATTTGCACCATCGATGTTTATATGATCATGATAAAATGTAAGCATTTTTAGTTGTTATTAATGAAATCTATTTTTTGTAATTTATTTTTTGATAATTGTATTAAATGAAAAAATATTTTCCTGAAAACATTTCACAGATATGAAAATGAAACATTTTAGGAAAAATGGTAGCTTCTTGCATCCATGGTGATATAGTCAATATTATTAGGTTGGTGCGTATGAAATGTCGGATTCTTAAGTGATTGTATAAAACTGCATATCTTTCTTCAAAAGCTGTTTATTCAATCAAAGTATGCTCCATTCGCTTCAATACACTTCTCCCAACGAGATTTTAAAGCGTAGATGCCTGTCTTAAAAAAATTTTGGTCTTTAGAATTAATAAACACTGATATCGAGACTGTCTTCATTTTCATAGTGTTTGCCCCTTAAAAACAGCTCTAAATGCTTGAAAAAATGAAAATCGGTCGGCGAGAGATCCGGTGAATAGGGTGGATGCTGCAAAACTTCATATTCCAGTTCATTCCAGCTTATTTCGCTCTGTCAGTGCGTGCGGTACCCACTTGTCCATCTTCTTAACCTTGCCAATCTCAGAAAGGAGTCTCAATATCGTTGTATGGTCAACTTTCATCCTGATAGCAAGTTCCCTCGTGGATACGGCTGGATCCGCTTCCACTAGAGCCTTCAGGTCATCATTCTTCACAGACGTTTTGGGTCTTCCGCGCGGCTCATTTTGCAGTGAAAAATCGCCGAAATTTTTCGAACCAACGCTGCACTTTCCGATCGTTAACCGTATTCTCCCCAAACGCTTGGTTTATGTTGCGTGCAGCTTTTGCAGCACTATTACCAAGTTTGTACTCATATAAGAAAATGACGCGAATGTCGGCAGAATTCATATCGGCAATAAACTCAAAAGAAATAACAAAAGGGAAAACCTTCGAGAAAACCTATTTTGCTGAAATGAGTCTCTGGCAATGGACAATACGACTATGAATGAGGTTATGCCAAAGACAAAAGTATAACGAAAACAGGGAGACAAACGTCCGCATGTAAAGAGAATCCGACATTTCATACGCACCAACCTAATAGAAGAAGAATGATTTAATAAGAATTAATTCTTTCTCGCATACTCTTTAAATGCCACAAGAATTTGATTTTGGATAGCACCATCTATTTGCAAGAGAAAAAGATACATTATGCTTTGTGAGAGGTAATTGATTCGGATGACGTTTGTAGCAACGATGTGTGGAGTGAATTGACTCAATTTTTTTTAGAGAAAGATAGAGAGCATAAAGGGAATAGATGAATGCAATATGTATGGTTAGATTTATGTGCTTTAAAATTTTTAATAAACTTAAATTATTACACAAAAATTAATTTCATAAAATTCAGCGAATAATAAGTCAGCAATATTATTGCTGTAATTTAAACTTTATGGTGCTTATAATTATCTACACATTTTTTCTTATGCTTTTGATTTTGTTCTTTTCACAATTACTTTATAAAAGTTATGATTATTTTCAGTTTTTATAAAAAAATTATTGATTGTCTTATCAAGTTATTTTTATTCCTCTTTCCCCGACTGCTTATTTCATTTCAATAATTGCATTATTCCCCTTTTCTAGTTATTAGATTAAATTTAATGATTTTTTTTTTCAGGTTGGATGCTGGACGCCGAGTCTCGACCATCTTTCAAGGAGTTGGCGGACGAGTTTGCTAAAATGGCGCGGGATCCGGGGAGGTTCCTGGTGATCCCCGGTGACAAGCTGATGCGTCTGCCCAGTTACACCCCTCAGGATGAGAAAGAGATGATTCGTACCCTCAGTATGCCCATCGAAGGAAATGAGGAGATCATGGATGCCGAGGAGTACTTGCAGCCAAAATTGGATCAAATGGGGTCGGATTCTCCACCACCACCAACTCCCATCAAGGTATCATTTAAATAAATTTTACTTTAGTTAGATGTCTTTAAAAGTTAAATTTAATTTAAATGACTTTTATTTTCCCTTGATGAATTATTAATTTAATGCCTAGTAATTTTTTTATTCCTACTATTATACTAAGTATATAAATTGTTCTGTCTTCTAAGAACTTCTGTCAATTGAAATAGTACATCTAACTGTCTTTATTTCGTAGCTATCATGTTAGCTTGTATTCAAGCAGTTGAACACTGACTTCCTCAGAAAAGATTTTGCTCAAAATTCGAGAGAAAATTGTAAATTTGGTGTAAAGTCCCCAAATGTCACTTTGAACAGCCTAGTTCAAAGTGGGTTTGTGTTAACTTTATCATAAACAAGTCAACTTTTTCCCTTTTTTTTCTGAACTCATGGCGGTTTTAAACATACAGATTCGTCAAAATCTTGAGTATGATTATTGCAATAGTGTCACTATATATATCAAAGTAAAATCACAATGGATTAATGATTTAATACTCTATGGCATATGAATTCACCGCCAAAATTCTTTTTATATCTTAAGTTGGAGCTTGTAGTGGAAACTTTATAAGCCAGATAACATACTCAAGACTGAGTGATCACTTTTAGTCTTGTGGTCATGTCATCTGGTTACCATCCGTGTAAGGTCCCAGGTTCGATCCTAGCTATCGCCAATAGTTACATTGGTGACCTAGGACGATGAAAGTAAACAAAAAACGCAACCTACGTTCAGCTGTTGTGGCGCCCTCTACCCGAAAAGTATTAAAATAAAACGACGATAAATAATCAGCCGATTAAAAGAAAATAATGGCGATAAATAATCAACCAAATAGAATTGAATCAAAATAATCAGCAGATAAAAAAAAACTGATTAATAATTAGCAAATAATTAAAAAAACCTGATAAATAATAAAGAGTGATAAATAATCAGCAAAAAAATGGCGATAAATAATCAGCCAATAAATAAAGCTGATAAATAATCAGCCAATAAAGAGTAAAAATAAAATTAAAAAAAGCTGATAAATAATCAGCCAAAAAGAAAAAATGGGTAAGACGCATTAAAAATTTAACAGCCAATAACATCACTACTAAAACGGAAACAAAAATATCGTTCGTCTCACCACTCACTGAAGGGGGAGTATTGTAGTGGAAGCTTTATAAGCCAGATAACATACTCAAGACTGAGTGATCACTTTTAGTCTTGTGGTCATGTCATCTGGCTACCATCCGTAAGGTCCCAGGTTCGATCCTATCGCCAATAGCTACAAGCTGAAGAAAATGGTAGAAGTAAGTCTCTAAAATAGACATTTATGAATAATATATATATATCAGATTCTCTATATTGCACGACAAAACAATACTAAAATCGAGTCTTCTTAAAGAAGCAAACGAGAAAACTAATGTATTATTATGTGCTTGAATATTTAAATATTACCATTTTAAATATATTTATATTTCGATCATTTTCCTTCACAGAAATTCATGGAAGATCGAGGTTTCGATGGCGATTCTTTGAACAGCTCCGCCAATAATTCGGGCGAAATGAATGCGAATCATGGCAACCTGAAATGCAATTGTCCCGAAGGCTGTGGATTGAGCCACATTTGTCATAGTAGAGACAACAGAGACACCAGCCTCAGTACAAGATACTGTTCCGATCCTTTGACATCTTTGGAAAGAGGTAATTTATATATATATATAATGTTGTGTGTGATATAATTATTTCGTGACAATGACATTAACAACAACAAAAAAAAAACATATAAATGCTTGCAAAAAATGATTACCGTGTTTTATAACTATGGTTATATTGTAATGATTATATTTTGTGGTGTTTTTGTTGGATGTTTTATATCGTTCTTCATGTATTTTTGCGGACTTCTATTGTTTCAGATTTTTGGTTGTTGTTATATTTAACAGGAAATAAAAATAAGTCATTACCATAAATACCTGAAAGTAATGTCACATTGAATCAAATCAAAACTATTTTTTCAAATAGTTAGGTTATGAGCCCACAAAACCAAATCTTTTATACTGACAGCTTAACTAAAAATACGGTGTGAAAACAAATTGAGTAGTTATTGATATTTTGATTGATATTTGAGTAACATGGTAATTATTTTATTATAATGACTTTCAGAAATATTTTTAGGATACATTATGACAAAGAATGCTGTTGAGTATTTGAACATGAGCTCGATCTCATGGTAATAAAATAAAATTAATTAATAATATATATGAAATTCAACAAGATTTATTCATTTACTCAACAATTCATCCTTTTAAATTCAGTTGCCTGGGACGCAAAGGGGGGCCTACAAAAAATAGTGCCTAGAATAACGTCCCAGTCCTTTTATTAAAAAGAAACCAACAATTAAAATAACACTCCTCTCCCTCTCCGCATGCACTCTTGAGCGCTAAAATTGTAATTTCAACAAAATGTAAATAATAATATTTAAAATAAATTTTACATCATTTGATTTACAACTTAAAAATTATTTTTTAATCTGTTAATGTCAATTAATATAGATATAAAAATCATTAAATCTTTTGGTACTTAATTTTTGTATCAATGATTTCAACAAATAATCAATAAATAAGTTTGGAAGATACTGCAGAGAAAATGTGCAACAAAAAAGTATTATTATTTCAATTAAATTTTGAGTATTTAGTCACTTAACATCATTAAAAAATTTAAAGAGAATGATTTTACCAAAATTAAGAATTGAATGAGACTACTTATAATTTTTGCCTGGCATACAATCAATACAAATTGCCTTAAATTCAGAATAAAAAATTACTAATTATTGAAAAAATATTTGAAGTAAATTTGCAGTTGGTTAATTAATTAATAATATTGAAATTTAACCTCTGAAATAATGCAGAATTAATATTTATGGAATGTACAGAAATGTTATTTAGAAAATAAAAATAAAAATCATAGCAAAAAATCTTAATATTAATATATTTTTCAAAAATAAATAAATTAATAAAAATAAAACTCATCAAAATCCGATTCTAAAATATAGATTATCTTTTGCTAAAAATAATGCCCGCATGAAAAAGAAAAACTACCATTCATAACTTAAAATACTTAAAAACATGTACTTTTGGCAGAAAATATATTTGCTTTATATTAAAATTTTAAGCTCTTGAAGTCATGTATGATTCAAGTGGTTGCTAGAATAACTGCATTTATTAGGTAAGAATTCCATTAGTTTGTGCAGTATTGATTAAGCATTCTATGAAATGTTGAAGATTAATTTGCTGCATTTATTCCTCCGTACAGATGTAGATCGCGATCTCTTCATGCATCCGAACGGTGCATCCCTCATGCATCCGAAGGAGATCAAACTGGATTTACCTGTGGATCAAGAAGATTATTTAGTTCCTTCCCCTCGCTCGTGTACTTCCACTGGATACATGGATCTGGTTGGAGATGCCAAAACTTCAGGTTAGCTCAGAAACATCGTCTTCTGAAAACTGAACTTTTAATTAAAGATCTGTATTATTTATTTCTAACAAAGTAGCTGGAATAAAGAGAAAAAAATTAAGAATTTTTGTTAACGATTTTGATGTAATTAAAATTAAGTTTTTGAAATCTTGCTTTAAATTTATCTTTTTAACTGCTATTTTCTGCCATTATTTCAGATTTAATTTTTTTTTTTGTTTGCAGGGCTTTCAGAAATAATTCTTTTTTTTTAAAATTGAACAAATGTAGGTTTTCAAATATAGAGACAACTTCTAAGCCATTGAAATATTTTTTTAAAAATGGATCTACTAGATGAAGTATTCCACAAGTGCTGAAAGAAATACAAATTTCAAATAGTACAACAGCATGCTTGCAAATAACATAATTATTGGTCTTATATAACGTGAAAAATACAAACAAATTGGTGCAGTTGTAGATAACAGTTTGCAACATTAATCTGTTAAAGGAACAGAACTATTCTAAATCAATAATTTGTTAGTGTTTAACTATTTACAGAACAACAACAATCTGCTGTTCAGAATCACTACAACAGTCTTTCAGAATAATATACTAGATAAACGTTAAAGAATCTTCACATGTTCTCAATCATACAATGAGGTTATTGTATTATTGTGAGTTTATTTTCTATAATATATTGTATTTCACATCTTTTTTGTGCATTTGGTTCACTAGTTGACAGGTTGGTCCTCTAACAGTAAAGCTTTTTATTTGTGATCCCTTGTTCAAAATTTCTTACTTCCCCTTTTCTTAAAATGTGTTAGTAATTTAGAATCATCCTATATAAATATTTAGTTCGATTTTAATAATAGACAAGTTATATATAGCATCTCTTGGGATAAAACTCGCTTCATGTGAAACATTTTAAATGTAAATATACTTTGGTATAAAAAATTACAATATACAAAATCTTTATCATATCTCTTAATTTAAGTAAGATGAGAATATCGATTGCACCTGATTATTTAAAAAAAATCATCGATAACTAAATTTCCCTTATGTTTCTAGGATTTAATATATTAGATAGGAAATTTTAATTCATAAATAGTGAAATATAAGAAAGCTTTCTTCTTTTGATCGATTGACTGCAGTTCCTAAGCATGGTGAAATCAATATTTTAATGCCAATAAAAACATTGTCAAAAGATATATTAAAACAAAAGTAAAAAAAAAGTAATTCAAAATGTATGAAGACAAAAATTTTTTAAAGTCTAATAAATTGAATATGTAATTAATTTTCATGCTTTGTAATATTCATATGTCTTATCTAATAAGCGTGAAAAATTTAGTTGAATTCAATTAAATTGTTTAGAAGGAGTTGTGGAATATGGATTTATATATTGTCACAATTGCTTATATCAAGAAAACTTGCTTTACTTATATATTTAGATGATTCAGATTTGTATTGAAATAACTATTTTTATAGTGCCACCATTTGTTGGGAACTTCCTTCCTGTTGCGACTTTACCTCATCAAGCCGTGGACAATTTAGAGTATCATCTCATGAAACACAATCCAAACATCCCTTCAGATATACCTACAACTCACCAGAAGAAATCCAATAGCAGTGACGAAGACACTGATGAACATGACTATTATAATGATTATGATGGACTTCAAAGGGAACTGCAACCACTGAATAATCATCGAAATGAAACAACTGTGTGATAGTTATAATAAAGTTTTACGAATGGACAATGTTACAGTGTCTGGAAAACTCGACAAGGTTACACTACTGCGTCAATGTGTATAGTGTGACCATTTGCAGTTACATTGATAATTGTAAATGATATTTTAAATCAGTCATCATTGGTGGAGTGACTACTTATTATCCCACATAGTAACAGCCTGTTACACAATATTGTACAGTATTGTGCTACAATTTTTAATTATAGTATTCAGTATTGCGAATATTTTTAACACCATACAATATTGTACAGTATAAATGTGCTACTAGGGATTTAACAGTTTGTTACAGAAGTAGTATTTACAAATTTCCTCATTCATACGGGCAATTTCATGTGCACACGACATGAGACAGTGAGAGAGAAAACTGTGTTCTCAGTGCTTCCATTTCATACAGAAAACTTTTAAAGTGTCTTCCAACTGGAATTTTTTTTAAAAACTTTCCAAAGCATTATCTTTTTTCTTTGTATTGGGTGGAACCCAACAGATTGAGCCATCTGTGATATATGTCAGTGTTTTGTTCCCATATTGATAATCATCACCTCCATTTTATAATTGTTATCATGGAAATTAGCAATACCAGCCCTTTGTGGAAAAACAAAACAGTTTCCTGTTTTTGTGAATATTCTGAAAAAGTTGATAGGTTTGTGTGATTATTGAATATAAATTATTATATAACCTTTTTTCCTTTGATAGAAAAGATATATTGTTTGTAAAAACATAGTAGAAGTACAAAACAAAGTAACCTTTATAAACTCTGTATATTCATATATATATATTAATATGGTTTCTCTTTTTTGATAAAGGAGAATAATGCCTTTTGAATGCTTTATTTCAAAAGTTTTTACTGTTTTCTAGCATTCCTAAAACATATTTTCTCTTCCTGCCACTGGAATTAGTTGCTTAATTTTTTTAATTAATTAATTTTAAAAATACATTTGTAAATATGTGAATCATATGTTTTAATTTAAAACTTGCTCAGATTTGAAACATCATTTGAATATCAGTTTTCAGAAATGTCTTGGTTTAAATAAGTCCTACAATAATAAATATAATTTCTATCAAATGTTTATGAAAACTAAAACTAAACAGTATGTACGAGTTCGATAGGATATTTTTTTGCTTAAAAGCTTAGTAAAAATTTTACTTTCATTAACTATTTATCTTTATGAAACTTAAATTACCAAAATAACAGATTTTAAACCTTTTTTTTTTTCCTTTCTTTTTCTATGAGCTAAAAATACAATTAATCCTGTTGCATGAAAGACTTTAAAAAAAAATGCTTTCTTGCTATTTGGCATGATTGTTAGAAGTTTTCATCTTATGATCTCTTTTGAATTGAAGACCAAAATATAGAAAAATGTTTTACGATTTGAATGAAAATTTTAAAATGTAGGTGATTCACTTGCCTTTCTTTTCTTGCATAGATTTTCCTCAACACATGAAATTCTTAAATAATATTTATATGCCAAAATGAATTTAAAAAATTATTTAAATTATTGTTTTAATTTAAGAATACATTGAATTTGCAACTATTCAACATAATGTGACAAATTGGAAGGTCTTAAAAAAAGCAGATTGTTCAGATTTCTATAAATACTCACTTTCTACCCAATCAATTCTAATGAGAATCGTCCCTTTTTTAAACCAATACTTGTTCATATATTTTGAGCTCTTACTGCAGGCCAGTACTCTATAAATGCTTGCTTTATAAGATATTGTGCATTTTAAAATCTATAATGGAAATAAAAATTCCATGGATAAAAATGCTGTATACATTTTTAAATTAATTTTATCCTTTTAAAATGTAATCGCAAGATACCATTCAAATCTAGGTTGTCGAGTCTACATGTATTTTTTGCTTGAATTTCTGTAAATTATTAATTTTAATGACTAGAAAAATTAATTGTTTTTAATTAATGGTTCAGTAAATGAAAATTATTTTATTATACTATTGGATATCACAATATCAATATAAAAATTCTTTTCATTATTAGTAGAGTTATATTAATTTTTGTTATATTCTAATTCTAAGTTATATCTGAATCAGTGCTTTTTTAAGTTCAATTCCTTTTAGAGGCTGAAAAGTTTTGCTCTTGTAAAATATTTATAATGAAAAAAATATTACAAAGATTATTTGTAGTCATAAGTTATGTATATTATGAGAACGAAACATAACACAAAAGCCATAAACAGTAGTTTTATGTATTAATCAAAAAAGTTCTTGTAATTCTGGCGGCATATATTTTACAAACTTTCTTGTACATGCTCATTTTATGTATAGTTACATTTCAATGATCTAAATGACCATTAATATGTGTAAGCTCTAATTAAAAACTGTACCTGTGTCTCATATGTTCCTAACACCAAATATGTGGTTCATAATTCTGTACTCTCTCTCGTAACTGAGTATTTTTTAGTGTCTTGTTTGAATAATAATGATGGTTAATACATTTTTGCTCCAGAAAAATATTTTGTCTACTCATTTTAAATAGAAAGTTCCATCTTGTAACTCAACTTTCGATTCAACTCAACTTTTTCTTTAGAAAATATTTCTTAGTAAAGTATATCTTTGAAATTTTGGGAAGTATTTTAATTTCCTTTCATGATATTGTGTTTTCTTTGTTCTTATTTTGTCCAAATTCATGTTATTGAACTGTTTAGATTTTCTTCAGATGTTTACTTATTATTCATGGGATGTCATTCCAAGTGATAAATTTCTTTACCTTGAAAAGCAGTCAAATTTCTAATAAATTAAAAAATAATATCTATGTAATAAATACAAATCGATTGAAGATAATTAGTAAATTAATCTTTGTGCCTTTATTTATTTTTTCTAAAGATTGAGGCCAAATTTTTAAGTAATGATTTTTATATAAAATTTCATAATATGTGTAAATTTTCAGTACAAATAATAAGAAAAATAGCGATGACAATTAAGAACAGTATCAATGACAATCAAGATAGTATATTATTATACTCTTTAGTTACCTTAGACTTTAAACTGTTGCAAAGAAACATTGTACTAACACCTAATTTTCGCTATCAAAACATTAATATCCTTTTGTCTATTTTTTTTAGATGAACAACTTTCTATGTTGTTGACACATAAATAATGCGCTAACTTTTGATAGATTTTTTTTATACCTGAGGAAATATATTTTATTGTAATTAAATTATATTTTCTATGACAATGCAAAACTTTTTGTAATATTTTTGTTGAATGTAAGAATTATTGAATCTTTTTGTGTTGTGAGGCTAAATTTGGGGCTCAATAACAGCGGATAGATTTAAATATCCTTACGCACACTTTGCAAATGCAATGCAATTTTGCTTACCAGTTCTTTATTCTATTTTAAATGATATTAAATGAAAATTAAATGTCTGTCGTTAACAGCATCTGCTCAACAGTATATAGTTGTATTAACAATTGATTTCACATTCTTTATTTGTTGTGAAGAATTGTTTGCTGAAGCATATTATATCAACAATAATTTTGTTTCATTTGTGAGTCTAAAATATTTTTCATGTTGTTTTACATTTCATTCATTTTAAAACAGTATTATATTCTTCTAGTAATAACGATTTTGCATTCGCATTTGCTGCTTTTAATGTTTATTAATGCTGGTAAAAGTATTAAAATTAACAATATGTTATGTAGAATTTCTTTTTGATCAGCTTTGTAATTTTAGCCATGTAATTCATTCGAAAATTGTATGACTTTGATACGTCATATTTGTTTTCTATCAAGAAGTATTTCTTAAACAGAATATTGTGGCTTTGCATTTTTTTTTTTGTTTCTATGCAAGTTTTACGAATTTTTGTATCATTTTTCTCTCGATTTTTTTTTTTTGTATAAATTTTAGAAATATACATATGTTTTGCATTCGTTACCTAACACTTCGAAATCACTTTTCTTGTATATAACTCACATGTTTCCATATAAAGAAATTGTAAATCTTTTTAATTATTATTATTTTATTACTTAGATTGTTATTTAGTAGATTCCTAGGGATCTCAGCCAGTTACATTCCAGATTTATACACTAAAAAATAAAGTAGTACTTGGTATACGAAATACAAATTATTTGTATATTATTTTTTGAGAAATTCACCTGTGATTAATTGTGTACTTAAATTTTTTATATATAAATTGTTGGATTTCCACTCATATTTTTCAAAAAAAATTTTCAGTATAATTAAAAATTTTTAATGGGGTATTGAGCATTATAACCAAAGATGGGGAATTTATATTACATAATTAGACTGTTTTATTCACAATTTGTTAACACTTTCGTGTAAATGTTCCAGTGATGATGATAATGTCTAATATGCCAGTGCCTTGTTGATTGTAAATATGTGTATTTTTTACTCTTATTTTTCAATAAATATATAAAGTATATTTATAAATGTCTTGATTTATTATATTTAAACTTTCATTAAAAATTGCGTACAAAAATTATTGTTAAAATCGTGAAAGAACTTCGTTACACAAGAACTCAGAAGTCTATTGGACATTTAATTGACTTACAAAATCGATTATGAATAGATTCCGCTTGTTCAGTTAATTTTTATCATTTTAAATTGTAAAGTTACATATATTTTTGTAAATGATCTACTGAAGGGACTCTTTGCAACGTTCGTAATCCCTGAAGCATCACCATGCAGATTTTCAAAAATGTAGAACTGATCGCGTAACTTTGGATCTAGGATCTTTTATCTTTTGTTTGATTACAATGAATAGTTTGTATCAAGCATAATACCTGTTGAGTTTAGATATTAAAACAGGGTAGATGAATATTCATGAAATAACGATTTTACTTCATTTAAAGCTCCAAACAGAAAATGAAACAGCCACACTTAGCCAAAAAAATCTACTTTAAACTTTTTAATTATTGCTATATCTGATAGAAATGTTTTCTCTCCCCCACCCCATCCCATCTAAAAAAAGAGTGCAATGTTTTATATTATCTACTGGACCCCTTTGAGACAAATATGATTTGAATAGTAGGAGTCACAATGATATGATTCAGTAACTACAAATCTGTACTCTACAAGTCAGGCCGTTTGACCAATTATTAAATTTGGCCCATATATATTTTGGAGCTGGAGCATACTGTCGAGATATTTGGCACATGATACAAAAAATAATACTTCAATGAATGAATGCGATCAGAATTTAGGCACCACAATACATTTTGTATCTTTTGGACCTTGAGGATTATGAGCACTTTAGAGCGCATTTTTTGAACACTCATATAGTTTATATGACCATGTAGCATATATTTTAATATCCATGTAGTTTACATAACAAATGAAAAACTGAAATTACGAAACAAATAATTTAGAGTTGAATCGGACCTAATAAAATTATGCTGTCATGGGCTCATGGCTAATCTATTGCAAATTACTTTGTATTGAGCAATAGAAAAGTCCGTTTGCATAAAGAATCAGAACAAATGCAAAATTATTAATTAACGCTGGTTAACATTTTATAGTAATCATGGGCATTTTCATCTAACTGATTTAACTAAAAACTATTTCCAGTAAATCAGCTGGTTGCTAAAGGTTGCTTGTAAATAAATAAAAGCAAATGTATAGTCACAAAAAATAATTTAAAATAATGAAATAAAAATATATTAATCTAAAATAAATACTCGAAATGAGCTGAAATATGGAACTAAATTGGCCCTGCTATTGTAAAAGCAGGTTCATAGCCTATGCTGCCTAGGATGAAAATTATGCACATCTGTCACTGAGGAATGCTCTGCATACCTGGTAAAAGATAAATTTTATTAGCGTTAAAGAATAATTATTAACAATATTTAGAAAATTAAGATTTAAAAAAAATACTCTTAAAGATAAGGACGGACGGCATAACAACGAACACCAACGGTCGTTTTTCATGAATGGTGCAGTTTTGGTAAAGTGAAATAGATGGCGCCCCGATACAATTTAAAACTGAAGTGGTAGGTGCTATCAAATGCGGTACCACTTTTCAAATCATTTTTAATTTAATCAACATATTAATGACTTATTTTAGTTAAAATTTTCATTTTATATGGATTTTTTTTGAAAATATATTTTACAATTTATTTTTTAATACCGCATCATTGAAAAAAATATCGAAAACAATAAAATTCTTTACAAATTTCATGATTATTAGTTAATTATTTCCTCACTTATAAATTAAAATATTTAATTATTAAGATGAAATATAACAAAAATAATATCTAAAAAGTATATCAATAAAATATCAAACTATATCACTATCTTCACAGATGCAGTAAAATATTAATTTTGCTAGACCTGTGAAATGAATTATAACGTAACCCAGGAAATGAATAATTAATATTATAAAATATTATAGAAAATTAATTATGTAGATTTTAATTAATTAATTAAATTAAACTAATTATTTAAATTAGTTAATTTAAGTATTTAGATATTAATTTTTTTATTTAACTATTAAATGTGAACACATGTTGCACTATAATAATTTTATAATCTTTAAAAAAAATTTAAATTTTTTAATTTGGAAATTAGGTTTGTAACATTTTTTTAATCATCTTGCTTGTGACCCATCTTTATTTAGAAGACCTATACAATCACTTAACAGAAAATACGTTTCTATCACAAATGATAACTGTTTGATAAATTATTGTTTGCATTGATTTGTGTCCTCTTTGAGGATTATCCGCAGTTTCAGTGTCAATCAAACTCGAGATTAATTGAGAGTTATTTGGTTGATCCGTGTTAGCTGAATATTGAGCTATAATCGATTTTGACTTATATTGATGAGTTTGGATTCGTAAAAGAAAATGATGATGCATAAATAATTTGATTACATTCATGAAATAAATCATAAAATCTTTCAAACTAGTTAAATAGTTTGGTATTTAACACATTAAACAGATACATTTTCAGCTGATTCGAGTAAAATACACCGAATTCTATGCATGGAAAAGGCTTGCACGCTGAGAATATTGATACAAATTCTATTCTCCATTTATGATGCATAAATAATTTTATTACATTCATGAAATAAATCATAAAACCTTTCAAACTAGTTAAATAGTTTGGTATTTAACACATTAAACAGAAACATTTTCAGTTGATTCGAGTAAAATACACCGAATTCTATGTATGTAAAGGCTTGCACGCTGAGAATATTGATACAAATTCTATTCTCCATTTATGTAAGTTTCAGAAGTAGTTCCATTTCTTATTTATTGCAAGCAAAATTTACGAGCAAACAAAATGAAAATGAATGTTTGAACTGTTGGATATAAGTTCTTGCCACGGAACTTTGTCAACGATACACTGTGCTGATTATTTCTACGAAAGAATTCCCTGTCTTGTACATGCAGTTGAATTCGATGTGATGCAAGCTTTTCCCCCAAGCAGAGTGACTCGTATCAGTTGCACTGTAAAATTTCATTTGCAGTGGTAACTCCAAGACTCCCATGTTTTGGATCTGTAAAAAGATTTCATAGAAATAAATTTTATAAATCCGTTTTTATTAACCTAATAGCTGGCAGCCGCCGAAGAAAAGAGCAATCAATCAATAATTTCTCAATGTTTTATCGAAATAGGATGAACGGTACAATAGTATATAAAATACGAACAAACAAATATTCATATTTATATATGAGATTTGTGTATTCTTTTAGAATTGTAAAACTTGGTATTCCTTCAGAATTATAAGGAAAGAAAGAATCTATTTATTGTATCTCGTGATTCGTTTAATATTTGTTCAAAATTCTGAAATTTAATTTTAGAAAATGTGATTAAAATATTTTCTTTTAAAATTGATTAGAAAATATATTTATACCATAAAATTTTTATATATTCGGAAAGTTAATTTTTGAAAATTAACATGGTGCAAAATTATTTATACTACAATATTTTTGATAATTACTGCGAAAAACTCTAAAATTTAATTAGAATTTAAAAAATCCAGGCTTGACCTCCTCAAAACCTTCTCCCATAATCTGTAATTAAGTTTTTACCTCTGAGAATGACTTGCATGGTATTTGTGTACTATAGCTACAAAATATTCGAGTTTGCACTTCTACAGAGTCTGTTAACTCAACGGCGAGTTATTTGGGGATTAATCCTTGGTAAATAGATGCTGTTGAGATTTGAAATTTTTAATTTAGTTTTAGATAATTGTACTAACAATATAAAAATCCCGTAGGTATAAACAATAAACTGATCGATTTTCATCGCAATCGGATGAATGTTTTAGGAAGGCATAAGAGACATACAGACTAACATTCATTTTTATTTATAAAGATTAAAATAAATTTTCCTTTTGGAATATATTCTGCCATATAATCTTTGATTTATAATTATACATATTAAAGAATAATTTTTGTCTGAAATTCACTACGAAATAACTCCTCTCATATACAATCAAGATTAAACTAAAATAATCTATAACCTATTATTAAATTCTAAAAAGGATTTAAACTTTAAATTACAGTCGTGAAGTCATGCATCAAATTTCTAATTTCAAACGTCTGATGGTAAGTATAAATATTGTTTAAAAGATTTATAAGTGAATTTAAATATAAGTCAATATAGGACTTTAATTTACAGATAATTAATGCAAACTTTTATATTCAAATCTTTTTTTTAACTTATTACTTAGCTAGTTCTAAAATAAATGTCAGTAGATCACATTTTCAACTAATTTTGACACAAGAAAAAGCAACAAAAACAGTTAGTATTAAATGAATGTTCTATTGTTTTTACTTGATTTTGAAGTCACACAAGCACATATTAAATTTACAAAAACAACATGCGCATTTCTTTTGTCTTTAAAAGAAGACCTGAAAAGTAGGGAAAATTTTCATTGGAAGGTCATTTATTTATTCGTTTATCCAATCATACTTCAGAACTTCAAACAATATGTATTGGGTTGTTCGGAAAGACATTTCGTTTTTTTTTTGTCAAAATGAAATTTTCGTTTAATGAATAAATTATTAATTAAATTATAAAATTGCCATTCTGGTCTAATACCTTTTGGTAGTAACATGATTACACGCTCATAAAAGTTTTGGTCTTTGCTGTAAAAAAAACTGATCGAGGTGGTTTTTGGCCTCCTCATTTGAAGGAAAAATTTTGCAAATCAGTTCTGGTACTGATGTACTGTTAACACATCTTCTCCACACATATTGGTTAATTTATTTCTGGCTTGAACAGCATTTTTACCTTTTATAGCAAAAAAGAAAAAAATGACGAAAATGCTGTTTATTGCTCTCCATATTTAAAAGGGCACCATCCAAAAACTACTGCGAAGAATCAGCTGCACTTTTTCACACTCAAGCCTTGCTATATCAGCTCTTAAAACATAAAATGATTTTGCGGTTTAAGTATGAAATTGGTGCGAAATATGCAATTAAATCCTTCGTCAGGAAAAAACGAAATTACTTTCCGAACGACCCAATATATATATAGTAGAAAAAGTTATCAAAAATTCAACGATATGCTTTTAATGAACATCCGTTGAGTGCTGCATGTTAAACTTGCCGTTAATGTAACATCCATCTGTATACTGTGGTCTTCTACGGAAATATCTTTTTCATCATCTGACCAATGATAAAAAATTCGAGATTCGTTTCGAAGGAAGCGTGGTCTAATGTAAAAATTAAAGATCAAATTAATTAACTGAAATTATTATGATCAAAAACACCAAAGTAGTGCATGCAAACCTTACAGTTTAAAGAAAACTCTTTTTCTATTCTAGTTATTATCAAGTAAGGGAAACACAGGGATCTTTCTTAAAGGAATGTGCTTGCTAGACATTTTTCTATACCTTTACGTGGAGCGTGGGAACCACTGATAAAAGCATTTTTACAAAACTTTGGATTAATTTAGAAAAAGTGGTATAGGAATAGGAAATAAGAGAATATTTTAGAAGGAAGCTAATTTAGGCTAAATTGAACTTTAAGTTACAAATTTAATAAAGTTTAAATTAGAGTTTAAAATATAATCTCTCACACACACATACACATTATAGTCCCGCTAATACCATAAACACATTTTTTCTACAAATGTTTATCAAAAAGCATTAAAAAAGGATTTCTAAATACTCATTATTGTTGCTTTTTGGAACCTCCATTTGAAGCTTATTAAATAAAGATGCTATTTGGCTAAAGGATTCACTGTAGAGTTAAATGAATAAATGTAAAAATCAAATTTTTTTTTTCAGAAAGTCCTTTTCATTAAATCTTTTACTGAAAAACAACAACAACAAAAAATCTGTTTGAAGTCTTACTTCTAAAATGAGATTGAAACTCAACCTTCGATTCTTTTTTGTCACAGGAATGTTGTTGCTGTTCCATTCAAATGCATACTTCGTAGATTCAGAATTTACTTCTTCGGAAGTCATTTCTAAATCCTCGCCTTTCATAGATGCCAATCTAATTTACAAGGAAAAAAATAACTTATTTTTATGAGCTTTTATATATAAAGATACTATCTTTTTTTCTCAAGCATTCAGCACTTCGAATTCTTCAAAATATAATTTTCAAATTCTGCTGTTTATTAAGAAATATTTTTCAAAGATTTCCATTTTACTTTTATCTTGCTCAAAAGTACATTTCCCCATTTTTTTCAGCTAGATCTCTTGCTTTTGAGAGTTTGGAGTACTTTGCATTACGAGAGTAAATTAAATTTAGTCAAATTTTTTTCAGAATAAATTGAATTTAGACAACTTTACTAGAGTAAATTGAATGTGTAATAAGCCATTGAAAGAGTATATCACTCCAAAATATTTTTATTACGATGATCGATTCAATTTATGTATAATTCGAAAATTAAACTGACTACAAAAATATGGATATTCTTTTCCTTTCAAATTTATTTGAATAAAATAAAATTGAACTTAATATGAATGAAATAAAATTTAATATATTTCCCTTTTAATTTATTTGAAAGAGTTTTTGCAATTATTCTGACAAATATATTTGTTCAAATAGAAGAAAATACAACAGTATCCATCATTTCTATTTGACTGTTAATTTTTTACCTTTTATTGTATAACTGAAATTTAGACGAGGAAAATAGTTTTGCTTTTTAGTTTATTGCTTGTTTCTTTCATTCATCATTATGTCAATATAAAAATCAAGGAACTAATTATAAACTCATCCTGAATTTCACCAAACTGTTAAAGGGCTGAATATTTTTTTCCAAACTCATTCGACGATGGTAGTTCAAATAGATTCAATAACACATATCAAATTTTACGACAATCATTTAAGTAATTATAATAAACTGAATTTAGATAACACCGTAAAATTTCAGCAATGAGAAGCATTTTAACCCATATTTGAATGAAATTAAAATTTAATTTGCCGAATTCAATGTCATTATCAATATACTAGGTTTAACCACGGTCGTTTTGATCACTCTGAGAAAACTTTTCGATTATTTTCTTCAAGAAAGTTATTTTCAGATTATTTGTGAACATTTTAATTAATATTTACTTATATTTATGCCACATGTTATTACAAATATTAACTTTCATTTTTTAAAAGTTTTTGGAGGAATGTTTATAGTATACCTAGATTTACTGAAGGAATCATTTTGACCATTCGAATAAATATTGATGAAAAAATATAAATTTATACCTAAATATGTAGCGGCTTGATAGGGGCGTACATTGATCTAAATATAGAAATAAATATGTGTTATTAAAATGGGTGCATATAAAAGAAACCGAAGCCTAGTATTAGTCAGCTATTATAGATTGTTAGTAAGAAAATGTGTGAGTCAATGATTTGGTAGAAGATAGTCTTGAAGATTAGAAAATAGAACCTTTTTTTTTATTAGAACTTTTAAAAACTTAACTTAATAAAAAAAAAAAACTTAACTAAAGTGTAAGTTAAGTTTTTTAAATGACTTTTAACAGTTGACTTAAACTTAATAAAAACTTTTTTTCAATATTTTTCTTTTTTACCTAAATAAGAAATTAAAAACTTTTTTTTAGTAAACAAACATAGAGGAACTGCCTTTTCATTCCACCAGACATCAAGAAATATAAGAAAAGTATAATAGTTTTTTCTATTTTAATTTCATAATAAATAAGTCAATTTATAATTTTTATAATTAAATACCGAAGAGGGTCATTTTGACCTCTTTGGTAGAAATAGGTAACCTAGTGTTAAAAACAGTAAAGTATATTTTATTCATGAGCATTTTTTATTTGAGAAATGTATCTTTTCTTTCTCTGTTTTGAATAACTTTTTATAATCTTTCATTTTTTTCTCAAGGGCTTTAATGCTACAAAAAACCTTCAATTAAAATTAATTAATTAATTAATCATATTTAAAGCACTGGTAGGTGTGAATTGTACAGACTATTTTCAGAAATTTTTTAATACATTTACTGGATTCCAAAATCTTATGTTTCTTCTGTTAACAAAATTATTTACTAAATTTCCACATTTTAAAAGTTAAACTATAATTTTAACAATAGTTATTATTTTATTATTTATTAAAATTACTTCGAATTCATTTATCAATTATACAAAATTTGCTAAAATTCTTAAAAATTTAAACTAAATACTTATTGTTGTTTTCAGTTTAAAAATTTCCGTTTTCTTTTGCCTTACTCAATTTTACATTCATCTTTTTCTTAATTCGCCTTTTTTTTAAGATTTGGCAATATTTCAAAGTAGCCAATTTACCCCTCATATTGGAATTAAAATAGACCTCATTTACCAATTGTTTTGTTTTATAACGAGGATTCAACTAAAAAAAAAATTAATTCCTTTTTTGGAATTCATATTATTTTTTACGGACTGTTCTTGGTTAAAATTCTGTATACTAACTTTAGTAACTACGATAAAGAAAATTTGAAGAGAAAAAATTTCAATAAAATTTATGTCCAGTTTGCCTATTTAATGACAGCCTAATGAAGAAAATTCAAATTTATTTAAATGATTGCTTTAACAATTAATTTAATTCTTTTCTTCTATTAAACTATCTGTATAACATCTATTTCGGGGTATAACATTTAACATTACTATTGTAATAATAATATCTAATGCATTATCTATTGAAATAATAATATCTAATACATTATCTATTGAGATAACAATATCTAATATGTTATCTAATTAATAAATTGAAACATCGTGACGATAAAATTTACAGATTAAGAACATTTTTTTTAATCAGCACATTTTTTTCTAATTAAAGCAGAAATGTATTTTTAAAAGTTTATCCATTTTTTAAGTTATGGCAACATATTTAATTTTTATCAACTTATCTTTGCCTTCATTTTTGATTATCAGTGATATCACTATCCAAAATGTTTTTGTGTCTGCTTTACTATATCATAAATAGTCACATTTCTGGAAGAATGATTGTTTTGAAAATAGTCATTCTTAAACAATAGTTTTTACTTTTCCGAAGCTATTAAATACGTCCCAAAAATGTTGCAAAACCATTTTTTTGTAAAATATTACTAATTAGTCTAAGAATGTAATTAAACGAACAAATTTTAACTGTACCTTCAAATTCTGTTCTCAACAAAAAAAAAAGCTTTAAGGTAAGCTGGATTGTCTAAAATTTACATAAATGAAGAAAACTATTTGAAAAAGATCGTAATTGTAAGCGATCTTTATTGTATATTGTTATATCGCTCATTTTCTTTTAATTTAGTTTCATATTTCAGCAGGTTTTTATCTTAACTAATATACTATTATTTATTTTAATTTTCTATTTCGGTAACTTCGCAAAATGTCTTTTTATTTATTTACTATGACTCATCACTGAATGGTTTTGTATTATTTAACTATATACGAACAGGTCAGTAGAATCTTAGATTTCCCATAATAAACCATTGATTCGTTCTCATTCATAATAGGTGAATCATTGTTTTGAGTATATGATGCTGCACTAAATGAAATGAAACAGACTCTTACCTAGTTAGATATATTTCGCAAAATCAGAATACCCTTTTAATATTTCATTATTCACAAAATTTGCAGTGTTAGAGTTCTGTATTTGTATTTTTACCAATTTATTTATTTGATGGCGATTCAGTATGAATATTTTAAATCTATTTGCCTGTTCCCCCTCCCACATTAACCGAATTGTCCAAGACAGTTACCTTGTCTAAGTAGTCGGAAATCAGTAATCGTAAAGAGAATAAATCATTGGTTTCAATCTGTAATTCCAAATCAAATGTAGTTTCCAGTGTAGCTTTTTTATCTGCCGTAATACTGTATAGTAACTATTCACATCTTGTTGTATTGAAGTATAAATTTCGGTATATGAGAGACAGAGTTCAGACCCTATACAATTTGATGAATCACTTGTTTGTTTTTTTCATCAGTGATATCAGTGTATGATTTGAAAACATCACTTACATGTCTTTTGTTTTTTGCATTATTTTATTTTTGATCACATCATTTCTTCTTTTTTTGCATCAATTTTGCCTCTTTTTTGCATCTCTTTGTTTGTGATTTTATCAAATCGCTTATTTGTCTTCAAGTATGCATCAATTCTGTGGACATATGACTGAAAACTATACATTACACAAGAGTTATTAACAGCTATTAAAATTTAGATTTTTCCCAAAATAATGACAGATCATAAAAATGGAAAAACTTGAATGGTACAAAGCTAAGAAATCAAACTAACTTAATTCTTTGCGGTGGTCGCACGGTCAGCAAGAGTTTATAGGGTGTTTGGACTTTCATCTTGATGGTGTTATCATTTTCAAATCTCTGCCCATCTTGCTGAAATTAAAAAAATATGAGAGTATAAAATAAAAGCAAAAAATAAAAATTACTCTGGAAGGATAAATAATTATTTATTTTTATTTCTCAGGAATAAGAAATGTGGGAATAAAAAAGTACAACTGATATATTTTGCTACTTTGAACTAGACATCATTTAGGAATAAAAAAGGTTTTCTTGCTAAAACAAAATTAATCAAAAGTTTCAGCTGTTATATTAGTTTTGCAAATTAAATTTGCTTCAACTTAAGCAACAAGAAACAAACTTTACTTCTACTCGCAACCAACTTTACTTCAACAAGCAACCAAAACAAATGTAGACAGTGTACTTGCAGGTACACAATCAATTTTCTTCTTGCCGATTTTCTGCTAGAGTTTTGCTTGTGGCACTATAAAAGAGAGGTTGGATGGATGAAAACTGAGGGTATTGGAATCATTGATGATAATTAGACCTCTACTATTAAAATGAATTTTTCCGCTCCTTCCAAGATCCATTGTACTGTTGCTCTTTTAACCAAATCACAGAAAACTTTCAATTGCGTAAATGTCTTATGTTGCATTATTTGTATTTCTATAGATCTTAAGATACTCAGTTTTAAGTTAAAAACTTATTTTCAATTAACATCCAAGGAAAAGTACTTAAAACGAAGATCAATTTTTTTAAAAAGGACTTGCTACCAAAATGCAATATCTTTGACCTTAAAAATACTTACGTTCTCGTTTTAACTTTTCTGACATTTTAATGGATACCATAGCTTTTCCATACCATTGACATTATGTTTTATTAGCAGCCAGTGAAAAATAAAACTCTTTTTTTTTATTAAATTTAAATATCTTACCCCGGAAATTCCTCATTGTTTTATGCATTTCCTTTGAACGTTCAATGCAAAGTGAATTAATGTAGTTAGAAAAAAGGCCGATTTGATTTTCACAATCTCTATTCCAATTTGCATTTTTCACACTCGCATATTCACCTTGCAACCAGAGGTGTTATTTTAAATTTTAACCAACCGAAGTTCATTTTGGTATGACACATACTTAAAAAATGATTTATACTGAAGATCTTCACTATGTATCTTTAAGATTTATTGTAGTTTGATTTTACTTTTAAAATTTTAGAAAATGGCTTAACATCGATCTCTGATTTCAAATGAGAGATTATAATTGATATTATCAAGCTAGAAAGCTTTGAAACTTGACGGAAAAATTTCAAGGTATGACTAAAATTTTTTGTCTTTTTTTTCAAAACACATAAAATAAAAGACAATATTTCTATTGTTATCGCATTTTAAAGGTCTGGTCAGAGACAAAGTCTTTAGACTTTAGCTCTGTTAGTTTTTTGTATCTACCTTATTAATTAAAAGTACATTAATAGAAATCTAGTATTAAATATAACCTTTTTGTATCGATTTGCCAATAATTATCTTAATTCTTGATCCATCTTCAAACAATGCCATATCATAATTTACATATATTTGTTCCGCAATTTACTTTTCTTACAAGAGAAATTTATCCAACACATAATATAAGGCTTGCAGCAAAATAATAAACAAGATTAATTTTCGCAGCAAAATTTTAATAATAGTTTACCATGATTTAACAAATTTGATTGTTCTACTTAAATGAAAAAGTCTTCTCGTTTATATTAGAAAGTAAAAATCAAAAGTAAAAGTAGTTACAATTTAAAATAACATGCAATATATTAATTCTGCGCTATCAGAATCAATAAAATAAAATATATACTACAGCGAGCGAAACGGAACTTTACCATTCCACACACACACACACACACACGCACGCACGCGCACACGCACATGCATTTTCGAAATTAAAGACTAAAAATTAATTTATAGCACCCTTGATTGAAATTAAGAGGTTGTACACATTCATTTTGCTACCGTCAGGTTGCAAAATGAATGTTCACTTGTAGAGTATTCTTCCTATTTATATCAAAAAATTAAATTAAAAACTTTTTTTTATTGATTCCTATTTCGTTTATCCGAATATTTATTTTCTTACCTTTATGTTGATTTTGTACCACAAAAAATTTTTCGTACTACAAATAGAGCCAAAATGCAATATTTTTGGTAATAAATATTTGCTCGAAATTTTTAATCCTTCATATATATTTATTGTCACGATAATGAAAGAAAAATCAATTGAATTAAAAATAAACGGAAGCTTTTGTCTTTATAACATTTTAGACGAATATTCAAAACCCTGAAAGTGCTTTAGTTACCTGATTAAATATTTTTTGACGCATTTTAGTTATAATACATTACGAGAAATATTATTTGGATTTTGACATCAATTAATGCACCTATCAGTAGCTATAATATAGAGTGGGAGAATATACCATGATAAAACGACTTCTCTCTGTAGCGATATTTCTTTTTACCTATATTTACTCGAATTGACAGTTGTGGCGCAGTGATCAACGCCTTGAAGAATTGAATTGAAGTGAAGAAACCGGACTGTGCTAATAAAAAGGCATGGGCAGAGGTTTGGAAGGAGATCGTTGTAAATATCATCTTTGTGTTCCTGCTCTGTGTTAAATAAATCATTTTTGTAGAGTTGTGTATTTGTAAATAATCTACACCCCTACAACTGGTGACCCGGATGTGATGAATTTTCAACAGCTCTCTTGGCACCATCTCTCCATCGGCAACGCAAAGCCGTCAGTCTCACTTGATGCAGCAACACAAAGTCGTCAGACTCACTTGACGCACCATCGCAAAGTCGTCAGACTCACTTGACGCACCAACGCAAAGTCGTCAGACTCACTTGACGCAGCAGCAACGCTCATATACTAGCCATAACGCTTGGCGCAATAAAATCGTTCATCTCTCAACCGAACAAACTGGTAGGGGAGTATTGTGGTGACATCTTAATAAGCCAGTACCTACCACTAAACATCGGTGGCCATTTTTGTATAGTGGATAAGTTACTGGCTTTCAAACCCGAGCATCGCAGGTTCGATCCTTGGCGGAATTCAACCTACGTATTGGCACAATTCCGCCAACACATACGCCAAAACAGTTATTCCTTTTCTAATTTGATATAATACTGAACAAAACTTTAAAGAAAACCAGCAGTAGTAAACAAAAAAATAAAAAAGTTTTTTATCTTTACATTTTTACTATCAAAGAAATAAAAATATTGTACCAATTATTGATTGATTTTGAATAAATTGTAAAGGAAATTCTGTTTCAGGAATTTAGTAATAAGAATTACAAATTTAATTGAGAATTTAACATTTTAAGAAAAAACCTCTGTTTGTGACTGATTCCCATAATTAGGGGAAAAAACAACCAAAATTTTAATTACTTTAAATGCTAATTCGTTGATTACATTGAATGATCTGATACAAACGCAGACATTATAGTATTTAAGAGTATTATATTAGTAGTAGAGTAAAGAAGTTAGAGAATTAGTATCTTCATTTGCTACTTTTTCTTCTGTATACGAAGCCTTTGAACAGCAAAGTGGTTATAGAAGATTAATTAACACGTTCACTGCCACTACCTTCCCCTGATATCAGGACCATTCATCTAATTAGATGGCCCCTTCTTTGCTATCTTTTAACTGTACTAGAGAAGGTGTCATCTAATAACATAGATGGTTTGGTCCTAGAAAATAACGCAATTTACAAGTTATTTCGTTGTTGGCAGTCAACATGCTAACAATATTTATAAGCAATCAATGTCAATTAAAAAACAAAGTGTGATAATACAAGATAAATTCTAGACAAAATTGTTGTCATTAAAAATTCTGAAATATATTATAACAAAATAATTTATTTTATATTTTTGCCTTCAATACCATAAGATAATATAAATATGCCTTCAATACCATAAGATAATATAAATATGCCTTCAATACCATATAAATATACCTTTAATAAGATAAAATAAAAAGATTACAGGAATTTTGAATTGAACCAGAAGGTAAACGAAATTCTGATATTTAAAGAATTCTTAACGTATCTAAAATACCATGAAGCAGTTTTTTTTCGTCAGAAAACAGCAATTGTACTTTCGATATTAAACCAATAGTGAACAACAACAAAAAAAAAAAAACCTCTTTAAATTTTATAATAAAATTAAAACTTTTTTAATAAAATAAAATAATTAAAAAATTGTTCACTAGGTTGAGAAAAAAATCATATCTATACAATGGTGCACAAAATTCTGAAATTAACATCTAAAAAAAGGAGTTGATTTAAAAAGACTACATATACGGTTTGAATTATGCCTTCGTGGAATTCTTAGTCCATGATATACATATATTTAAAATGCAATTGTGAAATGAAATATTCTAAAACAATTTGTTTCAGTCAGGCTGACGAAGCGCGGAGGCAGCTGGTTCTGAAAATCGAAAGACGTCAACACGTTCTGAAAAACAAAACATTTCCCATGATGAATTCGGAAAAAAAAAATGACCTTCATCTGTGTGAATTAATTCTGGTTTCTGTTATTAGTTTTGAGTATTTCGTCTCATGATAAAAATAGCTCCGTATTAACGACTGGGAAATATAATTTACAAAATAAAGATTGAAAAGTTAATAAATTGAAATTATTTTTGTCACGGCTTCTAATATAAATATTTTATTCAGAAAAATAAATAAATTTCTTGATTTTAGACAAGGATTAAAAAAAGCCAGATTCTTTGAAAATCTCGACTTCCGGATTAAATTCAACAAAAGAAAACTTAAAGAGACATGAAATATTTCAGTTTTAAATAAAAATGCTTATGGGGATTATTATATTTATGCAAGATAATAAAATAGAAAATATTGAGTTGATTATAATTAAAAAATAACAAGTTCAACACTAAAATTTCACTTAAAACTTTTTCGGAAAAATTAAAATTTTTGGAATTAGCGGATATAAAAATTTTTGAGACCAAAGAGAGTCATCTCTTAAGGCATGCAAACATTTTCTTTACGGTTATAGAAGATAACATGAACAAGATGAATAAAGAATTATTTTCAGCATTAATACAAAGATTGGATTATTTGTACATGAACTACTTAAGAAAATCCAAATTAATAATATAGATCAATGTTTTCAGAATAAAAAAAAATGTTCATTGCTTCTGTGAAGAAAACGAGGCAATGAAAGGTCGAGTGCAATGTAATAATACAGGGTGTCTCAAAAAGAAACAAAAGAGTACAAAGTGACCGTCTTTTAATTATTATATTTAGGTATGCAGTAAAAATTGCAAAGTTACATCATATAAAGTACCTAAATGCATAGATTTCTGTAAAAGAGAATAATAAAAAGTTGAAATATAATTATTGCATTTTTAATATAGCTTCTACAGCGAGAAATCGTTAATAAGTATACTACTGCATTCATCTAGAAGGACACAAAACTTCAAGTCTCGATCTGTAAAATTTTAAACAACACATTTTTTGGCATGCACATTTCTTCCATAATTTCATAAATGCTATTGCAAAGAATCTTTCACCGTAATTTTCTTGGAGAGTATGACCATCTCGAAAGAAATAATAGATTCAAAGAATAATAACGAATTTAAAAACTTTAATTAAATTTTATAAAATAATAAGATAGTGCGTAAACTTAAGTGTCTAAAGTTTGTTCAAAATGAGCACTTTTATTTTTAAATTCTTTTAACAATGCTTGTGCGTATGCGATTAAGCTCATCATTCATAACTTAAAGATAAGAATTTTGAATTCGTCGATAAAGATCTACAAATGTATTCTGCCAATTGAGAGCCTACAAAAAGAGAGGTACGGAATTCGAAACGTTTATTTTAGTTCATTTTATATTAAAACCCCACTTAAAAGGAACTCTGGGGATATTTTGGGACAGACCTCCTAATTTTGAACCGCGGTCAGATGATGAGGTTGACATCTATGGTGCAATCCTTCTCTCCAAGCTTTCACACAACACAAGTGAGATAACGTTTGGACCTTCCAGATTTATCTTGCAGTAGACCCGCTTACAAGGAAGTTCATTAGTGGAAGCGGGTTTCGAACCGGAAGTATTAAGCTATTGAGACAATCTCTTTGTAACAAGGTTAAAACTCAATTCCTCATTTATACATTTCCCCCTAATTATTTAAATAAATTAGCATTTTACAAATACTTTTAAGCTGTATATTTTTCCTTTTTATGCAAAAATAAATTTTTACTCCCCTAATACATGAATAATAATGTAATTTTTCGAGAAAAATAATTGTAAATATTGGACGTATTTAAAAAAAAAAGGGTTTTTTAAATTATTTAGATTAAATTTAAAATTTACAAATTTTTTTAATTCAATGTATTTGTTCTTTTCTTTACAAAATAATTATTGCGCCTCTGATTTTGAACTAAGATTTAAATTTTTAAAGAAATATTATAAATATAACTTTAATATTATAAATAATTTAAATTACTATTATGATTTTAAAAGTATTAAATGTTTTGAGTTTTAGAATTTTAATAGTGGCAAATGATTTATTTTAATTGAGTGAAACCGTATCTATACTTTATATTAAAGAGAACAGCTGATAATATGTTAAATATGTTCGCAAATGATATTAATGACAGACGCGAAATATTAGGAAGCAAGTGTCCCGTTATTTAATGCGTAAGCAGATGGTCCCAAATTTCAATGATCGTCCAAATTCCAGCAAACGGTTGAAAAAAAAACTTTTAGGAATAATTTATTTGGCCTTCAGATGACAAAACCTAATAATGATGAAATATTCTGATATTTAATATTGCTATTCTATATTAACTTTAAATTTTATTTAAAAATTAAATTATAATTCAGGTATTAGGAAGACACACTTTTATGAATAAAAATGCGAAACATATTAATTACAGCTATCTGTAAATTAATTATAGTTATAATTATTTTACTTTTAAAGATTAAACAATAGTTCAAGCATCAGAAAATTAAACATTTATTTTTGAATAAAAATTGAAAAATATATTAATTAAAAGTATTTGGAAATTATTGATTTAATTTAAATAATTTTGAAAAAAAGTAAAAGAAAAACAGCAAAAAAGCAAGTGCAAGACAAAACTTAAAACGACATTTAATCAAACTATCAAGTCATTTAATTACAATAATAGAGATAAAATTTACTAGTGTATAAGCTATGCCAAAAGTTTAAAAATTATTATCTTAGAATTAGCTGCCTCTTATGCTTTAAGACATTAACGACTGAAAATATTAAGAATATATTACCATTATACTAAATCTCATCCTTAATTAAAATTTGTTATTTGCACTCTTTTATCGTTAGTTCAAACATAATAACAATCAAAATTAATTGAAGATACAAGTCACAATTCAGCAAACTTTTGTACGAAATGGAACCAATCGAAGGTTTCTAAAAATGTAAAGCAGCACATATTTATTTATATAAATTTGGAACTAATGATGAACCTTTTATATGAAGATTGGATTTCTACAGTTCATTTGCGTTGTGTCAATGATTAATATTTCTTTTTCGATTGGACTTTTGTATACAAATTACTCCGGAAAAATAAGAAAAAAAAATTCGGCTTGGTTTAATTTTGATTTAAATCAAATAAATGGCAATTGGGAGAAATAGATCATTAGGTACATTTAAGATGCAAGTACTTATTTATAAGAAAAAAAAATGAAATTCCATTTAGAATGATATTAATTGTATGAATATACTAATCTAAAATAAATCCTATTCCTTTTGTACTTAATTTCTAATTCAATATGAAAAACTATTTTAATACTTGGAGATATTTGTTATTGATGTATCTAATACCATTAGGGATAATTTTTTGAAAAAAGTTCTAAAATGCCAATATTTTTGAATTTTTTCATAAAAAAATTGAAATAGTATCTATGAAATTAAAATGTACAATTAAATTGATATATATATTTTTAAATTTGAAAGAAGGCTTATTTTGGTTTAAAAGTGGTGCAAAGCACAAAACTTTAATTGGTATTTCTTTAGGTTTAGTAAATGATTTGCTAAAAAGTTTGCCGTTAGCTTATACAATCTTTTACCCCATTTCTGAAATAAAAAAATAACCAATATTTCATCCTAAATACAGTTAAAGACTGATAAATAAGATGTAATCTTCCATTTTTTCTCACACTTTGTATAATCTAATATATTAAAACAACTTTAAGCTATTTATAAATAGTATTGTATTTTCTATAGTTCAAGAACTGCAGAGCACATCGAGAAATTATTATATCAAATTTGAAATGTATATATATACATTAGATTAATCCATGAGGTTTTTCGTTAGGAAATTCTTCCATAGAATTTATAGAACAGAATTCAAATATGTAGAACAGCATTAACATGCATGTAAATGCAGTTATAAAAATGTATAACTTCCCCAAAAGATTTAAAAAATAAAATTCAAATGTTTTTAAAAAGAAAACCATTATTACATTAAACTCAGTAAAAAAATGCAAATTTTCAAAAGAAAGTGATATTTAGACATACTAATTACCATGAATATATTATTACAATAGTTTATCCATTTGGAATAGAAAAGATAATTCTAATACATACTGAAATAATGTGAAAAAAATGGAACATGCCAACTTGCCTTATAGAACACAAGAGCATTCCCATCATCCCTCTTAATACTGAGAGAAACTTGGAATTTGTGGCCTGTTAGACTCATTCCCTCATTCTTCAAAAAATTCAAAATAAAATAAACATAACGTGGCTGTGTGCTAAATGGAAGAGGCGGTTTTTCCAACCTTTAAGTCATGTGCAGATATGAAGTCATATCAATTATCTCACAATTCGAACAAGCTGATTAAGGTCCGAACGGAAAAGAATTTTTTTTTTCTCTTTTGCTCCATCACCGAATTATGCAGGTAGTACGTTCGTTCTACCAACTTCGAAGAGCGGGATTAGGTGTTCGAGTATTCGCACTGCTAGAAGAAGTGGGACAGGAAATAATTAATACGCCGGAAATTAAGGCAGTAAAACATGTGTCGGTTTATTTCCAGATTGTCTTTTTCAATTTTGATTGCGAGTTTATTATGCCGAGATTTGATTTTCTTATCTAATTTTTTAAAAAAGATGTTTTGTTTTTGAGCCATATCTTTATAAAAGATAAGAGGCGATAAAAAATGTCACTCTCTTCAAAATTACGTGAAAAGCGTTATTATTATATTTTTTTAACGTACGATACAGAAATCGGTGTGCGAGTTGACAAGGCATGGAGAAAGTTTGAAATCAAATTTATAATTATAAAAGAACAACAAATAACACACACACACACATACTTTTAAAAAGCATGCATTTATTAGTGTACAAAAAAGTATAATAAAGCTGTAAAAGTATAATAATTATATATATTAAGTATATAAAAGCATAATAATTATTTTAATCGAATAATTTTCTACCTTTATATCATTTATTTATAGTTTATTCTTATAAATATGAAATCTTAAATTCAATATCTCAAATTTCCTTCTAGGTGGCGCCACCGGTAGAGGTTAAAATTTAATTCAACTATTGATAGTTAAATTCTGAACAGCAATAATTATATTGTTATCAATAGTATAAAAGTGTGCACAAGTTAGAAATTCTATCACACAGGAAAGGAAACATTGCTGATAAAATTTCATTTTTGCAAAGATGAAAGAAGTCAAGTTAAATGAAAATGAGAAAAATTAAAATAATTTAAACACTTAACGTTTATTCGAAATTTTTAGTTTTATAAGGAGAAGAAATATAATTATTGATTTGAAAAAAAATTTTTATATAAGCAATTTTCGGTACTGCACATTATCTCAACAGCAGTTGACTAACTTGATATTAAACATACTTAGTATGTGCTAGATTTTTGTACTTATAGATTGTAACTAGTGGGGGCTTCAGCTGGAGAAATTAGCCTTTTTTATCAATGTTTTTATACACCTACTGCTCTTATTAAATTTGTAAGAAAACCTTTAAATGCTTTGTTTTCCACATTTGCTTCAAACGTTGTATTTTTAAAAATATTGATGATAATTACAAAGTTAAGAATATTATAAATCCAAAAACATAAAATAATCTAAAACACGAAGCATTCACTAGCACCTTTGAGAAAGTATCATCTCTTATCACAAAGACTGCTACAATTTCCTGGCACAAAGAAAAAAGCATGCAGGATTTTATCACGTTATGTATTAATCAATAATTTAATAATATGATGTTTTTAATTCAATAATAAAATATATAATTTACTTTTCAGAAATATATAAGCAAACAATTTTAGGATTTAAATTTAAATTTTATTTCTATAAAGTAAAGATAAATTAGATTTCTGTCACTATGAACAATTAAAGTATTTGATTCGACATTTCCCAATTTTGAAGACAATGCAGTGATGGCTGACATTTGCATGAAATCATCTTTTTAGTTAAAACTTTAAGGAATACAGAGAAATATTTCAGATGAAATCATTCTTAAAATGAAATTACAAATATTGCTGTTAATGAAAACAAGACTATTTCCATTTGTGATTATGATGATAATTTGGGTAAAAACCCTATTATCTCAGACTAGCCAGCCTGAGTGTGTAGAGTGAGTTATATGTAATAGTGAGTGATATGTAAGAATTGTTTCTTAGACGAGTTTATTTTAATAAATTAGAAAACGGAATTGAAATAAATTTCTCAAATTGTTCAAAATCAAAAAAATTCATGTTTTACTTTAAATTATGGAACAGAAAATACACGAATTGTGACAGCTAAGAAAATCAGGAGCAGAATTAAACAAAAATATATTTCATTATAATTTTCTTAAATCTTGGCTTTTCTCTCTGCTTCGCACCCTTCTCTTTCAGAGTCAGCGGGAGATGTCTCCACAAATCCTCCCGGCATACTCTCTAATAAAGCCCAATTTGTATTTTACATGAACTTTCATTCTCCCAACTGATTAAAATCAAAATATGACACAGAACTACATTTAAACTCTTGTCGGGATTTGACTGAAAATATTAAAAGGATCTACTCTATAGAGACTAAATCTGTGTACCGAATTTTATCCATCTAATTCCCTTCATTTTATTCTTATCTCTTTAAATTTAAACAGCAGGACAGACAGATTTCTGAAAGAAGTTTGCACAAAATTTGATCAGAAATTTTCAAATTTAGTGCAAAGGCTGTTTATCAAATTTTATTTGTCTGGTTCAAAACGTTTTTGAACTAGCTTTATCAGAAACATTTCTCAAAAATGTGTTTTTAGAAATGAGGGAAGTTTAAAACGCAAAAATCCATCAAATTCTCGAAGTCGGATTTTTTAATGATTATTATACTTCTAATATCTAGATCTATATCTTCTAATATCTATATATCTATTCTTCGTATACAAGAAAATAGCAAGCCCACATCCACTTGAAGTCAAAGGCCAGCAATAATAGACAGAAATGTAATATTAGGCGATTTTTTCTTCTTCTATGACAGGCAGTAATAAAATTCCCTTGCCGACTGGCTAGTAAATTTTAAACATTTATTCATTTTAATCTTTTTCATTACAAAATGATGCTTCACCTCTTCGAATCGAACATTTGAAATTTCTTTCTTGGTCACTTTTTTAACAGAAAAATAGAATGCTTTTTTCCCCCATTTTGAAATCGAATAAAGTCATTGTTTTAAATATTGGCAAACTGTTTTTATACATCTTGACAACTTGAAACCTAAGCAAATACTAGTTGTACAAGATTTCCAATTGAATTAGCTTTCATTTGAATATTAAGATCAAAAAGAGTAAAAAATGCAAAATACCGTATGAGGTACAACTTTGAAATTGGAATGTTTTTCCCTATTTCCAAAATCTAATGCTTCAAATATGACAATTCTGTTTCTTTCAACCTGCAGATGAATTTGAAATTTGTTTAATTCGCTGGAAAGAAAAGGAGCTTAAAATACAGATTTTCAGCTATACGCAGTATTGACAGATAGAGTATGTATAGAAATAAAAGAATATATATATATATATATATATATATATATATATATATATATATAT
>JAPMOQ010023279.1:0-29849 GCA_026543055.1 Argiope trifasciata
ATGCTTCGGCGATCTTTAAAATGTATAAAATAGCACAATGCCAATTTCTTGTAATGTGATTCTTATTGATAAGAATTCGAGAGGAATTTCCAAAATCTCAAATCCATAGAAAAACTATTAATAGGGATTCTTCAACATCCATCTTCGAAACTACCTTAAAAGTTAATTTACAGTGAAGATGGCCTCATGGTAAGGTCTTGGCTTTGGGACTTCAATTTTTTGGGTGCGAGACCGAAGAATCGACTTATAAGCGGGACTGGTGCATGTTAAATCTGTCTAAACGACCTCTGACTAGTGTGGCGTGAATTTCGGAGACGGATTGCCGTTTCCGGTGTCGTCCTCGTCATCTGACCACGAGATCTGCTCCAAAATAACTCTAGTATAGGTATAAAACGGGATGTTGAAATGATTAAACAGCAATATCTTCAAAGTAAAATGTCAAAGAGCACCCTATCGGTCATTGGCCTTTCCCTTCAGGTGCATTTAAAAGTAGTTCGTCTCCAAACAGCTCCAACCTCAGTAGCGAGACTTTGAAATTCTCGAACCGTTTGCTCCATACCCTGACATCTCCAATATGATTCTTTGCAATCTGTGCACTTAAGTTGTAGGTAGGGGTTGGTTCCATTAATCTGAAATAAAAGGAGTTTTTAAAAGCATTTATTCATACTTAAGCAAAAAACATAATTTGAACCGGGTCTCACAATAAAAATAATTTGAGTTGAATCCCCCAATTTTTTCATAACTGTAGGTGGCATCTCATTCAGGCCAACTTCACCACCTGTCAAGCCTTCAATCTAATAATCTTTGATATTTTCATTTGTTTACTGTGATATAAATGACAGCTAAATAATTCTTTTTCTCATTACAGATTTTCCAAGACTTGGTCCCTCGCATGAGGTAAGTTTTTAAAATCACTTTATGTATTTTGCAGACTTTTTTTCTTCAAACTTTAGATAACTTGAGCTTGGTTGATTACTGTGTGTGGCGGAGACTTGTTTGTTATCGTTTCATTTTAATTTATCGAATTCCATCCCAACTGGAATACTTTTCTTTTTAAAATGGAAAGCTGGAATCTTTTCTGTGTCAGCATGCCTTGGATTGCCTCCGCTACTTTCCTAGCTCTTTTCTAATTCTCAGTTTTTTTATGAAGTGAAAATGATTTAAATGTCAGACAGCAGTTCAAAGAATACGAAAGGAAGTTTTCGTCCTTCTGACATAAATCTTGGTGTCGAAATATTTTCTTTGTAAGCAGCGACATTTCTTTTATCAAGTTTCCAGCTTAATCCTTTGTCTTGTGCAAACAAATTTGTGTGTGTGTATCGTGAATTGAAAATATTTTTAAACCTAGAAATGTTTCTCTTTCAGCCGGAACCAGGCACCAGTAAAGAAACCCAAATTATGACACCCGAACTGCGACCACCAACACCCGAACTGCGACCACCAACACCCGAACTGCGACCACCAACACCCGAACTGCGACCACAATCACCGGACATGACATCATCACCTGAAGAAGAGCCTACTGACAGCAGTAAGTGAGCAATTTGCTTTTCAACTTTTTCTGCAAAGTTGACGAGCCAAGTCATTGGCGATTTAATAATATGCGAGCTAGTACAGAGATTTTCATGGCAACTGTGGCGGGTTGTATTGTGGTGTCGCGCCAATGTGGAGATACCCTATACAAAAGTGATCACTTTTGTATAGGGGATATGTTAAGCGATAGGCAAATCGTAAGGTCGCTAGTTTGATACTTATTCTATCTCCACATTGGCGCGACACCAAAATACACACGCAATCTTCTGACTCCAGATAAGGTTGCTTGTTCATATCACTTCCGGTCACCAATATTTTAGCGGGCTGTATTGTGGTATCGCACCAGTGTGGAGGCTGAATTCCGCCAAGAATCGAACTCGTGACCTCACTATTTTCCCCCGCGTAACATATCCCCTATACAAAAGGGATCACCAATGTTTAGTGACAGTTACTGGTTTATTAAGATATCATCACACAACGTTTAATATTTTTTGAGTACTGTTAGGAAAGACAGTATCAGTTGCTTAATATAACAGAATGCTTAAAAATGTGCCAATGAAAAGTTTTCATCTGACATTCCAAATAACAACACAGTGACCCTCCCAAAGACTGCTTGCTGACTCTTTCCATCATTTTTTCGCCACCTTTGATGTGCGCCTACTTGTAGCGCCGAAGGAATGCAGAAAATTGAATCAAATCTTTCCAACCTAGCTTCCTTTCTTCACTCAAGACGTGGCTCCTAATGGTAAGGTCTGAACCGGTATAATTCAGACTGGATTCCTTTTAAAGAACGTTCGTATATTGGTGCACGTCGGGGCAAAACTGGCGTGGAGTGGAAGCTTGGAGAGGAGTTCCCAACGCACATGTAGTCCTCTCCCCTTCCTCGCGTTCGAAAAACATATTTAGAAAAATGTCACTTTGTCCGCTGTGACAAAGATAACTTAAAACTGCTTTGAGATAAATTTATGAATATGTCCGGGCTTTATACAAAATTCGTAGAGTTTGCATGACATCTTCCGGACTGTTCGAATGCAAGTGAAAACAATATTCACATAGCGGAGAAAGCGAGATAGTTGAAATGCGGCGCATATATTTATCACCTATAGTCTTCATCCGAATTTTCTGCCAAATCCAAGACGTTCATCTCTGAACTTACAGAAACATGTAAGCGAGAAAACTGATACGAATAGATGGAAACATGCTGTTTGGTATTGGTATGGTACAGTTTTTTCAAATTTTTGGTTTTATTTGGTTTATAAAAATGGTTTAATTTGAACTTTGGATTCTATTAAGCACATGCTAGGAATTAAAAATTCTCTAAAAAGATTGCACGATAGATTCGGTTAAAATACTAAATACAAGCCAAATTGTAATATTTCTGAATTATTGCTCACCATTTGTATGCAAAGTCTTGTGTGGGCCAACACCTTATATGAGAGTGCGAAAAAGTTTGATTTCCCACTCTCTCTAGCCATACTCTTATTAAAATAAAGTTTCAATAAATTATGAATCAAGCAATTTGAGTGCATGTACGCTACGGTAAAATGCCCTTTGGTCTGTACGTCATGAATACACTGTATACGAAAAAACTACGTCTCTATGTAATGTGCGTTTTCGTACAAATATCTTTGGTTTGTCACCACCTTTATTTCACATATTAGCGTATTTCCTTGAATATCATCAGATAGGATTCTTGCTTTCAGCATGCTGACTGCATTGACTTAAGACTTTCATACAGAATGCATCGTGTACCGATGAGGTTAGCATTTTAATCTCGGCTAAAGTCATACTAAATTTGTCGCTCCATTGGAGGCTGCTTAAGAATAGGAATATATAATGAAGGATATTTTTCAAGGGATTTCTCCTGCTATATTTAGAAGGTGTGAGGCATTAAACACAATTTATTTGATTTCGAATGATATTTTTGAGCAACGATTTTGGTCATATTAATTTATACTTGCCATTTGAAAATATTAAAAGTTTTTTTCTTTTTACAGGGGCTGTTATTTTATCTCTCAAACAGGTGTGTAACAGTTCTATATTCTTCCTTTAATAAAACTTGAGAAACATATTTTCTGAAAGAGTCTTTTCTTCTCTGCATTCCACGATATAAGCCATTATATTATTATGTAAATAATAAAGTTTCATTTACTTGAATTTAGAAACAATAGCTCATTATTCTGCTCGTCAAAATGAAAGGATTTTGAGAGGAATGTTTAAATACTTATAAAATGTTGTTAGCAGTATAAAGTCACAATTTAATACCAGTTAACAGACGCAATTTAAAACAATTCTTTTAGGTGATTTCTCATTTTGATTATTTATGATATATATATGGTGGAAGTAGTGTCCGATTTTCGCGAAAATGCAAATATCCTATTTTTAATTCATGGAATTCGCCAAACTACTGATTTAGTCATAACTGTGTTTTAGAATTGTAATTAAGTCTTTCAGCACCTGAATAGTCTGGGAAAACATTTTTAATGCAATTCATTGATGAGATTGACACACATTGCACCTGCTCAAGCGAGATCAGGTTATTTTAGAATGATTATGAGATGAATTATACATTGGAAGGATTTTTCAATTCCCCGACGTTAAAGCACTACAGGAACAAGAAGTTGTAGAATATGCAGTGCTGTTAGAATATTTAGACAACCTTGTTCCATATTTGATACATCTCTCACAATAGTTATTGAATTCCTTCAAACATCGTGCATATCTATACTTATAATAAAGCTCAATGTGTGTGTGTGTGTGTGTGCGTGTGTGTGTGTGTGTGTGTTGGCGCTCTACAGGCCAGACCGTTGGACCTACAGCTACCACATTTGGTACATGTATACCTTGGAGGTCGGGAATGTGCACCTCGGAGCCCTTTTTTCGAATTTTTAATTAGAATTTGAATTAATTAAAATTTAAGCGAAATTTCGACGTTTTTCCGCTATAACTTCCGAAAATAATATCGGATAAACATGATTTTAACATCAATTTAAAGATAAAAAAATTAGCTTTCTAATAGTATCAGTATTTTAACATCTAACTTAAGCTTCTATTTGTAATGAATTTTTAAAGAAGCATTTCAACTATATTTTTCAACAATATATTTCGGACAAAACAATAAAATTTAATCTGCAGGAGCACGTTACGAGTGGAAGGGGAAAAAATTATCTTTTATCAATAAGTTGCCATCAGATAGATAAAAACTCAAATTAAAAAAAAAATAATTATTGCAAATTAAACACTTAAAAATGCAATTTTCAGCACGTGTCTGCATGAAATGAAATAAATATGAAATATGTTTTTTCTTTTTAAAAAAAAGAAAATGCAAAGAATTTTTTGTCACTTTAACAATATTATTAATTAAATAAATCAGCTTTGTTTAATAATAGAAATACATCTATAAAAAAAGTCTAAATGAAGTAAATAGCTGCATAGTATGTAGCACGAGTCTATAAATGCTTAAAAAAATGAAGAATATTTAGCTTTTAATTAAAAAGAGATGAACTTGTGATATCAGTGTTTTAATGTATAACTCAAGCTTCTATTTTTAACGAATTTTTAAAGAAATATTTTAACCATGTTTTTTTGAGCACGTGACTGGATAAAATAAAATAAAACAATATCGGAAGTTAAAATAAAAAAAAACTATCATCGCAAATCAAATCTAAAGAAATACAACTTTCAGCATGTGACTGGATAAAATAACATATATATAAAAGGAGATATCTTCTAAAAAAATAAATGCAAGGCAATGGATTCTATGATCGTTTGCAATAGATATATAATTAATTCCATAAATTATCTTTATTTACAGTAAACCTGGTTGAATTTAGACAGGATATGCATTGAAATCCCGACTTAATGGCATATTTCTATAATCGTTTATAATATCTGTATCCTTAATTCAATAATTTTTTCCCTTTTTCGCTTTCTTTAAAAAACATATTTAACATTTTGGCAACATCACCGAAAAAAACATTTTTAATATTTTGGAAGCATAATCGATAAATTGTTAGAGCATTAAACTCAAAAAGTTTTTTCGAATAAAGTTACCGACTCTTTAACTACTAATAACTGAATCTTTTAACTTTAACTATTTCTTAAATTTTGGCTAATGAATATGTGATTTAATTGAACATTTTAGAACGCATTACTCATGGCGAACCAGCTGGTCGCCAAAGGCGGCTAGTACACAATAAACAAAACATACTGCAGATAGCCAAACACAAGCCTCTGTAAATAAAAATGAATGTTTGTCTATATGGCTCGTACCGCTCATCCGATGGCGATGAAACTTTGAATAGTTATTACTTGCGCTTATTTGTTTCTGCTGATGATGGAAATACAAATAAACACTGCCTACCCTAAAGTCTGAAATAATAAAGTTTTAATAAATGGAATTACTTACGCTTCTTCTTTATACGTCACTCTATTTCAATGCATTTCCAATACGAAAATAAATATTATTCTTCCTTTCAGTATTAATTAGACAAGACGGTTATTTTGAATTTCAAACGATATTTCCGAAATTTTCTGTGGCAGCAACGCGCCCAGCGAGTAATTTGATGAATAACAGATAGTAAAGAAATGTTTGCTATTTATGAATTCATGTAGGAATTTAGATCTAAACTGTGACTTAATGCAGGCATTTTTGTGAATTTTTCAATTCAACTAAAAATTATTTTCTTTTTCAGGAGGTTCTTCTGTTACACCAAGAGAACATGTTTTTACGAGAGAAATATGCAGATGTTGAAGATAAGTTAACAAGATACATGGTATGAAATTTTATTTGATGTTTTGTCATTACTTTTGCAGTTATTTAAAATAGCCTCAAATATTTTCTGTGAAAAGCTTATAATGATTAAAATAGCAAATGATTAAGATGAAATAAATGATTTAAAATGCAAATTTCTGAATTGTGGATAGAATTTGATATACCATGTTATGTGAATTGGTATGGTAGAAAAAAATGGTAGAAAAAATGATGGTAGAAAAAAAGTTATTTCTTGCTTCACCAGAAGCCTGCAGTACAAAAACATGTTTCCCATTTCATCAAGGGTTTAATTTCTATTTCAGGCAAACGTCTTTATGAGGGAAAAATGCCACATTTTCTGAGGGCAAGAAAATATTCGATTTGTAGAATAACGGGAGTTTTTTAAACGTAACAGTTTAATTAATTCTTATGGGTTTAGCATACTAGTGAAATAGTTCAAGCTTTTTCAGTTTTTTTTTCGCTTGCCAGAATGTTCTCTCTTCGAAGCTGAATTTGGATATAAAAGATGGTTTTTACAAAGTTAAAGAACATTTAGTTTTTGAAATGTAGAAAGAAATATAGCGACAGTATTTGAATATAGTTGTAAATTTCATTGGAAATAAGATATGAAATTTGCAATGTTCATTTTTAAGTTAATAACATACTCGACTCAAATTTTTTACTCGTTTTTAATCTGAGACTCTGAAGAATCCGTCTAATATTCAGAGCTCCTGCTGGTGTAGTTTGGAAGTGTGGAAAAGTGGTGCCAATTCAGATGTCCTCCTTGTTATCTGACCAAGGCTCAAAATTACGAGATCTAGTGTGGCTTTAAACTGGGATGCTAATATAATTAAACTAATAATGAGCGAAAAATAAAGTAAAAATTCAGGTCATACAAATTTCTAAAACTATACTAGAGTTTAATTTTTTAAATGTAATAAAATATAGATTTTTCAACTAAATTAAGAAAAATGCAATAAAGACCAAAATCCAAAGTATCTTATTTTGCTTTCTGTTATTTAAAAAAATTATAAGGATGTTTTCTAGAGTAAAATGCTTTTAAAAGGAATTATTTTTAAAAAATTCAAAGTATAATTCTGTTAATCACCCAAAAATGGAATTATTCTCTTCGTGTCAAAACTGGATTAAGAAGTGACGAGTCAATCTAAAAATACTGCATGTTTGAAAATCCAGTTTTTTTTAGAGAAATGGTAATCTAGCAATCGCTCGGTTAGAGCCAGATTCAGCTTTCTAAGAGTTCCGAGGCGATGCAAAAGTCAGATGACCCCTATTCTCTTTAAATTTCAAAATTAAATCATTAGTTTTAATTTAATTTTTGCAAAAGTAGTTTTAAGGTGTATGCATACACTGGAAACTTAAAAAAATGTTCAAAATATCAATATTTATTTTACTTCAAGATAATTTCTGATCCTTTAGCTTTCTAGCGATACCAAGATATTGTCAATTTTTGGAATATTTCTGAAGTTATGGGGATTCTTCCTGATGCAAAAACCAAAAAATCTAGTTTCAGTTTATTTAAAACTGATTTAATGATGAATGATATTTTGCCACCATGTTGCTTCATTCAAACAATCGTAACTCGACAAGAAATGAACCAAATTTATTTATTTATATATAAAAAATAATCCATATGAAAGAGTGAATATTTTGTGCCTCAATCAAAGTTATGTTTAAAGAAATTTTTAATGTTTTTTTCAAACTTAAAATGACAGAAAAAATCTCGATTTCTCTATTCATCGTTTGCGTTCATCGTTAAAAAAACGTATAATTTTATAACTTGATAAAGGCGGACCATATGTAGACTAATATTACACATTTCCAGATAAAATGGTGTTTCTATAGAAATTAGAATTTAAGATATCGTCTTTTAAAAAAATGACTAATTAGCTCGTTGAATATTAATTAAAAATTTGAGTGTTAGCTGATTTCAGTAGGAAAAAAACACATGTCGTTGATATATTAATCACCAACTGTGGAAAAACTAGGTTTCATTTAAATGAATTAAATTTAAATTTTAAAAAAATCTATTTTGTATGTTTACATTTAACAGTAAGTTTTAATACACTAAAATGATGGCTTAAATTGTGTTAGTTTCTGGAAAGTAGGTTTCAATATTTTTCAAATAAAGCAACTGAAAATGCCAATTTAAAAATAATTTATTTAATTTGAAAGAAATAGCAACTTTCTAAACCAATCTGAAACATAATGATATGATCCCGCTTTTGTTATTATTTTTATGACATGGCATTATGCATTAGGTGTGTGTATCACGTGCTTGTTTGCCTTCTACAGACAAGATCCTTTGCCCTGCAAATTGCAAAGTTGGCCCATCTGCATCATAGAGGCTGGAAATACGCGTCTCGAAGCCACTTTCTTCGAATTTTAATTTAAAAAATTTTTTGACGAGTTTTTGTTATAAATATCAAATATTGCAGTATCAAAATATCAACAACATAAAAATAATTTTAAAAATGCATATTATAATCATACAAAATATATTTAAAAAATATTTTAGGCGGATTTTACAATAACATATTTCACTACTGAAGTGAAACTCAAACCATTCGCATTTTTGCTATTTCCTTTTTTCCCCATCGTTTGGGATCAAGATAGGAAAGCTTACTTCTGTGTGCTGAGTAGATTTCAGCATAAAATATGCTTTTTAATAAATTGTTAAAGTTCTTTTGTTCTTTTGTGCTTGCAATAAAGTTTTCCCTTCAGAATTAAGCCATGGTGAAAACTATTCAAGTTTAAAACACTGCTTTCTCTTGTGGTGTAATTGGATGTATAAACGTAGACAAACTTGGGGAAATGCAAAGAGTTGTAAACAGAACTGGTGTAAGAATTTAAAATAATGAAATTATATTTTTATCGAAATTTGGAGAGGAAACTTCCCTTGCCGATGAATCAGTAGAAATGTTCCGTAATCCTTAATCCCGTTGAATCAAGTAGTCGCCAAGGCGGCTAATTAGAAAAATGGTGGGAATAATATTCCATCATCTAACGATACTTGATTTAAATTTGAATTGGTTCAATTACAAATTAGTAGTAATTTAAATTATCTTGAAAATACTCGAAGAATTTAAAGACTTGCATAGTCGCCTACTTTATCAATTGAATAAAGCTGCTCTGTCTATAAAAAACAAATACTAAAGTTACATACAACAGAACAAGTTTATATTCTTTGAAATTTAAAAACTTCATAGAATTCAAACATATTTAGAAAAACCCTTCAAAAAACATTTCATATTCAGTATTTATTGAATAAGTTGCAATTAAATTAAGCCTTAACTGCAGCAGAAAATGTTCTTTTGCTTGCGAATCGCATTTGTATTTATTCTACTTTCTTATTACTGAGATAGGCATTAAATCTTCGGGGAGATGGGGGAGGGATTGGCTCAGGTGTTGTCCCGCCGTCTGACAGCGGTAAAAAGTTAGGAGTTCGGTTCCCAATTGGCCCTATTTTGCTTTAAAATAAGACATTAATAAAACCAAAACCGTATAAAAAGCCGATACGTGCTCTAGTGAAATTGGAAAAGAATTAATTTTTCCTAATTGAATCTCGGGTGGAGGTTTGTTGTAATTCTAGCTGTTTTGTATTAAGCCATCTAAATTAGTTGACAGATAAATACAATTTTTAGTCCGGCAACAATATTAAAAATATAATATTTTATAAATTTGCCAGTTCCAAAATATTGCATTTGGTATACAAGCAAGGAAAATAAATGATGAATGATACAAAACATTTATTATGTTTCTGATTATAAATAGATTAAAAATCCCTCAGTTTATTTATTTATTGATTTATTTACTTATTGAGAGCAGGAAGAATGATGAGTGTCAAATAGAAACAAAGAAACTTCAGTCTGATGAAATATTTCTCCCTGGAAGGGAAACAACGAGAAAGCAAAACAAGTGCTGCGAGTACTCGGAATTTTTTTTCATGATTTGCGCTTTGTAAAGTTAAAAAACTAAATATATTTTATGAAGGCCTTTTAGAAATTAATCGGAACCAAATTTGATTCCGAAATTCAGTAACAAGATCGCAATCCCTATTTCATTCATTCAGGTAATCTCGTTTTGGTCTTGTATGTGAAAAGATAACTAAACAGACGGTCGCTATTAAATTCAAAATTTGGTAAGGAATTGCATTAAGGTTCTAAAATTGTGTACCAAATTTAATCCAACTCGCTCTTCATTTGACAGTTAATATGTTCGCACACGCACATCCAGACAGATTTTGTGAGAATGGGTATTAATTAATTATTACAAATTTAATATAAATACCATGTGAGCAATTTTATCGGTTCAATTCAAGGCATTTGAATTCTTGTCTACAGATAAACAATCCCCCCAAAATGTGCTTTTTAAAAGTTATGAACAACCCTGAATCATCTATTGGGATGACGGAATTTTTCATACAAATATAAGGGTAATAAAAAGAAACTTTATCACCCAAATCGGCTTTTATGAGGAAGGCTTTTTTTTTCGTTAAGTGCTTACTATCAATATATAATTATAACATTTGTGCTATTGAGAGATTTGTTTTATACTTAGTTGCGATATAATTGATAAAATCTAAAAGCCAAGTTATCTGGATCGCGAAAATGTACTTTTGTTATCAAATTTGAATATCTTTTAACATTTCTAGAGATGGGTGGAAGCATCTTTCTTTAGCCCTCAGCCTACCCAGCCAGTCCTCAACCAACTGCCGCTTCTGCTGCCCGAAAGCGCAGACGCGAGCCTGATGATGAGCAGCCACCCAAAAGAATGGCTATGGAAGTGCGTGAAAACGAAAGCCAGTCAAGCCACAGTGTGAGTACAGTTTGTTAAAAAATTTCATACTGGTTGATTTTTTTAAAAAAAAGGTGTAAAGTGTTTATTAGTATGCAACGGATCTTCAATGGTGTCAATTGGGAGCGAAATGGAAAGTGATATTTTAAAAGTATGAAACTTGAACAATCAATTTGCCTTTGAGACTTGTAAATTTTAAATCTGTGTGCTAAATTTTACCAATCCCTCTTGCCGTTATGTGGTTATTGCTCTGTTGTCGAAATATAAGATGAAACTAAAATGTATTTTATTCAAATTTCGATAAGCCTCTACACATTCTGCATAAATGTCTTTTCCTCAAACTTGCTCATTTCTGGAAATATTTTAGTTAAGACGAAAGCCAAAAATCTTTATCCACCGAAAAAGTGTTGTTCATCAAGTTCTAAAGGTGGAAATTTTTGAAGATTGCAATTTTGTATATCGGAACAATAAAAAGAATACGTATGTGCATTGTTGGCTCGGGTAGAGATGTTCTAAAGAATAAAAATCGAGTAAAACACCCGTTTTGGCATTTTATTTCCTTTGGTCAATAGATTAGTTTTATTAATTCTCTATTCCTCTAAGCATTCTTTGAAAGACTCAGACAATGTTGGAATCCCTTTAACATTTCGTCTATCTTGAAAAAGACTACAAACTGAAAAATAAAACAAAAATGATGTAAAAAAGACCTTTTTTCAGGGTAGTAAAATAAGATATTGCTTCTACAACAAGGATCTGATATAGGCAAGAGTTGTACAGGGGGAAAAAACGAGAATATATTTCCCATTTGAAAAAATCTGAGTATTAGTCAATGCAGCATGATTTTGTGACTAAAAGTTCAAAGTGGGAGCAATCCTATATAATATAGAGAACTATATAAAATATAGAGCTAAATAATACACAAAATTATGCTATAGTATATATAGAGTTATAATATACAGAATTATCAAAAAAGAACAGATTTAAAATACTTGTTTGTAATGAACAATAAATGATAGATAACCTCTCGCGTCACATTACTGAATAAAGGTCCCTTGCGCCAAAAAGCCCTAACTACCTGAATAAAGGGAATTTGGAATTTTTATTAAGTTAAGCATTTAACATGAATTCAATTTATTGCACAGCAAGGTCGAATTGGAAATCCATTTGTTTATTACAGATGTAGTATTGCTAATCAATGGTTGTTGAAGTTACTGTTGTAACAATTGTATTTTGCAGTTCAAATAATTTCAAATACACGCCATGTCAGTAGATTAGAAAGCTCGTGTTTTCTCTGGTTTTGTGCATTATGTGTTCGAAAGCAATTCCGTTATGCCTACCAGTATCATCTGGCATGCAAGGATGACAAGAACGAAAGCATCTCTTTCCACATTCAACGATTTCTTGCATCAGATTTGTTTATAAAAGATGCGGATGTTAGTAAAACAATGAAATGCATGTTGCAATGCAACCACCTATGACCCTTTTGATTACTAAAGAAATGACATTTCATTATTTTTATTTCAAATAAATCTTCGAATTTTTCTAGAGAGTTATCCATTGAATTTCTATTTACTGTCTTTTTATTTAAAATCGGCCTTTCTTCAATATTTTTGAATAATTCTCTGCGCATTCATCTAATACAAGAGGCGGGCGGGAACCATTTTTGGAATTTATTTTTGCATGATGTTGCCTGATTTGTACTCGAGCAGAAGCAATGTAACGCGTTTCTTCAACTCATTACCTAAGCGAAAAAATGAAATTCTCCTAGTGCTTTTGATAGATTTATATGGGTTTCTTTTAACACGTGTCAAATCAGGACAGGGAATCTTGGATATCTTTCAAAGGAGTACCACGGGCACTAGTGATTTTTATTTATTTACTTGAAGCCTGAAAATCAGTTGGCAATTTACTAGAGTATATGTTAGAATTAAAAAGGAAAGAAGTGAGATTTTGATAAGGAAATAAGAGAATTGTAGAATAAAATGCTATAAACAAATTAAAAATAAAAAAAATAAGAAATGTAATTTTTAATTAAGATATATCATTACATATATAATGTGTAGAAACTACAACAATTAGATGTATTGTTTTTGCAAAACGTAAATGCTGTGATCGATTTTATGGTGCAAAAACGTAGGTTTGTAAATTGAAAAATGTCAGTGTGGTATTCTAATTATTACAACACATTAGCTCACTATTTTTTATTCTTGCCTTCAATGCATCTTGAATTAGTGTGGAGAGACCCTTTACGCAAATCAAATCTTGTGATAAATTTTGCGGTATGCAACTTTTTATTTAAATCCTACTCTCGAACCTCATCTAATTGGTTTTATGAAGTCTCGTTTGATAAGCTCGTACCTGTTGTGCTTTTCTTATGCAGGAAAAGTTTCATGATCGATGTTTCAAATGCATGTTTTCATCAGATGGAAATCGTGTGTAGAATCTGAAAGTTTCTGACGAAATGATTGCGACTCAACTTTTGGATGCGAAGTTACAAGCACCGATGCAGTGCCGGTCTCGAATTATTCTGATTGTCTCTTTGCAGAGATACGAGATTGTTTCAAATGGACAGAATACCGTATTCCATAGAATTAGTACAATCGCTACTAAAAATATTGTAGTGCCGTATCTTAATCTCATTTTCCTAAAAGAATTGTAAAAATCTATTGAATTTTGGTAATTTACAGTGAAAGGAATAATGACGAAACATTTATTAAAGTTTTCAAATACTTATATATACACTTTCAAGGAAAATTATTGCAGACAACGAAATTTGAAAAGTAATGAAAAGGAAAACTTTAAATAATTTCTTCAACTTAAAATAATCGTGAGAAGTAATTTGAATGGGATGTATTATTTTTAGATGTTTCTTTTTGATGTCCCCTCAGGGGCTCACCTTCTTTAGGTGAGTACGGGTGTCCCAATCCCGAGGTACCCAGGGATCTTTACTCTATTTATGTTTACTCTTTACTACGCCTTCCACTGTCACCTTTTTTTTTCTTTCCCTCGTGGGTAGGCGAGGAAGATCTCAATGAGAAGCTGTCGCCACTCTGTTTCCTGCTTCTCATGGACAGCAATTACTCCCACGTGTTTACCGTGCATGGCAACCCATTAGACGGGTAGTGCATCAATTCGGCTGGTAGCTAGGACCAGAGTGGTTAGTTTGCTAGGGATCAAGCGGAGGGGTTACTCCTTGGGCTTGGCGTTAAGGGTGGTCAGTGTCCCCGGGGGTAACTCCGAACGTATAGGTAACCGGTCAGCACTATGGTAAGTATTGAGGCTGGAAGTGCCCAGAGCCAGTGGCTGCCATCCCTTGTTGGGCTCCATTGTGGGTGGTGCCGTCGGACCCTAATCATTGTTAATGTCGCATGGGCGCCAAAACCAAAACTCTCTTCAGTGAGCATCGTAAAGTACCTAAACTGTTTACCAACCTTCCACATTTTGATCTCTTTTTCATTCTCAAACGAATCTCTGACAAAAATGAAACTTTTCATTCCATATCTCCTTTTCTCGTGCAGAAGGCTATCACTTCCACAATTGGTAATGTCACTGCCAAACCTAAAATACGATCTGATGACTTGCTGATTGAAGTCCCCACCAAAAAGCAAGCACAGCAAGTAATGAAAATGAAAGCTTTAGCTCACATTCCCGTTACCTCTGCATCTCGTAGATCGTTAAATTTTTCCAAGGGTGTCATCACATGTGGTGAATTGTTCAATGTTCCCCTTGAAGAGATCACTTCAGAACTGAAACCTCAAGGAGTAACCCATGTACTCCAAATTACCATTAGGCGGGATGAACAACTCCAACCCACAAAACATTATATCCTTACATTCCATAGACCAACAATTCCCGAATTCATTTATGTTGGATATATTAAACTACCGGTTTGACAGTATATCCCAAATCCTTTGAGATGTTTCAAATGCCAGCGTTTCGACCACTCGAAGATTAATTGCCGCGGGATACTAACATGCGCCCGCTGTGCAGGAAAAGACCACGATAGGGAAAGTTGTTACGCTCCCAAAAAATGCGTGAATTGCGGAGGCTGTCATGCATCGTTTTCTTGATTCTGCAAACTCTGGAATGTTGAGAAACAGATTACTTCAACTAAATTTAAAGAATCTATATCATACTCTGAAGCTAGACAAAAAGTTTTAGCTCAAACACCCGAACCTCCAGCGAGTTATGCATCCGTTGCAAAAACACCTTTCTGTGCTAACTGCAAATGGACAAATTGCGTGAAATATAACCTTCAAACTACAACTATAGAAAAACCTTCTGATTCTGAGCTAGAAAATACATCCAGTGCGCCTGAATTTAAATAAAGTATAGAAAACATGACATATTTCGGAAGCACAGATGTCCTCATTTGCATAGATGCACAAATGATTATTGCGTGATTTTGTATTTATTTTGTCGTCTATTGTGGTAGGTAAAATTTTGCAGATGAAATAATTGCGCCTTATTAAATTAGATTGGGAAACGATTCTTGTTGTTGTTTTCTATGGGTAATAAAAAAATTCAAATATGTCCAAAAGTCATTAGGATGAGCTCAGCGAGTCTTGGAGCCTGAAGGCTGTACAGAACATCTTCCCTCGAAAGAGGGCCGAAGAGCCCAAAGATGTGTTCTGGGCTTCATTGTGATGAGGGGCAGTGCTTGCTAGTTGTCAGCGAGAAACACAGAAATCACAGGGAGATAAAATACCTTTCCTTCAAGCTTAAATAAATGAAAGTAAAACAAGTTCAGATGTTGCGAGTACTTGGGTGGGTTTTTTTTCAAAGTATCGCTTAAGATTGACTTGTACTTTGTAGAAAAGAGTAAAACACTAAATAGGTATTTTGTAGGCTTTTTAATCAACTCATTGGAACCAAAATTTGATACCAAAACTCAGTGACAAGATCAGAATTCAAATTTCATTTAAGTAATCTCGTTTTGGTCTTGTATGCAAAAATATAGCTAAGCAGTATTAGATTCAAAATTTGAGAAGGAATTGCATTGAGGATCTAAAATTGAGTACCAAATTTTATCCAACTAACTCTTCGTTTGACAGTTAATATGTTCACTTATACGTATGTCTAGACAGATTTTGTGAGAAGACCTGCAAGTTTAATGTTAATACTATACACTGATGTGAAAAAAGTCATGGGATAGCAATATGCAAATATACAGATGGCAGTAGTATCGCAGTGAAAAAGTATAAATGCGCAGTTCGTTTTCCAGAGCTTTCATTTGTGTTCAAGTTATTCATGTGAACAGGTTTTTCGTGATTTATGGCGGCACGACGAGATTTAACAGACTTTGAACGTGGAATGTTAGTTGGAGCTAGACGCATGGGTCATTCCATTGCGGATATCGTTAGTGAATTCAACATTCCGAGATCCACAGTATCAAGAGTGTGCCGAGAGTATGAAATTTCTGGCATCCCATCCCATCATGGACAGCGCAGTGGGCGACCACCTGCACTTAACGACCGAGACCACCGACGTCTTTGTAGAATGGTCAATGTTAATAGACACGCAACACTTCATCAAATAACTGCAGGAATCAATGTGGGACGTACGAGGGACGTGTCCGATAGGACTGTGTGGCGAAATTTGTCTTCCTTAGGCTATGACAGCTGAATACCGACTCGAGTGCCTTTACTGACAGCACGACATCGCCTGCAGCGACTCTCCTGGGCTCGTGAGCATATTGACTGGTCCCTAGACCAGTGGAAAACCGTGGTGTGGTCAGATGAGTCACGATTTCAGTTATTACGAGCTGATGGTAGAGTTCGAGTGTGGCGCAGACCCCACGAAGCCATGGACCCAAGCTGTCAGCAAGGCACTGTTCAAGCTGGTGGTGGCTGCATAATGGTGTGGGCATGGAATCGGTCCTCTGGTGCAACTGAACCGATCATTGACTGGAAATGGTTATGTTCAGCTGCTTGCAGATCACTTGCAGCCATTCATGGACTTCACGTACCCACACAACGATGGGATTTTTATGGATGACAATGCGCCATGTCACCGGGCCAGAACTGTTCGCGATTGGTTTGAAGAACATTCTGGACAATTCCAGCGCATGATCTGGCCACCTAGATCGCCCAATATGAATCCCATCGAGCATTTATGGGACATAATCGAAAGGTCTGTTCGTGCCCAAACTCCTGCACCATCCACACTTTCACAATTATGGACGTCTATACAGATAGCATGGCTCAATATTCCTGCAGAGGACTTCCAACGACTTGTGGATTCCATGACACGTCGAGTTGTTGCACTTCGCCGAGCAAAAGGAGGACCGACACGATATTAACAGTCATCCCATGACTTTTGTCACTTCAGTGTATATCCAATTTCATCTGTTCAATTCAAAGCATTAGAATCTTTGTCTGAAGATAATCAAGAGTGCCTTTTGAACAGTACTACTGATAAGGAAAAATTCCATTAACTAAAGGAGCCATCCAGGGTTGTTCACAAGGGCAATAATGACATAATTTAGTAAATTAGTCGTTAACATGGGGATCATTTTGAAAAACGAACATGCACTCAATAAAAAAAGCGCCATCGCTACGATTATTTTGACATATTTCTGGTAATTATAATATCTATTATGAAGCGTGCAATTTTCTCATAAACCAAATTAAAAACATATTTGTGCAACTGAATGAATCGCATCACTTGGAGTTGTGATATGAATGGTGAAAGCGAAGTTATCTCGGTTTCCATAATGTATTTTGATATCAAATTTGAATATGTTTTAATATTTCTAGGGAGCACTTGAAATTCCACCGTCACCAGCCTCTCCTCCTCGTGAAAGATCTGAAAGAGAAGACTCAGCTCAGCAAACGGCTGTAGTCGAAGAAAGTGAGGTTCCACACCAGCCATCACCAAGTAGCACTGTGAGTGTAGTTTGTTACACAATTTCATACTGGTTGATTTTTTGTTAAAAGGTGCAACAATGTTAAAAGCGTTCATTAGTATGTAACAAATCTTGCCGAAATGGAAAATGATATTTTCAAAATATGATAGACTTTCTAAAAACTACGAATTTGTCTGTGCTGCTTGTGTATGCTAAATCTGTGTGCTAATTTTTCCCGATCTAGCGCTTGCCGTTACGTGGTTATTACTTGTCTGCTGTGTTGTCTAAAATAAGATTTCAACTAAAATCAATTTAATTTAAATTTCGATATCTACAAATTCTGTGTGAAGGTCGTACGCTAAATTTCCTCAAAAATCTTGTCTCTGGAAATATTTTAGACAAGACATAATGTCAAAAAGCATTTTCTACCCAAGACGTAGATATTCATCAGGTTCTAAAGTTGAAAGCTTTTGAGAATTACAATTCTCTTTTTGTATTTCGTATAGCAGAACATTATAAAGACAACAAGAAACAAGTATATGCCTTATCTTGGGTAGAGTATGTTCTAAAGAATAAAAATCTCGTAAAATAGTAGCTTTTGCATTTCATTTCTTTTGGTCACAAGACACAATTTAGTTTTAATAGTTAGTTCTCTATCCCTCTACACATTCTTTGAAAGGCTCAGATAACTTACGTTTCGTCTATCTAAAAAAAGCTACAAACTAAAACCCCGATGTAAAAGAAAGACCTTTTATCTGTGTAGTGGCTGCTAATCTCTATGGTCTGACTTGATCAGACCAAATGTAAAAATCCGTTGTCATGAAAAAAGTCAAAATCGAGGAATGGTAAATGCCTCCCCCCCAAAGAAATCCTAAACAGTCTAGAATGTGTTCGTCAGGTGGTGGTAATGGGGGCATAATGGTGATCAGATGGTCATAATGGTGGCATTTTGGGCGAAGATTCATCAAAGCATGAAATACAGTTATTTATACCATTTAACGTATATTGTGATAAATTTCTAGTTTTAGGGAACTAATGAGTGGTTAATTGGGAACTGAAATCAAATAACCGAACGAAATAAATTCGAAATTCAGTTCTAATTTCTGAGAAACAAACAGAATTAATCGAATAGTCATACCAACTCTTTTAATAAAGCAGAAATAATTGGCTGCTTTGCCACAGCATTCATCCCTGAAGATTAAATGACTTCATGATAATTCTGAAATTTTGAATTTGTTCTCATTAATTCTAGCCCATGCTGATTTCGAAACAGGTGTCCCCGATTCTGTCTCCTGTCTCTTCTCCTGCACAAGCTCCAAGACAGCCACCACCTGCTCGCCGGCGAGTAAGGCGACCTTCTCCAACGCCTCTTCGACCAAGAGTAAGAGCAGTTTTATTATGTATTTCTAATTTGACCCGTTTCATTTTAAGAAAGATGGAACTTTGTACATTTGCACATAGCCGATGGCAACACTCTTTCTAAAGGTTTTGAAAATGATTATTAATTAATCAATTTATGAAACTAGTAATTATATTAATTTCATTTCAAAACTTGAATTCCAATTCTATATCAAAGTATAACTTGGTAGTACATTTAAATTAAAGATGTTGTTTTAAAATTTCCTAATTTATAATCCATTTTTAAAATTTACAAAAATTAGTATTTTGTGTATGAGCGGACAAAAAAAAGTAACTTTGAAAATCGAAGGTAAAACAGAGTAGTGCTTAAAACTTATTATAAAAGAAGCGAAAAAATCATCCCAAGTTGTGCAAAATAATGAGTTGTTTGCTAAGTTTTATATTCTATTTTCCTTTTAAATGCTGATCAAAATTTATAAGGGAATATTAAGGAGAGGTGTGTTCTTGAGTATTTGCTCGTAAAAATTACGAAATTACAAGATTCAGAACAATGGGAAAATCGGTACTCTGGATACTGAATAGCATAATCTGAGCAAATAATTAAAACATTTGTTGCGGAATTGGACCAAAAATGAACTTCCGAAATGCATAAATCAACTTTTCGTTATACTACAACGCTTCTAGTGCATTAAATTAGTCCTGTGTAATTAAGAAAAGAGCGATTCTGCTTGTATCGATGCCAGTTTTTATTTATTGTGCCATTTTAGTCATGTGACTCGCTGTGCAGGCCTCGGAAAGGAAGACTCTTATAATGAAAAATTAACAGAACAAATCATTGTTTTTCCCTTGCAAAGAAACTCTGCGATGAAAAATAAAACTAATGAAAATACTGGCTAGTTAAAAGATTCATTAGAAGGAAAGAACTGCTTCGAATAAATGAGTTGAGTTCGCATCGCATGTTCCTGAATAGTTTGTGCTGACGCATTTGATGCTTCTGGATTGTCCGCAAGCCACAGTAATAAAGAGATTTGCAGTAATAGTAGTAGTAGTAATTTTGGAAACAGCGAAAATGTCGCTCCATTTCCCTAGAAGTAAATCGATGTTAAATATGACTTCTAACACTGAAGTGCCAGAAAAATTGGCTCCCCCACCTCATATCATGTAGAGCCTCCGCAGAAGCACCGCAGCATGGATTCAACTAATTTGTGAATATGTTCTGTAAACAGTTCGCACCCTGATTCCTACAGAGCAATGCACAAGGACATGAGAGCGTGAGGTGGTGGAGATCTCCTAAGGACAACCCGTCGCAAAACATCCCTCAATGATGCTCATGCCAGGGTGGTCAAGAGAGGGAATGAAACTTAGAAAAGTGCTCCTCGAGTTACTCGGGGGCTACTGTAGACCCGTTGGGTGGTGCATTTATCTTGTTGTCCGTCGGAATGCACACGTTATATCAGAAGTTCCCAACCTTTTTGAATTGGCGCCCCCTTTTCTAATGAATATTTCAATATCACCCCCCCCTCTCCTTCCTTTCCAGATAAATAAGAGCGTACATAATGCATGGTGAAAAAAAGAATTAAAAACATTCTAATAGATAGGAGATTGTTGGAATTGAAACGCTACTGAATTTCTACTTTATTTTAAAAAAGGGAATAAAAACTTTAGCTTACCTGTCATAAGGACGGGCAGGGATTTCGATGATGAGAATTAATTCATAATGTACTATTGATTTCTAAATAAATAGACAGATTTCAGTGACCCATCAAAATGCATACTTTATTAGATTTAAAAGTATTTTCATTAACATTTAAAGACATCAAATTTCTAACTTAACTAATGAGAAGGCTGAATTTGAAGCATTTTAAGGAACTTGTTAATATCGGGCTCGATTTTCACTTAAAATCAATCGTGACTGCGTTCAGTAACATGAGCCAGTCTCTCTTTTCGTTATCAATGTTGCCTCTGCACGAAATCCACGTTCTGCTAAATATGAAGAGGGGAATGCTATCAGAAGTCGTTGAACAATCGTCCTTAATCCTGAATGCAGTTGCGAAATCGACTTCTGCAGTCGAAATTCGTGAATTTAATTTTTAGATCCTCATTTGTCGTCAGTTCTATTAGTTCTTCTAACTGAGGTGATTCTGCTGTGTTGATATTGGAAAAAGGATCCCAAACCTAGTCTGGTCTGTCCATGCTTAAAATGTCCTGGAATCTCTCCTTGAAGTTATTGTATACTATATTTGGTTAATCCTCTAACGCCCCCTCATTTTCTCTGAGTCTTTTACCGCCCCTCGGAAAGCTTCAAACGCCCAAAAGGGGGCGTTATCGTCTACGTTAGTAACTTATGCATTATATCAAAGGATGCAAGTGGTCAGAAAGGACGTTAATCGCTCACCTCTCATGGTCGAGTCTAGACGCATCAACGGTCCCATTTCATAAATACGCATGCCCCATTCCTTCACAGAGCCTCCAACATTTCGAATAGCTCTGTGTAGGCAAGAGGGATCCATGGATTTGTGGTGTTTTCTCCACATTCGTACAAAAAAGGCAATCGATGCATTGAGGAATCCTCTTAGTCATCTTCTAGTTCTTAAATGTGCAGAGATGTACAACTATTTAACCAGTAAAGGCCTGCATATTGCATTTTGGTGGATTCCTGGACATGCAGGTATGATGGGTGATGAGGCAGCTGATCAGGCATCTAAACCGGATAAGCTCAAGGCGGAAGACTTTGTCCCACTGAAAGATGCTTAACAAGCTGTTAGAAAGTTGATTAGATAACAATGGAAAAGTATTAGGACGAGCGACATACAAATAAATTGCACGCGTTTTGTCCTTTTTACCAGTTGCATCAAAGTATCTATTTTATGCAGGCGACAAGCTATCGTTTTGATTTACGCACTAACATTTGCTGTGTTCGGAGCCTGCTGCTGTTTGCCCAAATTGTCGTTTCATTCTTTGAGTGCGAAATATTTTGATAGTGTCAAAATTTTAATTCTTCTAGACTTGAGCGATTCGGTACGTTACCTTAAGCTAACTGACTGGTGAAAATCCCCATTCTGACCTTTTTAAATTTCTTCGAGATGTAAGTGTTTGCAAACTTATTGAAGTTTTTTTATTTAAAATTTTAAAATTTTCTTTTACCGAGATGGTTATTGTCACATAAAAATATGAAGAGCTAATATATTTACTGTTTGGAGCAGTTTAGTCAAATATGGCGTCATAAAACGCAACTTAACCAACCAACCACACCCGTACACTGTTATTCTTCCGATACATTTTGAAATGCGACTCGCCGCACATCTTTTTCCCAACCAATTTAAGAGTCTGTGGTGATATCTTAACACTCCAGATAACATCTACGGGACATGAGCATTCTTTTTTCCAGTGGTATGTTACTCGCTTTCAAACCCAACGGACCCGGGTTCTATTCTGAGCCAACACCACCTTCTACAATGGTGACATCGGACGTGATGTGGCGCCATCTACCGAGACCGCATTCACCTTCCACGATGGTGACCTCGAACAATGAACCTTCAACCTTCATGCAACTGTCGTGGCGCCATCTACCGCAAGCAAAGTCGTTAGATTCCCTTGAAGCAAAAATTCATGCACGCTCGACATAACGCTTGGCATGACAAAAAAAGTTCTCCACTCGCCAAACAATGATGGGTACGGCGCATTAGTCACAACAGCTACACACAGCAACCTCTCACTCCACAAACCAATTCATCACCACTCAACAACAACGCATATCGTTCATCAACTCGCTGGAGGGTGAGTCGGTGGTTATATATTAATAAGACAGATAACATCTACGGGATTGAGCAATTGCTTTTGTCCTGTGATTATGTCACTAGGCTTCAGACCCAAAGGTCCCGAGTTCTATTCCGAACAATTTCACTTTCCACAAGTCCAATGACGATGCTGGCGAATCCAGGTAAGGCGCATTATTTCCGTGTATGGCTCTTACGATAGTAAAATCAACTAACCGACCAATCAAGACAGACGCACTTTCATGCCGCTGAGTGAACAATGGTACACGAGATGGAGTGCGAAAACCGATATCAATAAGCGTGCGTTGCTGAGTACTTGTTGATGAGCCTGCATTCCAATTCACAGCAATCTGAAGAAGATCTTATCACACCGCGAAACATCCTCCGTACATTTCATCAGCAAACGACAACGAAAGTGACGTCACCGTCGAAATTTCACATGATTGGTTGAATTTCGTTTGTAGACAATATTTCCGTCACTATCAGCGGCATTTTCAAGCTGGCTAAAAAAGAAAGTTGATGAGGGCGAGAAACTTGCTTGAGGGTAGGAAATAAGGCATTTAATCTCGGGTGACGACGCTTTTCAGCCGTTGATGACCTGTCAAGGTCTATTTCCGACAGTTGTCGAACGTCTTAAGTTTTACCGGGAGCCTGATATTTGCGGTTCATCTTTGAAATGGTGCAAAAAAAATTGAAATTTCATCGCTGCTTCAGAAATGTTGTACCCAATCTCTCATGCATCGACTATAAATCCCCTTTAAAAATCCCTTAAATCTCGGTGATTTGCCACTGCAACAGCGAGGCAATTGCTTCCTCACATACCGGCACATTTTTGGAACTTCTCCATTAATTGCACACGACATGCCATACCAGTTTTTCTGGCTCTTCAGTGTATAATAGGGTGTATTTTGACCTTGAGGTGTATTTTGACCCTCATACCGTCTCATATTTTTAAATATCGGGTAATTTTATACTGCATTATATCTTATATTATATTGAAAACTTATAATTTTCCTTTATGAGTGAAAATAAAAAAAAGCCATTGTATATTCGTTAATATCTCTTCATAATTCTTTTCGCCTATCCTATCTCTATTCTTGTCATAACATAAACAGCATCGGAATCGGGCAAGCTAAACAGCGACATCCTCTAAGAGAGATTCGAAAAGGCAAGAGTGGATTATGATATTAGCTATCGAATTCTGGGATTTCGAAACGCTTCATCGTATAATTTAAAGTAGACCTTTTAATTCCTTAATTATCTTTTGCTAATTTTGCAATTTTGAGGGGAAGAAAAACAGCTTATTATAACAATTATTTTGAATACTACATTCAAAATTATTAAAGGCATAATATGTATTCTTTTGTTTTTATCTTATTTTCTGAACAGGAAAATCTCAATATTAATTATAAGAGATGAAGTAGTTCTCTGTTAAAAGAACCGTCTGTCTGAAAACGAAATAAAATGTTGCTAGAATTTACCTTCTAATAATATATTCAACACAACAAAGAGTGCACAGATTTGAGTGTTTATTTCTTTTTTCCCTTAAGTGGTAGGAATAAGAGGCATTAAAATTATTTAAAATGTTTCGTATTTATTTCGGTACATTGTTCAATACATATACCAAGTTCGATAAACATGTACAGTAGCAGATCTTTATTCGCGGGGTATATATTCCATAAATATGCCGCGAATACAGAAACCGTGAATACAGAAGGGTCATTTATATGGGATTATGGAGGATACTTTCCTAGGTGACAAAATAAAAAAAATACATAAAAAATCAGTTTAATGGAAGTTTTTGAACATTTTGATTCATCATATTAAGGCTTAGGCAATGGTTTGAAGAATTTTGTCATTTTCTCTTGCTTGGCAGTTTTTAAAAGCTTCTTCCATTCAGATTGATACGCAGCAGTAGCGTTAGCAATTTGCCTCTTAAAAATGAGATTTCGTTCCATAGACGTTCATAAAGAAATCGCTTAGATCATTTGCCATTCTTAAACCTTCACTAAGATTTTTCAAATAAAATGTCACGTTTCCAGTGCTTGTTGAAGCCTCTTCTTCAATGGGCTGTGAATTTAACATTTCCTCCAAGTCGGTTTCGGTCAGCTCTTCATCTTGCGATTCAAGTAATTCCTGAATGTCACTTGATTCTATTTGTTCGAACCCATCTAGTCCCATTCCACTCGCGATTTCGGCTATGTTTGCATTTAACAACATACTTTAGACTAAGTTGTAATAAGATCTATTTAACTTTTTTTATTAGTCTATTTGACAACATTTACAAAGGATATTGGGTTGCATGACAGAATCCTTATAGTATTATGTATGTACTTATTAGATCCGCGAATAAAGAAATGTTCAGCCGCGAATATAGGGATTGGGTCACATTTTTTTTATCCGCGAATACTGAAAATACGAATGAAGGAAGCGCGAATAAGGAGCTTTTACTGTAATTTATTTTTTCATAGTTTTGTGCCACCTCTTTTGATAACAGATACGGAATACTGCTTTATGAAATCTTATGGCATTTCGAATAACATGGAAAATTTTGTTAATAACAGGGTATTCTGTCGACAGAAAGAATAAATTCTTTTAAGAGTTATTTCATTTTGAAAAATTGCATTTTAATATAACTTTCTCTCACTTATTCAGAATTAACTTTTCACGTTTGTTAATTTTACTGTATTTTGTAAAGGTTCTTTAAAATATATACTTTTATAATAATGAAAGTCAAATTTGAGTCTTTAATGCACTCGTACATTTATTTCCTTATATTATCAAACGCATTTTGTGCAACATCGATAGACGTTGATCACATATCGTTTTTACGGTATTGCGTGTATTTTACCGTAAGAAATAATCAGCACTTTAAAGAATAGCCTTTTAAGTGGATTTTTTTTTGTTATACCTTAAACCAAATGATAGCAGAAATGGCAATCAATATTTATGTATAATTCTTTAAAATATTTTTGAAAATCTAGGATTTTAAAACTTTAGTCGCATATTATACAGTATATTTCTGATAATGTTAGATATCCACAGATTATTATTCAAATATTACACAGACTTGCAGTTATTATACCATCTTTGCGTCATTGAAATAATAAAATTTTAAAAAGGACCCTAACTTGGAAGAATTTTAAGGGTAAACATATATCTAGGCTAAATCTAGTTTTTTGCCTTCAGAAAAATATCAATTTTTCTATTTCTTTTTCAGTATTTGCTCCTTCGATGTGCTTTTAAAATACACTTTGAGCCTTCAGTGGTAATAATCATAAATATTAAAAAAATACAAATTTGATGAAAAAAAATATAGTCTAATCACATATACTACATGTTGGTTACATCTTAGTTCTGTACTTGTGGAGATTTCAATATTTTCATCATTATGAAGCATACAGTTGAAACATTCCTTCTTTGCAATGTTTTATCAATTGAGCACGTGGTCTCTCCGAAAACGCCAACTTTATAGGAAGTTTATACATTCTGTGACTGTCATTCTCGTTTACCTTCAAAGCTCCCAAACTATAAGAAGGGTTTTTGATCATGTAGCAATTCTGCTTCATAAAAATGTCCCACAAATGCTTCATTATTTTCATGTTAGAATGGCATCCTATTCACGGTTCTTATATCTGTACTGGACTCATTTCAATTCAAACGATCGGACAGGAATCTTTTTTTCCAAACCTTTTAACGTACAAATTTCTTGTCTTGCCATAAAAAGACACTTTGCATGTAAGCGTCTATCCTTTTCTCATTTGAACTGACCGTGAAAGCAGAATACGCTCTCCAATCAACCAATATTTATTTCCGGCGGTCTATCCAGAAGAAATTTCCCATTGGTCTTTAATGTGACCAATTTCTGGACAAGCAATTTAATTCTGGTAAGATAGGATTTTTAAAACATTGCTCAAAACTGTTATTTAAAAATTGCTTCCAACTGGCCCCGGGAAACAAACAACAGAATCAGAAATTCCTGGGAGGACTTTCTCCATGAATTCTTAAAAATCGCTTATCTTTATTCACACTTAGGTAGTTTTGGTATTGAAACTTGTATTGTAATTTTTTTTTAAATACAGCATAAAAATTCAGTAGATTATAAAAAATAGAACGTATTTGAATACATATCAGATACCATTATTAATAGGATCATATAATTTGTTTCATCTTTTGAATTGTATAGGTGCACAGTAGACAAAAAAAAAAAGAATAGTCAGTACATTAAAAATTTGGCGTTTATAATTTAATCTTGCTGATGAAGCTAATTATTCTTTCAGTCGACAAGAGCAGCTGCCATCGACGCTCGAGTGAAAATTAAACAATGTGTCGAAATTGAAAGAGTAAGTAAAATACAATTCATTTCGAATTTTTAATATTTTGAACGCTTTTAGCAACTTCATGTCCAATGTTTCAAAGTTAAGCATACTTAACATTGAGATCTAAGTGCATTGAAACGTCAGCTTTCGTCATTCTGCTTTCATGTTGTTGACTTGCAAGGTTCTTTTTGAAAGTAAAATCCCGTTTTCCTTCCTATGAACGAGAAAAGTGGCAAATTTCAGATCATTCATTATTTTATATGAATGACATTTATAATTTTTCAATGGCTGAAGGATTTTTTTCTTGTAAAACTCTAGAGCATAAATGCAATGATAATGGAAGATAAGATGTCTAAAAACAGGCAATTATATTCGAGTGCACCACAAACTTGGTGGTAATCTCATAATTTTGCTAGAAATTCATTGTTCGTCACACATTTGAAATTATTTCCTTAAGTGTTTCCCCCTCTTCCCGACAAAAAATGATGCGATAATGAAGGAATAATAAGACATTCCCAAGAACCGATTTTCTGATTTAGTGAGATGATTGCAGCTAAACGGTTAAAATGGTTCCTGAATGTTTTGTAGACATTTTGTATTCAAGCTTTTTTATTGTTACGGAATATGGGATTTCTTAACAGAATATTCGTCTACTTTCAGGTGCATCTAGATTTTAGGAATTTCAGAATCCGATTTTATTTTCTCATGGCAATACACCTTAAATAGTTTCGGAATCCATTAATTTGATAAAATATTAATAATTAAATTAATTAAAATGTTAATAAATTAGGTACGCTTGTGGCACCATTTAATTGCAAAATTTTGTAAGGATTTAATCATGTTAATAATGAATAATAAATTTAAGAAAGTTATAAAAAGTTTTAAAAAATATTTTTTTTTCGAACTCATTTTGTTGTATAAGATATTCTGAATTCAGAAAACTTGAAAGTTTTTTATACAGATTAAAATTAACAACCACTTTTATATTTGACAAATAGATTCAAAAGTTTTAGTTGAATAAAAAAACAAATGAAAAATAAAATTTTAAAATATATTTTTGCATAATTAAACCATTTCGTTTCCACGATTTTTTCTGATGCAGTGGTTTCAAAACAAAACTAACTGAATTTTTTTCTTGTGATGAAATATACTTTTCTTCATCTCTATAATAAGGCACTCTTTGAGTTTCCTTTAACACATGAACACATTCTTTTTATAATTGCCTGTTAATTATTTTTCACTCTGCCTTTTTCAATTACAGAAAGGTGAAAGAGTTAAAAAGTGCGACACCTCTAGAGCCGATTTTAAAAGAATCGTGAATGAAATACTCGCCAACATGCGGCCAGATTTTAACATCCAAAGTGGAGCTGTGCTATTATTGCAACATGCTCGCGAGGAGGTAATAACCGAACTCTGCTCAAACGCCTTAAGGCTGGCAGAATTACTATTCAAAAAAGAGATTTTCGCCTCCTCGCCAGCATCCGAGATGCCATGGGAGGACGCCTATGAAGCGAGTGCATCTTTCATGGATGATTTCTAGCAGTTAATCTTGTCTGCGCCCCCTCCGGTGATAATGTCTTCCCCTACAAAACGATAAAGCTGTTTCGTTTAAAAAATATATTTATTCTGAATTAAAAAAATAAGTACTGCAAAATATAAAATTAAATAAAATAATAATAATAAACTCAAAATAAATAATAAAAAGCGCAGTTATTTTGAAAGAGGCATATAATTCTTTTTATAATTGCTTATCAAGTGCTGCAAAATTGTTGAAATAAAGAAATACTTGAACCCATCCACAAATTTTAACCACAGCATTTATTATACATTTTAACGTTATGGTGAAATGATGCATTCATTTTTTAAAAATCAAACAAAAGTACATCAACTGCACTAAAATAGCAATTTTTTTTGCAGTTTATTTTTGCCGAGACATAAATGACAACATTGAAATTAAAATAAACATACTGATGTATCTTTTTCTGTTTTAAAGTACTGAAAGTCTAGTTCTTCAATTGAAGAAAATGACATCATAAAGCAAATGCTAGTTGTTTGAATAAAATTGTGATTTTATTCAAATAACTAGCATTTGCAATTTTGTTGCAAACAAAATCGCAGTCTTGCATTGTGAAACTAGAATAACTAGTTTAAATTCAAGTAGCAATTTTGTTAAAAAATATTTTAACATTATATTTAGATATGCAAATTGATTTTGGGATTTTAGTGCAAAATATAATTTGAAGAAAAGTGCTTCAACCCGTTATAAGACAAGGTTATTCAACTTTTTTTAGTAAATAAAATCTGTTTTCATTTCCGCTTCATTTTTTGGCAGTTTATTTTGGCCTCCCTTGGCTGCTGGAAAAAAAAGTGGAGCTGACCTCTCTCTTGGCTACCGGAAATAAATAAAAACGTGGAGCTGACCTCTCTCTTGGCTACCGGAAATAAAA
>JAPMOQ010023279.1:29859-40941 GCA_026543055.1 Argiope trifasciata
TCTTGGCTACCGGAAATAAAAACGTGGAGCTGACCTCTCTCTTGGCTGCTGGAAATAAACGTGGAGCTGACCTCTCTCTTGGCTGCTGGAAATAAACGTGGAGCTGACCTCTCTCTTGGCTGCTGGAAATAAACGTGGAGCTGACCTCTCTCTTGGCTGCTGGAAATAAACGTGGAGCTGACCTCTCTCTTGGCTGCTGGAAATAAACGTGGAGCTGACCTCTCTCTTGGCTGCTGGAAATAAACGTGGAGCTGACCTCTCTCTTGGCTGCTGGAAATAAACGTGGAGCTGACCTCTCTTTTGGCTGCTGGAAATAAACGTGGAGCTGACCTCTCTCTTGGCTGCTGGAAATAAAAAAACGTGGAGCTGATCTCTCTCTTGGCTGCTGGAAATAAAAAAAACGTGTAGCTGACCTCTCTCTTGGCTGCTGGAAATAAAAAAACGTGGAGCTGACCTCTCTCTTGGCTGCTGGAAATAAAAAAACGTGGAGCTGACCTCTCTCTTGGCTGCTGGAAGTAAAAAAAAAACGTGGAGCTGACCTGTGTTGGCATATCCTTTAACTTTGCCTTAAACGCACTTGCGTGTGCCATTCAACATTCCCTGCTGCACACAAACTTGCGTAGTTAAGTGTTTGAGAAACAATCTTTTGAAAGGAAATTTTGTTAATTAATTTATAATCCTCAAGTTCTGATATACATTTTTAAACATCTTTTGAAAACAAATTTCTTATTTTTTGAATAATCACTTTTATTTTTAAACGTTTACTAACTTGTGAAACGTTTTCCGATTTATGTGTTAGCATAATGAAAATGTTCTATATTGCTCATTCAATGTCTTGTTGTTTACCTGATGTATACATAATTAGAAATTTACATTTCTGAGAAAATAAATGTTTTCATTTTAGAATAATACCGTTTACTTTTCTTGTTTAATGTGTGTATTAAAATTGTATTATCTCAGCGTCAGTTTTTTGGTTTTAAATTCTTTGAAACATAATACTTGTAAGTATGAAATAAGTATTGTTGATTTATTTCGGAAATTTTTTCGATTTTTTTTTTATAAATTGGTATGTTTTCGATTTTCAATAAATAATTTTATATTCCATATGGAGTTCTTTCCACAATTCATTTTTACTCATTCACTAGTAAGAATATTTATACGATGCTTGACTTCCATGGCTGTTAACATTAACCACTTTGGCAAAACTGGTACAACAGTTCAAGTATTCAGAAAATGCGAAAACATAAACGAATGTATCTACACGAAACGAAGATTATCTACAAAAAGGGGGTTAAATGAAAAAAATCTTTGGCGAAATTTGAGTGCTTGCTACATTGATCGGCAATTCCACTTTCAGTCACGTTCGTGCACTGTGACTTCAATTTTGTGGAAAATAATTTCCAGAGCAATATCCTGGTACTATTACTTTTTATGTTTTATAATTCAGAACCATTTTTAGTACCAGTATTTTAGTAGTTATGTAATTTTTCAAAAATTCTTTAAAATTTTTCGAAATTGTTAACTATTGATAACTTGTAATTTTTTCCGGATGTCCAAGATTCTATAAACCAGGGTATGTTACTAATTTATTTGTTGTTTTGTCCTGAAGATTTTCTAACTAATCGACATTCATTTTTACAAAAGTTCTTAAAGATAGAAGGTATATGAGATGGAAGGCTTAAAAATAGAATAAATTGGCTATTTACAGAACTTTCTTGATAGATGAGAGTTTGATTTTGCAATGGGATAAAGCTTAGATTTCGCACTTGCGAAATTATAATTATTTGAATGAATTCAATTACTTATTCAGGATTAGGCCAATGTATGTGATTTCATTTTGTCTTTGGAATACTGTTTTCAAAGAGTTTTTGAGAACGAAGGATATATTCCTAAGCAAGAATAACAACTTTGCTTTAGTATTTTCGTTGTATAAGCCATTTTTGTCGAAGAAAAACTGTGTGTGTACAGTGTGTTGAGTTATTGGTGCAGAGTAGTTTCGAGACATCCTTTCTGGAGACACAGAAGCTTGTAAGATCTAGTTGAAAGTTCTTGATTTGTCTTGGATCTGAAAGTGAGTTTGGAAAGGAAGAGGATAGATGTTAATTTCGCAATACCATGCAACATTTCCATTTAAATCACTTTATAGTTACTGCCATTTCAAACTCAATCGAATGCTCTTGAGTTAAAGAAAGACTCTGTGCCTATTTTTAACAAACTAAAGACACAGAAGTTAAATTATTCCGATTTTTATTTAAATATATGTTATATAGCAGTAAATATGAAACAAAATTTCAGAATATATTTTCAGAAAAAATTAACTGGGAAAACTTGTTTTTCTAACTACTTGAAAATGTTTTACCCTAAATGTGTTCTGCAATTTGTAAGTTCCTTGATAAATTTAGGCAAGAGAATTACTTTTTCGGGTAGAAGTTTCTCGAAGAACTTTAAAAGGTAGTATAGTAAAAAATGAGGTGTTTTTTCCCCTCTTCAGTGAATAACTTCCATCTGAGGGCATTTGGGAATTGCAAAGCAACACTCAGTATGATTTTTTTTGTCCTAAAAAGGATCTCACAGTTTTATCAGGACTTCTTCCAGCTTGGCATGCATTTTAGGGTCGTTACAAACTTTCCCTACATGAAAAAAAAGACCTGGCATAAAACTGTTTATTTAGTCCAAAGGTTTTATGTACTTTTTGTCCTCACTGGTAGTCATGATTTATTGTATTTAGCCTTTGCGGATCCTAAACTGCTATGATATGAATATCCGGTACAATCTGTTTGGTTGAAATCAATCTCCTTTATTCTTCATTAGCATCTTCGAATTTTATCAGGAAAGTGATGTAAATGGCTGTGATGGTTGGTTGTTTGGATTTTTTTGTCGCAAGAGCCAAGCCTGGCCAAACTGAGTCAAGCATATGGTTTGAAATTCAACAAGATGTAAAGAATCAAACATTAAAATGTCTTAAATACAGTAAAAGTGCACATATTCAGAGGATATAAAATGTTTTCAAAAGTTTAAAATTTTCAAATAAGAGTTTCAAAAATGGTTTTAGCAATAAAAAAATGTTAAAAAACTCAATAAATAAATGGCGAGTAAGTAGCAAAAAATATAGCTAAATACATATGTAAAAGCCAATGGTTTTTAAAAATTTAAAAATGTTTGGGTGATGGTCTTCACCTACTAAGTCCTATTGAATTAATAATAAGGAATTAAAAAAGTGTAATCGATACGAGTTAAAACTTGAACATTCAATTAAAATGTGCTTGATTGTTAAATCTACGTGACACGTCTGGCACACCGGTGCCATTTCGCCAAAAATGAGATGCTTGTGCGTCAAGCGAGTATGTCCTATACGGAGGCGGGTCAACTTGACATCTACCTCTCGTATAGGAAGAACAGACCATTGCCCAATTTTGGGTTTCACAGCATGCAATTTGTTATGGATCTGCAAATTCCAATTGTTCTGCCAGGCTATAAAAATGTGATTAATGAAGAACTTCTTCACATCAGAATACGGAAGTCCTTGTTTCAAAGTAACCGATGCCGATTACACAGCAGAATCCGCCTTTTCATTGCCAGTGATGCCCACATGACTCGGAATCCAGCAAAAAATAATTTTTACACCCTCATTCTCTAAAAGATGTAAAGTGTATAGAATATGGAGAGCAGTGGGATGTATTCGGCTATGGTAGTGAGAAAGTGTTTCTAGTGCGCTCATGCTATCTGTATAAATAATAAATTTCCTTTCAGAAGAAGGTGAAATTTTCTTTAAGGCACAGAGTATTGCAGATAGCTCAGCAGTAAATACTGAGGAAAAGCTATGCAGATGATAGCTAAATGTATCAGATGAAAAAATTACGCCACTACCAACATGTCTATCTGATTTTGAGCCATCCGTATAAACTGGAACGAAAGAAGAATACCGATTGCGATGATATAGAAAGAGCTGCTGAAAAACAATAGGGCCTGTTGATGACTTATCAAATCCAGTAAAGTGATTCAAAAAAGTAATTTATGGTATATCCCAAGGAGGGAACCAATAATCAATAGATTTAATAATCACATTTTCAAAGTCCAAGTCTTGTAGGAGCTTTTTGACTCTCTCACAGAAAGTCATAATGTGAGAGGGCCGAGCATCAAATTCTGTGCAAACTAATGGGCAAAGTCATTTGGCTTATAGGATGTCTTGGAACAGATTTTGATCGGAAACAATAAAAGGCAGATATTTTTTGCCGCCTTAAACAAAGCGATAGCTGGTTACAAATAACATGCAAACTCTCAACAGGAGATGTGCGAAATGCACCAGAACAGATCCGTAAAGCAGAATGGTGAACGGTATCCAACCGACGCAAAACAGAAGATATGGCCAACCCCATACACCATACAGCCATAATCGATGCGAGAAAGGATTAGTGCTTCATAAATTCGCAGTAGGGAAACCCGATCGGCACCCCAAGATGTTCTAGAAAGCACCTTTAAAATATTCAACATCTTCTCACACCGCGTACGCAGGTATAGGATGTGCGGTAAGAAGGTCAGTTTCCTATCAAAGATAACTCCTAAAAATCGGATTTCATTCATAACTGGAATAGGTGAGCGTCGAATGTAGATAACAGGGTCTAAGTGTATATTTCGCTTCCTGCAGAAATGGACGCATTGACTCTTCTCAGGAGAAATACTATGGCCGTTGTTGTCGCACCAAGCTACCAGATTGTTGACTGCTTTTTGTAATTACCGTTCAATTAGACTGATGTTACTACCTTGGCAGGATATTTGCAGATCGTCTACATAAAGCGTTCCGTTAAGCGTTGAAGGTAAAACCGATAAAACTTGAGTCATGTGAATTTTAAAAAGTGTCACACTGAGGACGCACCCTTGCGGAACTCCCGCAGCTTGGATAAAAGTATCAGAGTAAATATTAGCAACCCGAACTCGAAATGTTCTATATGATAAGAAGTTTTGCAAAAAGATGGGCAGATTTCCTCTAAACCCTAAGTTAAAAAGAGTTGAAAGTATACCATACCGCCATGCACGGTCATAAGCCTTTTCAATATCGAAACAAGATGATTCCTCCTGACAAATGTGTTGCGGATTTCAGTTTCCAGTAATACGAGGTTGTCAAAAGTAGACCGACCTCTACGGAACCCACACTGCAACGGGGAAATGCATCCTTGTTTTTCCAGTTCGAACATTAGACGAGCATTGATCATGCGCTCGAAAGTCTTGCAAAGGCAATTTGTCAAGGCAATCGGTCTATAATTCAGAGGGTTCGATGACTCTTTACCGGGTTTTAAGATTGGAATCACAATAGCTTCTCGCCATTGTGAAGGATACTTCTGTTCAGTCCAGATTCTGTTAAAAAGCAGTAATAGATTGGAAAGAGAAGTGGTATTCAAGTGGCGAAGCATGCCATATGTGATTCCATCTGGTCCAGGGCTCTTATCATGGACGCGAGACAAGGCCAATTCCAGTTCATAAATTCTGAATTCAGAGTTATAAGGAAAGGTACTTTGAGAATTAAAGTGCAGTCTCAACCGTTCTGCTCTATACTTATTTGCCAAAAAGGCAGGAGAATAAGAGTCTATCGCAGAAACACGTGCGAAGGCTTGACCAAGAATATTAGCTACATCTATGGGGAAAGAATTTCTGTCCATCCTGAATATCCTCCATCACATTTCCTGTTTTTAAAACAGGAATCGAAGCTTCTCGATAAATCCCATTAGCTTCCTTTACCTTTTTCCACAACAGTTTACTGGAAGTCCTGGATGTGATGGAGGATACGAAATTAACCCACGACTCTCTTTGGCTACGACGCCGAATGCGACGCGCTAAAGCTTTGGCTTTTTTAAAAGCGATCAAGTTCTCTGTTGTCGGGTACCTTCGAAATATGTTCCAGAGTCTTTTCTGATTCTTATGGCTATCGCGACAGGCTCTGTTCCACCATGGTCTACGGAATTTTCGTAGGCGTGGAGAAGTCTTTGGAATACATTCTTTTGTAGCGTTTATTATGATCTCAACAACAAGCTGAACTGCCTCCGAAATGTCTGCAGTTCGGACCATATTTTCTGTGATATCAGCCAAATGTGAAAAATTTGTCCAGTCTGCCCTATAGAATAGAAAGCGTGGACGACAAAGAGTCGCACCGCCGCTATCAGTATGGCAGACAATAGGAAAATGATCACTATTGTACAAATCAGTACTCACTTCAAATGTCAAAAACGGTAAAAGTTCTGGCGAACATATTGCCAGATCAAGGCTGTGGAATGTACGCGTAGGTTCATGAAAATATGTTTTCTCATTATTATTGAGCAAGCAGAGAGAATTATTTCAAATGAATTCTTCTATCTGCTGCCCTCGAGTATTTGTACTTTCTGAACCCCACAAAGTACTATGGCCGTTAAAATCACCGAGTAAGAGGAAAGGAGAAGGAAGCTGGTCTACTAAATTATCGAGATCTTGCTGACAGATGACATTATGAGGTGGTAAATATATAGAACAGACTGTGACCAATGTTCTTGTGGGAACCTGTACAGCCACAGCCTGTAGAGGAGTGTGTAAAGTAATGGGTGTACTTGGATATAAATTAGACGTGAAAATACAGACACCATCAGAATTGCGAACTCCTGAGTCTGTATCTTTCCTAGAACAATTATAACCTCGCAATTTTATTGGGATATTGGGTGTCAAGAAAGTCTCTTGAACACCCAAACAGATAGGATGAAAAGAGTTTAAAATGCTCTTGATGTCATTTAATTTTGAACGAATGCCGTGACAATTCTAAGAAAGGAAGGTACCCATCAAGAGAGTCTTGCTGTATGGGAAGAATTAAAAACAGTGGTTTGAGTTGGCGATACATCGCAACTCATTCCCAATTCCTCGTCATCCCCTTCAGAAGGATAGAGAGTAATCAGGTCTGGACATATAGGTACGCCACCAAAAATCGACGTTAGGTCTTTGTGGGCTGTACCTTGATTTGAGAGGCCAAGAGCTACCGAATTACGCAAAGTAGATTTTTTAATTTTATAAGGCAGGCCCTTTTGAGAAAGACCCCGTTTAGAAATCTGGAGTTTCAGAGATTTAATGATTTTTTCTCTTGATTTATTTTTTCTGATTTGCTCGTTTCAGGAGCACTGGTAATAGATTGTTCAGTATCAGAGTCAGAAGTTTTTTCAGGAGGTTTCCTGTTTGTATTCTTGAAGCAGTTTGAACATGAACAGTTTTCACAGTATTGTTTTTGTACAGCAGATGAGTAACTTATCCCAGGGGTAGGTGTTTGTGCCAGAACTTTCCGTCTAACTTCAGGGTAGGATAGATCTTCTTTTATTTTAATTGTTATAATTTGTTTCTCCAGTGCCCAACGTTTGCATGTACGTGAAAAGGATGAGTGGTCACCGCCACAGTTAACGCACTTTCTGCATTGTTGACTGTCGTGACCTTTCTTAGCACAACGGGCACAAGTCAGCGACCCTCGGCAATTTAACTTAGTGTCCAAGTAGTTGACACTGGAAACATCTCAGGGGATTCGGGATGTAATGCCTTACTGGTAGTTTCATATATCCAGCAAAGACAAATTCTGGTAGCTTAGGGAAATGGAATGTAAGGATTAGGTGTTTGGTTTCAAAGGAGCTGCCCATCACGCCGAATGGAAATGCGACGAACATGAGTTACTCCTTGACTCTGTAACTCATGGGATATCTCTTCAAGAGGTAGGTTTAACAGTTCCCCACATGTAATTACGCCTGTCGAATAATTCAGCGAGGAGTGAGGACTTACAATAATTGGAACTGTTGCCAATGCCTTTAACTTTAAATTTTGCTGCGCCTGTTTCTTCGAATTAACTTGTACGATCAAGTCTCCAGATCGCATTTTTCTAATACAAGTAACATCACCAATGGTAGCAGTTAAAGCCTTTTGAACCAGAAAAGGTGACACGGAGTGAACAGTTTCTTTCTGTTCGGATACTCGTTTGATAATAAAATATGTATCGAAGTGTTGATTATTTGAAAGTTTGAATTCCTTGTGTTGCCCACTGAAGGGAGTTTTTTTCTTAGGCCCCATATGACATTGAGGCTAATTCAGGCCCGACGGCACCGCCCACCATGGAGCCCAACAAAGGGAAGGCAGCCACCGGTTCTGGCTATTCCCAGCCTCGGCGCTTACCTTAATGCTAGCCGGAACCTATACGCTGGGAGTTACCCCCGGGGACAGTGACCCCCCTTAACGCCAAGCCCAAGGAGTAACCCCTTCGCTTGATCCCTAGCATACCAGCCACTCAGGTGACTAGGTACCAGCCGATTGATACACCGGAGACCACAGTGCACCACCCGTCTAATGGGTTGCCACGCACGGCAAACACGTGGGAGTATTTGCTGTCCATGAGAAGCAGGAAGCAAACAGAGCGGTAACAGCTTCTCATGGAGAGCTCCCTCGCCTACCCTCGAGGGAAAGAAAAAAGACTGCCAAAAGCAGAAGGTGGAGGGGAGATTAAACCGAAAGGGAGTAAAGATGCCTGGGTACCTCGGGATTGGGACACCCGTACTCACCTATAGTAGGTGAGCCCCTCAGGGGGTAAATGGCTGTGAATGCAATAAACATTTATATTCCCATTATATCTAAGTTTTTGGAATCTATTTTGTTTCTAATCGTATCAACAAAGCATTCTGAATAACAAAGCTGAAATTTGTCTTGATAGCTAGAAGAAATGAGACACAATTTTTCGCCCTGTTTCATTCGTTTGAATTGGAGTGCCATGATTTCAGTTATTATTGCTTGAGATTTTTTAAGGCCTCAGAAGCGGACACGCAAATACCTGTGGTGGGAACGTCTCCATAAGTCTTTATAATTTTTTTAAATTTTAAATTCCATTTAATTGCCTTTTTCTTACATCTTACTCGTAATGTTAAGAGACATTGCCAAATAATTTTAACTATAAGTTTCTACTTTTATATATTTTTACCGAAAGACTGTCTTTTTGTATTTTAACGGAATGTCTGGCACAGTATGGTCAAGTTTGAGCCTTGCACCAATAAACCCCACAATCCAATCCAGTTATGGAATCTATTAAAGAGATACTCAGATTACAAATTGATTCAATTAACTTTTTCCAAAGCTTATGCAAAGCATAAATGTTGTTATTAAAGGAAAATTTAAATATTATAATCCTAATGTTCAATTCAGGGGTCCGAAATGAGAGCTATTGAAATCAGATACGGTAATACTTCGCATAAGTGCGGTACGCAGTAAGATAAGTGAGTTTTCAGAATTTCTTGTTACGTTTTGACCTTGATTTCCGTTCAGTTAGTTATTTTTTCCATTCTTGTCGTAACAGATCGTGCGATTTTATTTCAATTCGACACTGGTGTATTCATTGCTCGTATGGATAGCTCGAGTGACAATAAGGCTTTTAGGGTTGTGTTAAAAATATTTTATATAATATTAATAAGTATGGAGTAAGTAAACGGTGATCTATTCCGTTGGCATATCCTACAAAACGGGTCCTTTATACTGCCAATGTTTCATTAACTCTATTCAAAAGATTTGCCAAAATGCAAGAGATGAACTGAATCCATATTTTGCTTCACCTGAAAAAAATGATTCGAAATTCTTTTCGCTAATGTTGGCTAACGACTTATTCCCTTCATAAATTTGAAAAAAGCATTTATATTTAGGATGGTAAGAACTAGATAAAGGCCCATATAATTTAAGAAAGTTTACTTTCCTTTTAAAGAATCGGTGAAATAAACGTATTTATTGGCTTCACTACATTCTTGATGAACATTTTGAATAGTTGAATGTGCAGAGGTAACATCGGACGATTCAATTTGGATCTAATAATATAATAAATAAATAAAAGGATTCATGCCTCAAAAAGTCGGTGATGAGCGCATAGTTTTTCAAGTTGATCCAATCCAAGAGCAATGGCCAACCGAAATGAATACCCCACAACTCGTGATGCTAGCGTAAAAGTGAAGCAACGTTATGAATGCCCTAATTTAATGACACTATTCTACATTGTAGTAGTCAGAGTTCTATTATACGTTGCCTGCATAACTTAAATTTAGTTTCGCTTCAATTCGATTAGCCTAATAATTAATTTGTTAAATTCTTGATTTGGTAGAGATTATTGTAAAGAAATTTTAATTTAGAAATTACAATTTTCTAAGATTATCATTGATTAAGATTTAACAAATTTTTACAATTCTTTTTTATACTCCAAAATTTCTCTTACATTAATAGAGACAGCGAAGATTTAAAAAATCATTCCATTAAACTTTTTAACGATTATTGAAGTAAGGATTAAGATATTCGACCAGACATGCATTGACGAAAAATATTTAAGATGAAGTTTCCTCTTTTATTTTTATTTCTAGCGGAAATATATTTTTTTTTCCTTTTTCTATTTAAGAAAATTAAATCGTACGAAGACGTACGTAGAAAGGCAGACAAACATGATGGAATTCATCCAAAATCTGATAAAAATTCACCGCTTTGAGTTCGCAATATTATATCTGATTCGTTTTCATGTTCACATGAACATATCAGTTTCATTTCATTTCCATTTTTCTTTGAAAAACGAATCAGGAGCTCTAAAATGCAAAGATTCATCAAATCGTATACTTTGATTTCTTAATATAAAAAATAAAATTGTGTAGTTTAAAGTATACGATTATATCATTCATTATTATATCATTATAATCACGCAAATATATCATTCATTTTCCCCAATTCCAACTCTACCTACTTCAGTCATAGGTTTCAAACAATAAGTATTTAAAAAAGTGTCCGAGTGGAAGAATACAGAATTACAACAAAATTCTCAATGTTTTGTGAAGCAATATGCCATAGAAATATACTACTAAAATGAAAACACTCCCATTAGAAATGAATATTTCCATAATTCTTTCTAATTCTGATTTCTCAGTTGTTATTTTTAAAATTAACTTACTTACACGACTCTACTCTAAGCCAAACAAAGCCATTATCAAAAATTTTATAATCTAAAATGCGAAGAAACATAGTTAAATGAATTTTCAATAGTGCGTTTGTTTCAATTATTATATATATATATATATATATATATAT
>JAPMOQ010023279.1:41041-56103 GCA_026543055.1 Argiope trifasciata
ATATATATATATATATATATATATATATATATATATATATCAATTCATTTTTACCACAAATTTTATCAAAAAACGAAGCGAGGCAAAAAGTTAATGCACAATCCCCACTCGGAAGAATGAGATTTTGAAAACTAGTTAACATTTTAAATTAATATATATTTTGCATTTTTTCACCATAATAATTCATAAATTTTTACAAAAATTAGATTTGATACTTTTCCAATCCTGCAATCATACTCTTTTTAATTCATATTTACTGGTAAAGGGTGTTCTGGAACTTTTTTCTTAAGATATTCCTATGAATTTTTGACTGATTTTATATCTAGGTTTTGTGGAGGGTAGAGGGAGTGACCATCATGTGAGGAGAATTATATAACCAGGAACGCACCCAATGAGCTGTATGGTTCGGATCATTAGCTTGATGAAATCGCCAGTTGTTGCAAAGAGAAAACTTCAGCACACAATGTGGCACTCCGATTAGTAAAATGCAGGGTTCCCGGGCAAGTGGCTGGAAACGACCCCCGCAGACCATTACTAATCCGACGCCACGCATCATAGGTACTTTAAAATTTTTTGTGGGCAATTTCTTGTTTTATTTTCTCCGGATACAAGGCTTGCCGTCGGATCCTAAAATATCGAATTTGCTCTCATCAGCAAATAAGTCATCCTTCCAATAAGAAAAACTCCTTGTATCCCCACCCCTTGAGAATTTTCGACCTTCTTTATGCGAATTCAAATATTAGATCGGTTTGCACTTATTCATCAAAAGAATTTTGCCTAGCTTCTCTTCCATTGCTTATGGTAAATAGGTTGACTTTTTCAACAATTTTAGTGTACTAAGAAAAAAATTTGCTTCCACTTTAAAAAAAAAAATTCGCCGTCCTGCTTCAGTGAAGGTCTTTCTTTGTTCTGTCTTAGCTTTATTCTCCACCTGATTATTGGTTTCGAAGCGTTGCATGGTGTCAGGAAACGTTTCTTGACTTGTCAACAAGCTCCGCTATTTGTGGTTCAGACACTCCTTCAGGTACATGTGTCACAACCCAATTTCTTAACTCAAGGCTCGTTTGGGCCTTGACATTTTAATTAAATTAATGGCTGCTTTCACAGTAAATGAAAATTACACTATTAAAATCCCCTAGAACAATTACAGACACAATACTTGCAAGCCAGATTTGAAATTATTGCTTCTTTATTGCGAGATGTCCGAGTTCGGTCTAAGAGATCTTTTTCACAAATATTGCTTTTGCGTCTTTAATTTATGAATGGGTTCTATTTGGTTTTGTTTTAGCTGTACAACAAATCCACAGTTAATAATTCCTTTCCACGTTTTTCTTATTCATCTTAAACAAATCTTAGCAGAAATAATTTTTTTTATCTGTGTCCTAGTTTGGCTTGAAGCGACTGTAAATGGCATGAATATTAAACTGAAAGGATTGATGCATATTTATAACTAGCCGCTCAGTTGGTTCGCCATTCTTGCTGTATTTTAAATTATCAGTTAAATACTTTATGTAACGTCATTGTCAATTAAATACTTTATGCGACTTGCGATTGCCAATTAATTACTTGCAACTCGTCTTTTAATAGCTACATCATCAAAAAAAAATTTTAGGTTCAAATTTTAATAACATAATTCACTCATCCATTTATGAATTAAGCTCGTACTGGACTATATTCCACTTTAATTATTTGATCAGCTCTCGCAAAATTTCAACTTTAAATTAAAGTGGAAATGATTAAACTGCAAATCGATAGAAAACGTTTTTTTTTTACCGTAACCAAGAATTTTTTTTAAATATAAGTAAAAGAGAAACATTATGTTTACTACTGAATGCTCATTATAATTTATGTAACATTTCAAGAAAAATATTTAAACATGAATTCTATGACGAATCTAAGTTTTACTTTCAAAAGGATTTAAATGATTCGTATAATATTTTGTTTTGGTTTATAAACATGATTAAAAAATAGTAAGTCTAAATTTTATGCATCTTTTAGTTCTAAGGAATCATCTTCTAAGAAATATTCTTAACATTTTAACTTTCAAAAAAAAAAAAAAATGAAGTTTTCTATCTTTTGCTATCAAATTTGATCGACTTATGAAACTTCGAATAGAAGTGTTAGGAAAATTCAGCATTTTCATTGTTAGGCCAATCAGAAATCCTTAATTAGGATTTGAGAAATCTTGGACGTTGGTTTGGGTATCACCTTTGAAATGGTCAATGAAGTAGTTTAAAATAAATCCTTTTTATTGAATAGTGATCTTTAAATATTCATAGATCAGTTACTTTTAGAATGAGTTAATTGAAGTTTATCTCTTTTTTATTAAAAAAGCAAACTATTCTTCATTTTTAAAGCATTTATAAACTCATGTCACTTACTATGTAGTTATTTACTTCATTTAAATCATTTTTATAGATACATTTCTATTATTGAAGTTTTGCTAATTAGCCATTTAACTTTGAGTTAAAAATATATACTATATATAATGTTTGCCTCAAATAACGCCGATTTATTTAATTAATAATATTGTAAAAGTTCAGAAAAATCTTTATTTTTAAATTTTTTTAGATTTTCTTTTTCAAAAAAAAAACATACTTCATATTTATTTCATTTCATGCAGACACGTGCCAAAAATTACATTTTTATATATTTAATTTACAATAATTATTTATTTTTTTAATTTGAGTTTTTTCTGTCTGATGGCAACATATTGATAAAAGATAAATTTTTTTTTCTCTTTCACTCGTAACGTGCAGATTAAATTTTGTTTTGTCCAAAATATAGTTAAAATATTTCTTTACGAATTCGTAAAAAATAGAAGCTTAAGTTATATATTAAAATACTGATACTATTCGATAGGTAATTTTTTCTCTTAATTTGATGTAAAAATCGTCTTTGTACTATAATACTATAGCGGAAAAACGTCGAAACTTTTACTTAATTTTTAATTAATACTAATTTTAATTAAAAATTTAAAAAAAGGGTTCCGAGGTGCACATTCCCGACCCCAAAGCATATATGTACCAAATCTGGTAGCTATAGGTCCAACGGTCTGGCCTGTAGAGCGCCAACATTGAGATTTATAGGTTAAATTATATCTAAACTTTATGCTAACAAGTTTATTACAAGTTGAATTTTCAGTTTTCGTTTTTCTTCAAATTACCTTGTTTTTAAAAATATTTATTGTATTAGCATTCTCAAAAACGATGAAAATTGTAACATGAATTTCGTGCAGGCAGCGTGCATATATTGGTGAATGACCTATCGACCAATTATAATTTAAATTACACCTGATAATTCTCTCTAAGTGGTTATTGATTTTAACAATATGATATTAACAATGACTAGTGCCTTCGGTTTCAGATTTAAAAATGCATGCCTGAACAAAGGGTGAAAAAGAACGTGCTAGTGGAAGCAAAATGTTAAAAAATTCTTCGTTTGCGTAGCGATTTCAGGCTGACAATTGAATTGGTGCAAATGCATAAATTCCAACGCAAGACAAATATTACGAGGTATCGTAAGATGCACACTCTTTAAATACGGTGGAAATAAAGATGCTTGACATAGATTGAATCATATTTAAGAACTTGGTTAAAATTATATAAATACTTTATAATTTCTCTTTTCATCTAGAAAGCAACTTTTGAAAATGCTTTCCTAATCGAACTATTGATTCAAACTATCTTATTTTTGGATTTCGCATTAGATCTTAAGCCTTCTCGGGAATAGGTCCAAAAATAGTTACACTCTGGTAAGTAATCAAACGCAAATCACTCTTACAATGCAAGACTAACGCTCTCTCTACAACCCTGAAGAGTTTAACGGTATAGAAGCATCGGAGGTTTGCTTTTTGAGGCAAACCTTAAGGAATAGTTAAATCGATTCGGAAGGGTTTTTTAAAATCAACGTATTTCCGATAAGAGGTTTCATTTAGATGCTTTCTAATTTAAAGAAATCTACGAGCACTATTCTATATGAAGATCAGAAAATGTGCAATATCAGACTGAAGGGAAAATGAATCACTGGGATTGCAGCCGAACCTCCTTTAACAACAGTCTTATAGTCCTTAATTACAATTGTTTGGTTATCTGAAGACTGAAATTAGAGAATGATCAGCGGGATGGAATTAAAATACTAAAAATTGTAGTGTGGAAGTAGTCATAAAATAAAAATTAAGTTTTCATAGATTGATTTGTAAACAAGAGCAAATGGTCTCCTCAAGCATTTTTTGCATATTCTCAAATAAAGAGTTAATTTCCTAATACCTTGGAAAATTTGGGCACCTGGTTCAAGCTAAAGCTTTCTTATTTTCTCAAAGAAGCTGCAGATTTTTTATACTCCGCATGAATTTCGCCCTTTTGCTAAACCTATCGAGATCTTTGGCGAGATGGTGGATGATTAATCCAAGTTTCGCAGTTCACAGCGTCTGACAATAGAATTAAACGCTTTCTTTCTAACCAATTGTAACTAAAATTTCCCCAGTTAATACACTTCCAGTCACAAAATCCCATACCAAATTTGATATATTTAAAACGCGTTTTTTTGAATTATCGCGTTCACAGAATTCTAACAGCACTGACAGACAGAGTGTCAACTCTTTGTTGGATTTGGCTCAACATTTGATAAGTGCCTACATGTAAATGTTAAATTCATCTTGTATTTACTTTTTCCGAACAGCCGAAGGAGTTGCTCAAAATTTGATAGGAATCTAAAAATATATTTTAAGTTTAAGAGTTAGACAATCTCTTTGTTACAGAAAGATATTTTTTAAAAATGTGTTATTTGAACTCGAGGAGGTTTAAATCGCGGTGATTCGTCTTAATTACGTCATTGGGCTGAAGATTGACGAGTTCAATACGTGGTCATCGAAAAAGTAAAAAGGAATATACAGAGAATCGTCCGTATGATGATCGCATTCTTCCACACCATTCTAGAGTATTCAAGGAAAGCGAATAAAGACAAGAACACATACACCTACCAGCTGCCCATCTGTCGCATGCCAGCTCATAAAATAGGGCGTCTGAATGCGAGAGATGCGGGCTTGCACGAGCCTGTTTCGGTTGCTTCATGCCTCTTTTTCTTTTGCAGGAGGACGCCTCTTTTCTTTTGCAGGAGGATTGTCTTGAATTAAAATAATCTGAATGAAGAAGCACAGGAACAGGAATACAAAAATTGAGTAGCTCTTAACACTATGCAGAGCGATGGCATTTCGAATGAGTTCATATTCGAAACAAATCAAAACGTCAGTCGTAAATATATCAGTAAATAATCGGTTCGTATGAATTAATAAGGACGGTGAAAGTGCATTAAGATGCTCAGCTCATGAAAGGTAACATGGGTCAGCTGATTCAGTCAGTCAATGATTAACCTTAACTGAAGTATTGTCACAAGTCATCCTTTTCATAAGCAGATGGAGAGGAAGTACGTTCCGAGAAGCGTCTAAATTACAAATAAGTTTGGCAGAAAAATTCGATTTCTTCGTCAAGGAAGGAAGATTCGTTCCCCTCAGGTCACAAGTTGGTTTTCTTCTAGCTGTTTCTCCATCCATCTTCTTGCAAGAAAGAATCACCACAGCGAGATAACTGCCTCGGAACCGAGAGAACCCTCGCTTACGCAAGAATGATACATAGAAAAAAATAAGACATATTAATAGGATGCTATAAAGAGTTTTCAGTCAATATTTCAAAAAGACAAGTAAAAAAGTCTCTCAAAAAATTTAGGAGACCATTTCATTTAAGTGCCTAAAGAATTAACCTTTAGCGATGGAAATACGAGTTATGCATATCAAGAGGATTTTGTTACAGAATCGCAAAAAAGTGCTACACACATCAGCAGGCAATTGTCACAGAAGAAAAATGATGATCGAGACACCCTTTGTCGGATCGTAGTTTACAGGAACGCAGACTCAGGTTTAAAATTAATTTACTTAGAAGATATAAATCTTTTGACGACTTCTGTTAGGTGTCGCTGCGAGTTGCAGTGAACTGCTTTGGCACGAGCGCCTGTGAATTTTTTTTATCAACGCATAGTGATCGAATTATTTAAGTTAATATTAGGTATCAAATTCTGATATATAAAAAATTATAAAGCTGCTGCTCATTTCAAAATCCTAAAATATTAATTGACAACAAGACAAAATTGAAAACAAAAATATTAGATTCAAACCTTTAACTGAAAAAAAAAACCTATTATTGTACTACAATTTGTACTGATATAAAGCTCTACAGATCACCGATAACTAGAGTAAAGTAAGAAGTACAATATAAACACACTTCGTCACGTGGAAAAATGCAATGTGAAAACAATTTTTAAAGGTTATAATTTATAAGGGAAATTCGAAGCTTTCATTTGATAACGAAAACACTACAGTACAAGAATGACACATTTAAAACCCATAAAAATTCTTTTTTAATTTTAATAGATTTGTAAAATATTTTAAATATATTCTGCAACACTAATTTTTCATGTTTTAATAGTTTTTTTGTGTTTTCATTTTCTTATGAATATTTCATCCTGGGTTTTTCCAACATTGTTGAGACGCAAGTAACAGTGGCAGCAACTGTACGTGCTGTTGTGGGAGTTCGTTCCTTTTTATATTGCACTGAATTACCTTTCGCCATAGCAAGAATTTTTTGTTTCCCTTATTAACTTTGAATAATTTGATGAACACTTAATAATTTTGCTTGAGGTAAGGGCATTCCAACAATGGTAATAATTTTTAATTAAAAAAACTTCCAAAATAAAAGTTTTGATTCTGAACTCACGCACATAAAGTTTTGGACTCGGTGGATGAATAAAAAACTATGGCAGTCTAAGGCTTAAAACAAATATATGTAAGAAACATTTAGATTTGGTATTTATTTACTGAAAAATTTTGAAGTACAATATTTTTGCAATTCTTATTTATTGATAATTGTCCTTTACTTTTACTTATATTCTCAATTGATGTTTGAGAGAAATTCTCTGAGAAATCGATTCGTTTTGAAAGTTCTCACCACGAAAATTGAAAGTTATCAAATGATGGTTGTTAGACGATTCATACTCATTGACTAAATTTATCAACATGAAAAATTTAATTAATACTATACTCGTATGTTGAAAAAAGCAGGGATCGCTGCAGTTCTAGAATGTCAATAAAGACCCACACCTCTTAAAAAATTGGGATTTGCCTATTTTTTTAAAATACAGACTAGCTTTCCATTTAAAACAAGATTTTAAGATAACTTTGTAATTTTTAAATGGCGCTCTATCAATTCAAAGATCGCTTCAAAGAAGTTCCACCAATCGACGGATGGTATGCTTTTGTTGTGGACATTGTTTAGCTTAGAGTAAAGAAATTCAAAGCCTCATAAATCGGCCAGTCATAGTGGCAAAGGAGAGAAACATTTTATCAAGTTATCAATGGAATATGATTTGCAAAATATAATTAAGAAGAATAGAGGTGTTCACAAAAACCGGTGAATTTCTCAACTTTACATTTATTGATACAAAATGAGCCTAACCAAAATTACTTTTGCATTTGGTAGTATTTTTCTAACGATCTCAAACGATTTTGGAAGTAAAATATTGCATCAGGATTAAAGAAGTCCTGTATAGACGAAGAAAAGCACGGAAAAGCTGATATATAAACTCCAAGAAAAAGGACGCTTGCTCTGATTAATTAGATGCATGCCTTTCCTCTTCAAATATTTTAATATTTTTTTGGTTAGAAATTGAACTTTACACTTGAAGTACAAAAAGCTAGGGCATCTTTTATCTTAAGGTAGGTTTTCTTCACAGCTGTTTCTTTCCAACTTCTCTCGCGCTTCTTCTCTACACGTTCTCTCAGTCTCCCGTCCCTTTCATTAACCACTCTCAGTCTCTTCTTCCTTCCTTCCTTCCCAAACCTTCTCTCATTCTCCCTTCTTCCTTCATCCCTCCATTTATACTCACTTTCACTCCCTCCCTTCCTTCCTTCCTCATTCTTTCCTTCGTTTTCCAATCGTCCACACCTACCCTTCATCCAAACCTTCTCTCCTCCCCCCATCCTTCCTTCCTCAACCTTCTCTCACCCTCCATTTCTCCCTCTAGCTACTCATCCTCCTCACTACCTTACTCAGCCTTCTCTCACTCACTCTTCTTCGTCACCTATTTTCCCTCACTCACTCTCCCACCCCATCTCCTCACTTTTCCGCCTTTTTTCCTCACTTCAATACTCATTTCAACCTCTCACCTTCTCGCATGCATCAAGTGTAAAGTTCACAAAAGAAATAAAACGATGGCTTTAACAGAAAAAAAAGGCATCCAATTTTAAATTTTGAGAAAGCAAAGAAACAAGTTCGAATTTTATCAAACGACGAGAGTACTGCTACAACTCGTACTTAAAAACTAAATATGAAAAGTAGAGGACAATTAAATATTAACAGAATATATATCTTTGAGTTAAAATGACGCCTTTACATACTAGCTTCTTTGAGCGATCCATTGATTTGACTTTTCAGGTTTAATGAGTATTGAAAATTTGAATTATTTCCTCAATAAAACATTTTTTAAAGCTTCGAATTATTGAATCTTTCATTTCAAAAGACTTGCATCAGTCAGTTCACTGTGCTTTGCATTTCCCTAAAAACAAGTCTACGTGTTTATAAATCCGATTCTATCACAGGAAAGAGCGGCAGTATTTTAAAATCGGAGCTTTTTAAAATGTTTCACCATTTCACTGGAGCCTTCATTTTAACAAAAAAGTTTGTTAATGGCATGTTTCATTTTGAAATCTACTGAAGAGGGAAAAATAAGCTGAATCTGCACATCTTGATAAAACAATGGGGGAAAATATCAGGATGAAATATTAGTTGTAAAAATGGGAACATTTTAGGCTTTATTTTAACAATGAAATTTAGTGTCGTAAAATAGGCTTAAAATATTCAAGAAGTTAATTATAACAGGAGCAACGGTAAAATCCTTTAAATTCCAAACGGCGTCTCGTGTGGCCGAGGAAGCGACTTAGTGAAATGAGTATGCTGAAATTTTTTGAACAATATACAGAGCCCCAAGAAACGAAATAAGGAAGTAAATATAATTCTAAAAAATAATCTATCATTGCCAATTGAATACTTTAAATAACTAATAAAGCTGAATATGTGTGTTGGTGCTCTACAGGACAGACCGTTGGACCTACAGCTACCAAATTTGGTACATGTATAACTTGACGGGAATGTGGAGCCCTTTTTTCGAATTTAAAATTAGAATTTGAATTAATTAAAAACTGAGCGAAATTTCGACGTTTTTCTGAAATAACTTCCGAAAATATGATCGCACAAATATGATTTTTACATCAAATTAAAGATTTTAAGAAATTAGCTTTCTAATGGTATCAATATTGTAACACGTAACTTAAGCTTATATTTTTAACGAATTTTTAAAAAAATATTTTAACAATGTATTTCAACAATATATTTCGGAAAAACAATAAAATTTAATCTATAGTGTAAGGGTAATATCGTATCAATATGTTGCCATTAGATTGACTAAACCTCAGTTTAAAAAAATAAATAATTAAACATATAAAAATGTAATTTTCAGCACGTGTCTGCATGAAATGAAATAAATATTAAATATGCTTTTTCTATAAAGAAAAATTTCTCAAGACTGACTGGTCTAAGAATGAAAATGTTGAATTTTCCAAATATTTCTATTCAGAGCTCCATAAATCGATCAAATTTTACAGCAGACGATAGAAACCTTCATTTACTTATTTGAAAATTGAAGTGTCAAGAATATTTCGTAGAATATGATTCTTTATCACTAAAAGATATATAAAATTTAAACTTAATAACTTTTTAATTATGTTTATAGATCAAAATAAAATATCATTAGCATCATTTAAATCTTTTCAAAAGTGAAACTAAAACCTGAATTTTATGACGAATATAAGTAATTTTTGTTGAACAATTCTTGAAATATTACATAAATTATTGTAATTATTCAGTAGTATACATAATGATTCTCTGTTACTTATGTTTAAAAAAATGTTTGGCTACGGTATAAAAAAATGTTTTCATATTCAATTTGCAGTTTAATCCTTTTCACTTTAAATTAAAGTTGAAATTTTGCCAGAGCTGACATGTAATTAAAGAGACATATCATGGGCTTAAGACTTTTATAACTGTCTGAGTGAATTATATGACTATCAAAATTTGAACCTTATAAATATTTTGATGAAGTAGCTATTAAAAGCCAAGTTACAGAAAGTATTTAATTGGCGATGTCATTACATAAAGTATTTAACTGATAATTTTAAACAGCAGTAAGATTGGCAAATCATCTGGTCACCAAAGGCGGCTCGTAATAAATAAAGAAGATGATCCAAAAAGTCAATTTAAAATAATGAACGACTTCTATATAAATAAAAAAGCAGAAGGTTTGTCTGTTCAAAATCTTGAATGACAGAAAGTTCTTCACCGATTACTGGGAAGTTTTGACACAAAGTTGCATTCGAATACGCACCTCTTTTTAAACGTATTGTACAGATATCACACCTGTGAAGGTATAAAATTGTTTAAAAAAGCATAAAACAAAAGCAAATACTACTAATACGCTATTCTAATATTTTTTTTATTTCTTTTCCTATTGCCTATTTGATGGTTTAGGATTTTTTTTATTTAATTATTTCGTTTGACACTGTTTTGGAATTGAGTCACGTCTCTTGTGATAGAATTCATTTTGAAAAATATAGTTCCGTTTGCAACTCATCTGAAAGTTGATTGAACTTTGTCGATTGATTTTAATTTCAATTCAAATTATATCGTGAAACTGATGTCTTCGGTTTAGTTTAGTTATAGTTACGTCCCGTTGTAAAGAAACACTAGGGCTATTTTGGGATGGCCCCCGTCATTTTGAACCACAGTCAGATGACGAGGACGACACCTGAACTGGCACTCCCCCTCAACACCTGAGGTCTTCGAATTTCGAGCTGATAGAAATATTTTGTATCTCGTTGCGTTGAATTTGAGTTGCATCGATTGTTCGGGGTTGTTTTTTATAAAAATTTGCAACTTTATATGTCTCAACCAGGGATATTCAAACAAACAACGAAAGACAGATTGTAAACCATGGATCCTAACCCAGATGAAGGCTTTTTTTCTTCGCATTCTGTTAATAAATGTTCCCTGTCCAATATATTTACAACAACTGAAAATTGTCAATATAAGTCATCTTCTAAAACTAGAAAACACTCTTACTCTGTAAACAATTCAATCCCAAAATGACGCAACCTTAACCCTTCCATCGTCCGGAATAGCTGAGACATTTGCTCTAAGCAGAGCTGCTCAAGCCGCTTTGAGATTGCCAAGGAACAAGTAATTTATGGAAACTCACTACTTCCTTCCAACAACACTTCCAAAGCCTCCGTCATGCGAAAAATATCGCAGAAATGCAAACTTGCAGGCTGAAATGAATACACAATGGCAAGTAAAGACTCTTGATTGCAACATCTGTGAAGAAACAACAGACCATCTGGGAAGGCATGAATATGGCTTGCCGGAAATTTCAGGCAAACATTACTTCGATCATTACCAGCAGACAAAGTAAATGTTTGCCTCTCTATTATGTGATTACACAAAAAAGACATTAAAACTACAAATATGGCTGTCCTGCTACAAAATAATCAATCAGTTGATATATTTCCACTTAGTGGCTGAAAATGGAGGATGGAAGGGTTGATCTGACCTCAGAACGAATTTCACTGCATCACCAATTTAGTGCTGTTAAAAATTGGTTAAAAAAAGTTTTTCCCGATATTCAAACCAATTATAAAAATCAGAATTGGTTGATTGAATGAACTAAATTTTCAGGAAATTATTACTTTCTGAAGATCACAAATTTTCATATGCCGTCTATGACGTTGTAGCATAGAGCTTGCCACCTTTAATAATGTTTTCCACAAAACATTATTTCCACCTTTAATAATGTTTTTTTTCTGCTGCAATTATTCCCAATTTGAAATTTGTCGGGCATTTTAAAATAGATGACAATTTTAACTATTAAAATTTTATAAAGATAATTTTCCTTTCTTTTCTTTTATTTTAATTATCTATAAGAATCTTCTTACATATTTCTTATAATTTTAACCACCTTATTTTCATTGATATTCAAGTAATGTTTATTGCTTAGTTTATCTTAGTACAAGTAATAATACAAATCCAGGCTACCTTCAATTTTGAACATTTCGTAATTCATTTAATGGTTTCTGGTAACAATGTCTTGAATAAGTCAAAAATTATATTACATTTTAAAATAACTAAAAATATCTGCTTAAAAATTCATCGAAAGAATAAAATTGCATGAACTAACACATCTATATTTTAAAAAATATTACAAAAGGAAAGATCAATTAAAGTAATTTCTAAGGAAATTCTAATTTTTGCATTAATGAAATGAAGAACGCTTTCATAAACAATCAATAAAACAAAACTGTGTTATAAAATATGTACATCAGACACTATATTTGACTATAAAAATATGAAAACGTAATTTTGTTTGAATAAGTCAAAATATTTTCGAAAGCATTTGTTACTATGATGTTAAAGCTTTAAAAAAATAAAATTTAGAAATCAAACCTTATAACGCATTTAAGCAAAGTTAGCATTTACAGTATCAGCACATCCACAAGAAATCTATCACAATACACATATGTAAAAAGTTATTTTTAACATAGCTGCCGAACTATGCATGTACAATGTTGAGAAATGCATAACTTATGCTGCATGTTATAGGTATTATGCAAGCTCAAAACATTATCATGTTTGAAATAAAAAGACATGGATGTAAATTACTTATTTCATTTTTTTAATGTTGAAATGTTAATGAAAGAATGATTAGTGTTACGAGCACAATTATACGAAATTATTAAATGTTAAAATATAATAAATTTTACATATTTTTTCAAATTTAAATAATTGTCATTGTAGATTTGAGATTTCTTTGAAATGGCCTTTAGCATGCAAAGAGTTAATTTTTGTAGTTATGGTGTCAACGAAATTTCATTCGTAAATATACTCATGATTAATTATTATTAACATAGTTGCTTAACTCTGTATATTCAATGCTAAGAAATTCTACCACTTTCTCACCACTGTCCCGATTCTAACATTCCGTTCCACGTGAATGTGACTTCGCGTGGTTTCGAGGGATTCAGCCAGCACGACAGTCCTTCGGAACAACTTAGGGAACCTCGCGCTCATGGGCAGGCAACGGCAACTTATCAGGCATCGCTTCTCAGCATACGGGGAGGGGTCGGGAAGTCAATACTGCACGGCAATGAAGAGAATTCAAATGATATATTTCATTTCATGCACCTCAACTCTCGACAATCAAATCGCTGGTTGTTTAACCCACTTATTCCTGAGATCATTTTACGAGGGGTGGTAAAAAAGTTCACAAGCAGCAGCAGTATTTGGAAAGTAGAAATTTTTTATTTGAATACGGTTACCCAGAGTGAAAATAGATGACCCAGCTGTCTTATACAAGTCGTTCGAGCAAATAGTGTTAGTACTGAGACCTGAATCAGCGACAGTAATGACAAGATGAAGTGGTCTCGCAGAGATGCGAGCCAAGAGACGATTTCTGTGGGCAAAGAATGTGGCCCATCCGAAATTCACAGACAAATCGTAGAAGTAGACTATTGTCAAAGTGAATGTCGTAGATTATTGTAGGTGAATCTTCGTTATTTCATCTTTGCAATGACTAGATTATATTAAAGGCATAATGGCGTTCTTTTGAAGCAGGCGGAGAGCAAGTGGTAAACCGCAATAGGGAAACGTTCAGGTGTGAGGTCTGGAGCCACCCCGCATACAGCCCCTATTTGGTTCCCAGTGACTATTTCCGCTTTCTTACATTGAAGAAACACCTACCCCAAACAAGGTTCATGTCAGATGGTGAAGTGAACCTTGCAGATGCAGAGAACTGACTCAGTAGTAAGGGATTTGATTATTACCAAGATGGGTTTTTAAATTGCTTCTGTGGTGTGATAAATACATGAAAAGGTTTGGTAGTTAAGTAGAGAAGTGATCGCCACTTGTATCTCTCAAAACAAGCAACTATTTTCCCTGGAGAACAAAAAAACATTGTTTAAAGAAAAAAATTATCTTTTTTGTATGTGTAATTTGAATCAAATTCAGTTTTTCTCAACATTTTATGCATCGTACGAGATTGCACAAGAAATCTCTGTAATAGTAACTCGTTTCATCTGGATAATTGCATCCGGTATAAAAAAAGGTGCAAAAATTATGTTTTTTAACACGTTTTCTTTTCAAAATTTCTGATTTTTTTTTATAAGTGGATTTTTTTAAATGTCTAAAATTATAATGCACTCCAAATGCCTCAAACTAAATTTGCAATTTTATTTCCAGACTTTAAATATTTGGGTGTCCCATTCTTTTTGCTTTCTTTGACGCTTCATATGGAACGATGGGATTGTTAATTTTATGATCATGTTATTATATGAGACCATAATCACCCTTTTGTGCTAATTTAATCAAAAATTTTAAAGTTCGAAATTTCGAAATATGAAATTTTGAATAGAACGAAAAAGGGAGGAGCTATAATGCGAGAATACATTAATTCAACTCAATATAAATTTTCAAAAACTGAAGCTTAACAATCTAACGATATGGCAAGGGACAGAAAGCAAAGATCAATAACTTCAAATCTGAGCAAAGAGATTGAGCAAAAATCGGGAGAATGCAGATGAATTTGTGTCATTCGATCATTTCACAAGAACCGAGGAACCATTCAGGAATCTGTTCAACATTGACTAATTCCTATTATCTAACGAAGGAAAAAATATTTGACAATTTTTCGTAAAGCCTCATTAGTACTCAACCATTTGGACGCTGACACTAGTTCGCCTGGGCTACATGCTCCTGTTTATACTAAAAATTTGTATACAAATTCGGGATCCATTCACTTTTAGCCCACGAAAATATACCCAACACACCATTCTTACCCGTCTGCAGATTTCACATGATTTTTTTAATAAAATTAATGATACGGATAAGTTTGAGTTTGATAATGTCTGAGTG
>JAPMOQ010023283.1:0-12302 GCA_026543055.1 Argiope trifasciata
ATATTTTAACCTTAAAATTTTTAATACATTTGAAAAGACAATTTTTTAAAAACTAAGATGGTGCAAAATTATTTGTACCATAATATTTTCGGAAGTTACTGCAGAAAACGTTGAAATGTTATTAAATGTTTAGTTAAAATTTCAAACCTATAGGATTGCTCCCCCTTAAACTTTCTAACTCACTCTCTAAAAAAACTATAATCTCAGAAAAAGACTTACATTGCATTTTCTTACAATAGCTAATTAACCTCTAGCTTGAATTTAGCATCTTTCCTGAATCTGTTACGTCTCCTTGGCGAGTTATTTGGCGCTTAATCCATGGTTAATATATACAATTAATAGATCTGAAAATATTTTTTCATACTTCAGATGATTTATTATGCCTATTACCATCCCAAAACCGCAAGTTTAAGTAGTCGAAGTTTCATCGGAATCGGATGAGCTATCCACAGCGCATAAGAGACACAGAGACACACATTCATTTTTATTTATATAGATAAAATTCCTTACATTTTCAACCTTTTATCTGTTTTGACGTTTTTGCAAATATGCGTTCTATACTACTTTTTCATTTTGTCTTCAGTGATTGACAATAACTTAAATCATCAAATTCACATGTTATCATTATGAAAAAAAATGAAGAATGCGCTTTGACTAAAAAAAAATTCTTAGTTGAAACATCATTTGCTACTTTTAAATTAATTTTGAATTTCCAATAGTTATCGGGCCCTCTATAATTTTGCCAATTTCACCAATTAAATGTCATTTGGAGCCCCATATTGTATGATGATTCTTTATCTTCCTGATGCCTACAATCAACACTCTGAATTTGTCGGTCAAATTTGGCAATATCCAACTTATATAAAACAATATATTATATTAGGTACCTAATTTTTAAAAAAAGGATTCAAAGCACGGGAGATCTCACACATTATCCATACGTCATACAATAGCCACATCTAATGAATGTTTAATTTATTTACTCTATGCGGTAAATGCATGAAATTATATTATATATAAATTTATGATCTATAATTAATTAAATCCCCTATATTCATTATGATTTATTTCAAAAGCTATGTGGAAACCAAAAATGTCTCCAATAATCTATGGCTTCTCAATTCAAATGAAACTACTGAATTTCAAAGACAAGACCTCTTTACTTATTACAAAATACAGAAAAGCAAAATCTATGGTTTATCAATTCAAATGAAACTACTATATTTCAAAAGTGAAAGCTCTTTACTAATTACAAAATAGAAAAAAGTAAAATCTTTGGTGATTAAAGAAGTGTTTCTAGGTTCACTCAATAAACATTACAACTAAATTATTTATATTTACTTTTTTTGTGTTTTGTATTATCCAATTAGTTTACCGTCTTATTCGTCAATTGTATTTATTTCCTCTAAGATTCTCTTTATTTTGTAGATAGTCATAAAAGATTAACCAATCATGCCTAATTATTATTGATTGCGTTCCATCTAAGTTAGAGAATGTTAAGCTTTTAAAAAAATTATATTATCTAAGTAATCACAGTTAATTCATAAATTTCAAAGGAAAAATCTTATTCCATATTAAGTTACTAGATATCACACTAAAATTATTCGTATTTTATTCAAATTTATTTTTAAAATATAATAAATTTATTTTTGTTCTGAAGAAATTATTTGTCTCATAGATTAGCTAAAACATTTGAAATATCTGAAAAGAAATGATATTTAAATTGATATCAAAAGTTATCCTTCGTAGCGGACATTTTTTTTAAATCTTTACATTCATAGATTTATTACTTTTATATTAGTTTAAGACCTGCAGATGGCGCCAGTAAATAATCTTCGAACCTACGATATTAATGAATCTTGTGATGTTACCGGCGTAACGTAAGAACACATGCCATTTATCATCTCATCGCTCACTCTCACACATTCTCCTGTTACGTCACATCTTTTCTCTTTCGGAAAGATGAACCATGGATTCCATATTTAAATTGGCGATGGGCATTTAACGTTGATTGCGCAGGCATGAATATAATTTCATTTGAATTAAAAAACTTTCAGAAAAATATTCAAAAATTATTTCTTTACTTCTTGTAGACATTTTTTGTCGAATGTTTGTCATGAATTTATAATTTTAAATATAGCAGTATGGCTGTAAATAAATTGCACCCGTAATTTTTGGAATACTTCATAATAAATTTTAACAGAAAAATAAAAATATGTTTATCAAACAATTACATAATAAAATTCGTGTTCTAGATTTTCAAATACCAAGTAAGTTAGGCATTCTTTTTCGATCTGATGGCTAAAAATGTAAAAAAGCAGGCTTATTCACTGTTGAATTACATAAATATATTTCAGTAAATCAAAATTCAGATATAATTTTTTTATAAATAGTCTAATTATTATGGCGTTAAATTCAAAAATTCATATGATTATATATATGATGCTTAGTTATAAGATTTTTCTCGATATTTTAAAAACTAATTGTACTAATAGTGAATTTTCTTCTTTTCAAATATAAAGTTTCCAATGCTTTCTTTTCAGATCTAATGGCTAAACATGTAAAAAAGCATTATTATTCTCAGTTAAATTACATAAATATATTTCAATAAAACAAAATTTAGTAATATTTTTTAAATCGTCAAATTATTCGGTTTTTAACCCGCGAGAACTCGCACCCTTTTTTGAACACGAGAACTCGCGCCGGGTATCTCATACCCTAGCTCCTTTTTGCTATTGAAATGTCAATTAATACATTTTACAAGCAAATCTTACTAAATTAAATATTACAAAATAGTGCATTTAAGAATTTTAGTGAATTTAATAATACTCACATACATGTTAAAGACAATTTTGGCAGATTACAAATTGATGTTCAACACAAAGACTTTTTTCACATTTTTGGCACATGAACCTTGATTTTCTGTCCTTATTACAAGGACAAAATGCACATCGTTTATAATTTGCTTTGAGTTTTTTTGCTGGTGGTTCCCTATTAGGGACTTCCAGTTCAATAGAAGTGCTTGGATAAGTTGCCTTTCTTTGAGGCTTACGATTTCTGTGTAGTTCTGAAAGACCAAGTCCCAGATTTTTCAAAAAGAAACGTCTGTTTCTAAACTGTGTGGGTGGATTTTTCGTGGACATCAACAAAATCCTGGCGTTAATAGCAGCCACATTCAACATTGAAAATAAAATAGCCATTGGCCAACGATTTGATATCCTCGCTGTAGTGTATGCTGCAGCCATTTCATCGACAACATCCACAGCTCCTTTCGTAAGATTATAAAACGTGATGATATCTGGTTTTTTCAATTCCATAGTGGTTTCGTCTATTTTATCATCGGTATGCATTGTTGACAACATAACAACATTTTTGTTCTTTTTTGCTGCATACGAAACAATTGTGGTTTCTTTTTGAAATCCAAAGACTGAAGAGTACAACTCCTTTTTCATCAAAAATTCAGGCGGTATTTCTCTTTTATTTTGCCTAAGGGTTCCAACTATTGTAATTTTATTTTTCAAAAGTTCTTGTGCTAGCTCATATCCCGTATACCAGTTGTCAGTTGTCAAGTTGCGTCCAGAATTGAAAAGCGGTGTCATCAACCTCATCACAATGGCTTTCGAGCTACAGTCTATTTTGAAGGGTCCATCGGGTTGCTTACCAGCATAAATCTCCATATTCCAGGTATAAAATATTCTAGAATCTACCAGTGCAAATATCTTGATGCCATACTTAGCGGGCTTTTTGGGCATATACTGCCGGAATCCGCACCGCCCTCGAAAAGGTTCCAATTTTTCATCAATTGTAACGAATTCTCCAACAGTATAAGCATTTTTACAATTTGTGACAAATGTTTCAAAAAAAACTCTGATGGGAGCCAATTTATCTCTTTCTCTTCTACTTTGACGATCATTGATATTGTCAAACCGTAGACATCTCATGAGAAAAAGGAATCGAATGCGGCTCATGGTTTTAGGAAATATGTCAATCCCGGTTCCATCCGTGGCGTATAAATCCTTCAAATTAGTGTGCGATGATTTATGAGTTCCACATAAGTATAACAGTCCAAGAAATGCTTTTATTTCGGTTTCATCTGTCTCCTTTGCATCTCGCTCTCGAGTAAAACGTTCTCTAACGGAATCGATATAAATGTTTGTGCACTGCACCATCATATTTATCATGTTGCTATCGAAGAGAACATTCCATGCATCTATGGGAGAAGCGACGTCTCTTGAATAAGCTGTATTTCCTGGAAGCTTACTAATTATATTCCTTGAAGGTTTCCTAACATTTTGCCGGTATTTTTCTTTCTGCCATTTTGTAACTCTATCTTTGCCAATATAAAAATTGGTTGTTGACAATGAACTTTCATCTTCTGTTTCTGTCTCAATTTCACTAGAAGAATCGTGATCGCTACAATATACTTCATCCCCAGAGTCATCACTATCGTCAGATAGGGGTTCATCATCACTAGAAACAGTCTCTATAAGGTGTCGAAGATATGCAGTTTCTTCATCGTAAGTCATATAGCGCGTCATAATTCACTGAACTCACAGAAAGAAAGGAAAGAGCTAACTGACGCGAGGACTCGCAAGGGTATGACATACCCCCGACCCCTGGTTCTCAAAATCTATTTTTAGAACAGAACTGGTTTTTCCCCCTGCTGAAAGAATGCGACCTTGAATACAGCTACACGAAATTCTGGCCAAATCCGATAAAAAGAAAGTAACAAAAACGTTGAATGAAAATGGACCGGGCATGTCATACCCGGTGCGAGTTCTCGCGGGTTAATACAAAAATTCATATGATATTTTTATACTTAATTATAAGAGTTTTCTCGATATTTAAAAAAATAATTGTACTTATATTAAAATTGCTTCTGATGGGATAATAAATATTATTTACAAATCTTATGAATGTCTAAGATCTTTTGTGAGTTTCCTTTCATAAATGATTCTTGATTTCTTTTTGTGGTCTTTATCTTGCCAGTCGTCATACCTTCTTTCTTACTTCAAATATATGCTCCATTTTTTATGGGGGGGAAGGGGAGAGAGATTACAAATTTAATTGACTAGTCCAATGAATATGTTTTAACTTTCAGATTTAAATATACATGACTTAATTCATATTTTTATTATAATCTTATGTTTATTAGTTCAGTATCAAGATATTTTGCTGGTATAATAAATAATAAATATGGATTTTGTTAAAATAAAGACATATTGGCACATGATTTCAAAGAAAATAAAAATTATAGTTGAATATTTAGTTTTACTATAAAAACGTAAAATGCATCCATTTAATTGTTGAAAGCAATTTTTTTTTCAAAATAAGAAAATTAATAATATTAAAATAGCTTTATGTTACAGGGTAAGATATATATACTCCCATTACTTTATAGTTACAAAATTAATCTACGATTTCAAATAAAAGGTTTTAACTATAACACAATTTATTCATTAATGATGAAACAACCCAAATTACTATTAATGGACCTTACCTTTAGGAATGACAAAAATTCATGTGATAGATTGTGCCCACTTTAATAATATCAACCCACACAGGTTATTTATAGTTTTTATTTTTACAATTTTTTCGCTTATTTATTCATTTACCATAGGAGCATAATATTGCCAACTGAATAAAAAACTTTAAATAAAATACTTAATTACAAAATTATTAGAAATTTCAACTTTCAGGTTGGGTTAAATTATAGCCCACCAAGCAGTAAATGGGACAATTTTAACCCACCAAACCCTAAAAATCTAAATTTAAGTTTATTTTATATTAACATTATCGTATTAAATTATAGAGGCGAGTAAACTTTCTAAAGTTTTTTGTTATTCTTTTTTGTAACGTATGGTCTTTAACTGAGTTTTGATCAAAATAATAAATCATGTTGAAATGTATTTATTTCAACCTTATTTTTATTCAAACTTATCTCGATTTGGCTCGATTAATTTGTATAACTTCAGTAGTTAAATAAGCACAAATTATTAAAAAAATATCGTTGTTTGTCTTCAAAATTTTGATTTTTTTTTCTGAAAATACAACTTATTTCTTGCAATGTATTCTTCACATCTTTTTTCCGTGTAATTAAACATATGCTAAAAACTCTTTTTTTTTTCTTGTCCTACAAGCCAAATACGTCACCGGAAGTTTTACCACTGACACTGATGAAGGTAAATGCTTATTCTAGGGACGTTTCTTCAAAATCGTATTAAGAAAATATGTAACTATAAAGAGTTGGAGGGGCGTATGTGACGCTGATTTTTGAAATATAGTAATGAACACTCATGGAACTCACTGCTCATAAAAATATTATGTTAAAAAATTCACTTCCGTTGGATTCGTTTCATAGTGTAATGAGTGTATGGTGTGAGATAAACGCAATCAACAGGCCTCAGTAAGAAAGAACAACGACGTATATTTACACAGACATGACAGAACAAATACGACAAATATTTGCAGTCGAGGCGAACACACAGTAGCACACAACACCAGTAGGCACACAAGTAGAAATTCGGTAGTGACAAGGCCCAGAGCACACAAAGCGGCCAGACATGATCCTCGGAGCTTTGCTATACCATGTCTCTTTCTGACTGAAACTTCATTTCTCTCTTCTCACTTTAGTTGCAGGCTCACTACTAATCAATTCACAAGACATGACGACGACAGGATATGGCACACAGCGATTCAGCACTCTTTCATTACTTCAACATTCTCTTGATAACTCCGACTACATAACTACTCTTCAGTTCTGGGCTATTATCCATGACCAATTCAAGACCTCTCCAGCTTGAAAATGCCGGCTTTTTATAGTTATCGGGAGGTAGGGCTAGAAACTTCCAAACCAGTTAGGCATATTTCGATTCTTAATGGGCGAATAATGAAAATTCTCAATGTTTCGAGAATAATCCATTTAGTCGCCAAGATAAAAAAAATCGCCAAATGGCCAATAAGTTTCTTGCCAAGCTTTGGGATCATTAATGCGACATCCAACAGCAACAAATTTAGATTACTGTGAATCATTCTTTCTTGTGATGACGCAATATGTGCTGGGAAGCAAAAGTACAAGTTTGTAACAATACAATGTGCATTTTTTTAGAAACGAGTTAATAGCTCCTAATGCTCCATCCTTCTAATAGGGTTTTTTTTATATTGTCGAGGATTTTTCCTCAATATCTCATTAACTATGATACTGATGCTATTTCTGATACAGCAGTTACCGAAGATTTGAAAGGAAGTATACTAGAGTCCACTTCCTTTCAAATAGATTTTCTTTCCAATTTAATGACTTTAAAATATCTTTAATACATCAGATGACGAAAATAAAATTCCCAAATGTTTGTTGTACGTCACATTAATTTCTGATAAAATCAAAAGAGATACAAATCTGGACGGACGGTATTTGAGATCACTGCAGTGACGTCATTATCTTCAAACAAGCGCTAACTATTCCTCAATTATTCAGCTATTCATGTAGTATTAATCTTTTTTTTTTCCAATTTGTCTAATAAAGAATGGCTTTCAAGTTATACTTTAAAAACCATTCTTTATTAGAAAAATCTCGGATTAAAAAATAAACATTAAATTCAAAAATCATTCAAAAATACTAAATATCGCCCATAGGAGGCAAAATATTTATTATATATTATACTATTAAATATTTTAATTCTATGTAAAATATACGTATATAGACAGATAATAATAATTGATATAAAGATATGGGTAATACCAAAGGGCCGCGGTGTCCGGTGGTAAAGTCTCGGCTTCGGAACCGGAGGGTTTCAGGTTCGAGACCCGATTCCACCGAAGAACCGTCGTGTGAGGGGGTCTGCTGCACGTTAAATCTGTCAGGCCAAATGTCCTCCCGCTGGTGTTGCGTGGTGTGGAGAGGGGGGTGCCAGTTCAGGTGTCGTCCTCGTCATCTGACCGTAGTTCAAAATTACAAGGTCCGTCCCAAAATAGCCCTCGTGTTGCTTTAAACGGGACGTTAATATAACTAAACTAAACTAAACATGGGTAATACCAATTGAATTATTTTATTGATTTTTATACAATAATATTCAATAAATAATACTAAATCCCAAAATAATTTTTATTTAATGCTATTTTTTTATTCACTATCAACAAAGATGCTGCATGAAAGCATATTTTATGCTAAAATTTGGAATTTATGTGTTTTATGTCGTTATTCTGCACAGAGCACAAATTGAGTAGAAAATGTATAGTGAGCATACGTCCCAAATTTCAAGAATGAAATTCCTCGTTCTATTTTATGGCAAGCTGGAACATTATGACGTGATTTAGTTGGAAAAGCATTGAAAATTAAAATAAATATCGATTTAAAGTATCTTTCTCCTCAAAATTTCAGTAAAACTTTTATATAGTTATACAATAAGGAAAACTAGACCACATACGCAATTTCATTTGTCTCAGTTATTGCATAGCAGCAAAATCTCTATAAAAATATAAAAACAGACAGCAAACTTTTATGCAGATTAAATCGAAAGATCGAAACCTTTTCATATTTACTCGATCTGTTTTAAAAAAAGTGAACTCGACAAGCACGAAATCAAAGACATATTCATCAGAATTCATAAGATTTAATATTCTAAGAATAAATTGAACCAAATTTTGAACTAAAATTATCAAAGGGTTGAGCGAACGTAGTCTGGTAATTATCACAATTGTAAACGCAATAACTAAAAAACGCAAATAATTATGTAAAGTAAATTCGGCATGTGATTTTTTTTGATAAAATTGTAGTTTCATGAGAAGTTTGGGTTTCCGTTGAAGTAAAATAGCCGAGGCTGCGGTGGCCTGATGGTAAGGTAGTTTTGGAACCTGAGGGTTTCTGGCACGATACCCGATTCCACAGAAGAACTGACATGTATGCGGATCTGGCGCACGTTAAATGTCCGGACCAAACGCCCTCCTGCTGGTGTGGAGAGGGGCGGGCCAGCTCAGGTGTCGTATTCGTCATCACACCGCAGTTCGAAATTGCGAGGTCCGTTACAAAACAATCACAGTATTGCTTTAAAATGGGACGTTAATTATAACTAAAAAAATTGAAAACAGCCAACACCCGTGAGGGTTTTATTTTCAAGTATACAAAATACCGATGTTTTGCGCTATGAATATAAAATACTGATCATTAGTAGCTTTCCTGTCTCTAATTGAATTCAAGAATTTTTATAATTGAAATACAAATGACAATATGAGGCCGAAGTAGCCTAGTTGGTAGAGCATCAGTCTCGTAACCGAAAGGTCGTGGGCTCTGTCCTCGTCTCGGCTAAAGACCGACTTGTTGGCTAATGGCAGTTGGGGCACGTTAAATATGTCGAGACTGCAAATTCCTCCAAGTTCCCATAATAAAACGATACCTCTGGGGGTACTGAATCAGGGATGAGTCGGTCTCTGATTTGGATCTAAATTCTGACTTCTGGATGGATGAATGAGTGTATGAATGAGTTCAACCACCCCCTAAAAAGGGCTGTGTCGTGAGTGGAGCTACAAGTCTGTCTTCTGCCCTCTGGGTGCTCAGGGGTCTTTACTCTCAGAAGCTACTGCACCCCTTTCCGTAAAAAACAGGGACACGACAAAAAAATGGCAATGCCTCTATTAAGAAGAATACCAAAAAAGTTTCAGGGAAACCATTTCACCTGATTGTATCTATACTCTATAAATTGGATTTAAAAAATCTACATTATAAAAATCTCGAGGACTATAAATCATTGAGATTTCACCCTTTTCCCCCATTAAAATATTTGTTTTCTTTGCCTACTCTGCAACAAATGTCTTATTTCCTTTCCTACACATATGTGGATCTTGAGTAGATCTAAGACTATTTTGCATAGCATTCGTGAATAATAGCTATGAAATATAAATCTTTGACATAAATTTATCAATTTCTGTCTTAATTTATCAATTCTAATTTTTTGATATTTATATGAATCTGTAGCAAAATTATGTATTTTTGGTAATTTTGGCCGGCCACTTGACACCAAAATTTGGTATAAAACTACAAACATAGTCACTAGAAAACATACCAAATTTCATTGATGGAAGTTATTGAGTTTATTTGTTATTGTGTTTACTTGCATTTCTCATACAGACTGACAGACTATCAATTGTTTGTCGGATTTTTTTTCAAATGTCTATAATTCAGATATTAAATTTGTGTACCAAATTTTATCTACCTAATATTTACGTTTTGTTGTTATTGACGTCTGTTTTACTCTAACAACCAGACGTACAGATCCAAATGGATTTCTTTCACAATTTGGTAGAAATCTACAATTTTAGGTCATAATTTCATATACTGAATTTCAACCACCCATCTTAAAGTTTTTCTAATTACTGTGCTTACGGCCGGAAGTATAGAAAAAATGGAGAGCATGTATTTTTTTGTGAGGGGATTCTAAGAGTCGATTCTGGAGATTCATTAGAATCTCGAAAACGAGTTCGAATTTTCTAATGACCTCAATACTTCCTCTATATTTCGTATACTAAAAAGGAAAGAAACATTTTACTAATGATCTTTTCAGTTATAAACAAAAAGGATATCAAAGAATTCAACAAGAGCTGAAACCAAAATTGGATATAACCACTAATAAAAAAATGTTAAACAAATCTGAGCTTGACAAAGCATTCTCAAAACAAAAACCGCCATTGCGGAACATGGTAATGATTTAGCACTTATCTGCGTTTCTCCGTTAACATGTGGCACCGTAAACAGCGATATCAATTAAAATCCAATTTAAGCGATAAAAAAATGAAATATAAAAGATAATGCTGTTTAAAGCCTTGTGGTCTGGCAGTCAGATAAAACCGAAGGAAGTTCTCAAGACCGTTAGATAAAAGCGAAGGAACCATTTATTGTTAATCGGTTAAACTTTAACCAATAAAGCGCTTTTGTTGAAACATCATTAATCTTTTGCTTTCTAGCGGATACTCTACATTTATATTAATATGTGGTCTTGTAGTAAAACTTTCAATCGATGTGATTCCTGAATCACGGAATGGAGTGGTGTTTTCTCCAAAGACATGTTCTCGAGGTTCTATTAATCACTTTTGCAGCCGCCGAATTTCCAATAATGCTGCACACGGTTTTCTTGGCAGGTTGCTTTGTTGTATCTTATATTTATACTAAGGTTCTTTGATGGCGTTAGTGGCAACTGCTTTGTAACCATTTAAAATCCTGATTGATTTTTTGATGTGGTATAAGTATCTTATAAACTAATATAAATTTTTATAACTATTATGTTGAAAGCTGATGTGTTAGATATAAAAACACGATACTTCAATGCAACTACTTTGCACTTTCTGTTTGTAAAGATCCAAACTTCGCTCGGTAGGTTTTTTTTTCGTAAAATAGCGTTTTTTTCAGAGAAAATATATTTAGATACGAAGTGAATTCTGATTATGTATGATTATTTTTGTATATCACCTGAAAATGAGCAAATGGCTAACTAAATTTAAAAAAAAACATAAATGAAATCAGTTTAATATGTTATTTGAATTTGTTAACACAATAACTGCATTATTGCTGATTTATAACAGCCGGTCGTATTCGAATTCGAATAAAGGTATATAGCGCCCTCTCACAGAATTCTGAGTTACCAGTATGTTAATATTCAATGTAAACGATACAATTCCCACAGAAATTTAAGAGATGGTACTATATGATTTTGTCACCATGTCAGCAGATGAAAGAAGTTCTAATAGTTTTTCCAATTTTTTTCAGATAAGTCCCCTATATAGTTAAAGCGCGAAATCTTATCCAAGCATAAAATTTAATCCAAATCATTAGAGCCGTTTCCAGAAAACAAGAAATAAATTTTTGTATATACATAATTTCTCTTTTAAATTTATAAGATGCAGAGCACCAAATTCGTATTTATAGCAAGGAAGATGATATATCAAGAAATTTGTTAATTATCTTTTCCTTAAAATAACATCTATGTAACATAGTCCTTAAACTACTTCGAAACAGAAATTCAATTTAATTTAAATTACAAAATAATATTAAAAGAAATGTAAATAGAATCATTAAAAAAATTCATCGCATTTTTGTTGCAATGAGAAAATTTGTTTAACCTACAGTGCTCTATGCATCCAATCGTGATGTACGTAACTTTTCAAAGAATCTATAAACAAGAAATTCATATATATAAAGATTTATTCCAAAAATAAATCTTTGCTATAGTTATTTTATCGTGTTTCTAGCAGAAGAACCAGATTATTGTAATTAATCTTGCAATAAATAAGGGTTTTCAATGGACTTTTTTATGAAC
>JAPMOQ010023311.1:0-11792 GCA_026543055.1 Argiope trifasciata
GTAATTTTTTTACAAGCTACACATCATTAATTATCTCCTTACAAACAACATATCATTAATTATCTCCTTACAAACAATACATCAGCAATTATCTTCTTACAGGCAACACATCAGTTATTATCTTCTTACAAGCAACGTATCATCTTTTTTTTTACAAGCATGCACTATCCTATGTATTAAGTAGCGAATTAAAAAATTGCGAATTTTGAGCAGTATGCCTTAAATTAAAAATGTGTATAAAATTTATTTATTATTTTTACTCAAATGTAAATTGGACTTTTAAAGTGGATAATGAAGTGTTACTCTGACATTTTGTTGGGCCGAAATTGCTTTGCTCTGCACCAATGAAGATAACACTAGAATCGTTTAGCTCAAATTTTATCCCCTTTGTAGAGGACGGCTCTGACTTTCTTTGTGAAAAATTTCAAATTTTGCTATATTTGGTTCCTTCAGATTCAATAGATCTCAGAAAATATGATTATTCTCTAATTTAAACGATAAATAAATTGGGATAAAAAGTTGTTTGAGACGGTCACAATACATTTCTTGAAGCCAATGCCAGTCATGTAAGGATGTTTGTGAGAGCGCCTAGGATTGGAGTCCTTTTATCTTTAGTTCAGATGGAAAGAAGGGATAGTGACAAACAAATTGTACTGAGCATAAATTTTAATTTTTTAATTGGTTAGAATTTACTTAGTAGTAATTAGAAGGGACATTACAAGAACACAAACAAAACAGCAACAAAAAAATTGTAGTGGTTGTAAATTCTTCCTAAAAATTTTCATTGGCAGTTAGCACGATCGAGGCCGAAGATTTAAGGGACTTAGTTAATTAAGCAGAGTACATTTATTCTTGAAGGTGGAAATCGAAACATGGCAGCAAAAATTGTAAAAAAATACTGAATATAATACTTTTTCTTCTTGTATACAGCCGACTACCCCACAACCACAGAATGTAGTAGTATCGACAAGCTTTGTTGGGGTCGACTACTGAAGTTTTGTCCAACCTCACATTGACCGATCACTCAAATTAACATTCCTTTCGGGGTAGTGAATAGCTATCTTTCTGCCCACCTGCACACTCTGGAACGAGACTGTCCATCTTTGACATCAAATCCTTCAGGGTTTTGAGATGACCTGGTACCATCAGTACTTTTCTCAAATCATTATTGACAATCTTCAGGTTTTTCCTTCACTCTGAGATCTCTACAAATTCCTTTCAATAGTGGTAAACAGTACCCATTTTTCCACAAATGCATTTATCTTTCCGCGTTCTTTGAAATCTTCGAAAATAGGCAGGAAATCTCCCATGTCCAGATATTATTTGGATTTTCTGTGGTTGTTTTCTTATTTTAATTTCCGGATTAGGAATCAAGTCGAAAGTGACTCTTCCTTTTTTGGACATATGGAATCTGTCAAACCATTGTAGTTTTATTTCTTCTCTCCATTCCCCTTTTAAGACGTCACTTGATTTGGGGGCAATAATATTAATATTATCTTTTAGTGTTGCCAACTTCCCATTGGGATATATTACCATATATCCCAATATGGTCCTTTATCCACTTCAACTCTATCGACTTGTTAACACATTTTACCTTTTCTTTTATTGTCCCTTTTTTATTATAATTGTGAGAGGACTGTATGACTTGTAAAACTGACTAAATATAATACTGATAAAACATACAAACATTTTTTTTGTTTTATTTTGCTTTTGCTTCCGTTTACTTTGCTGTCCAATAACAATTAATTTCTTTTATCACTAAAAAAATATGACAGTATTTATTTTTCTATCAAAAAATAAATATACAAGCCGGAATAAAGGGCCCATCATCCTAAAATCGAGTGGGCAACTGAAGCCTCTTCCAATGCCAGCATCGATTGAGATGCTTGCCTTGACGTTAATTTGGAAGTGTCCCGCTGGCATCATCAGCTTCTCTCTCAAGGGACACGCCTCTTCTTGTTTTGCTGCCTCTCAGCTGTCCAGGAATTTGAAAAGAAGACACGCCCACTCTTACGAAGATGATGATTAGCCCTCAGCTCTGAAAGAAGTGCTGATACCAATTCTAGAGCTAAATATTCGACAGACAATTGGTACATTTTATTAGTTTCGATGAATGTTGGTCTTTATGTGATGTTTGTTTGGAATTGGATTTGCCCACAGCTCTGAAACAAATGGAGATACCTATTCCGGAGCTAAATTTTTGATAGACAGTTGACTAATTTTATTAGTTTCAATGAATGTTAGTCTTTATGTGATGTTAGGTTGAAATTACTCAATCGAATTACGCTGGAGTTCGGGATGAACGATAAGAAAGAATTCTATCATGTGTTACATTAGCAATTAATCTCTCCTTATATAAGATAGTTTAACATCACTAACTTCTTTTAGCTATTCTTCAAGCTGAAGGAAAAATGTGTTCCTTATGTATGAAATATCAGTAAAGAATTATATCTTCATGCAATAAATATCTTTTAAAATAAATAACTTGAAAACGAGGATAGATAAAAGCATAAATCAATTTTATCGTATTAAAAACTATAAGAGTCTGATATAGAAATCTTCTAATTTTAGTAACAAATGGCAATGACAGCTAGCACTGAAGGCTGAAGTACTATAAATATTCTGTATATAGAGGATTATGGAAGTTCATATTGCTTTCACCTCTAAAGCAATCAAAATGTGTACCTTTCGCTTACTTGTCATAAACAAAGAATAAAATTATCTGTAATTACTCTGCAGTGTGTCACCAGAATTTGATACACAACTGTGAAAATTAGTCTCTTCTGGTGTTAAAGGATTGTTGCTATATATAAATTCTTTTATTGTTTCGTATAGAATGTAATCGTGAGGATCCAGATCGAGTGAATACGGAGGCCTACTTATGCCTTTTCCTTAAGTATAGATTAATTCATCCGGAAAATCAAAAAACTTAATGCTTATGGATCAAATTATCCATATCTTGAACTATTTTTTGATCAGTTGATCGTCTACGTCTATTTAGTGGTGACAAATTGTTGCAAAAGCTCAATATATTTCTGAGTTGTCATCACTTCTCTCCAGATAAAGGGCTCTATAATGCTTTTGCAGGTGACTTCATCACAAACAGAAAATTTTAGGGAATAAAGTGATGGTACATGAAATAAATGTGGGTTTTCTTTACTTCCCAAATCCCTAACTTTTGTCTGTTAGTATCACCATCTATTTAAACGGTAGAATTGAAAGGGAAATTTGTAGATATGGAGGTGCTGATGAGAAAATAACATCTTTGAGACTTTTTGGGTAATGATGGCTGATTTTCTGTTATTTTTTATTATTGTTTCAGGCTGAACTCTTTTCAGAGGGGCTCTTAATCTCATGTGAAGCGCCATCTCTTGGTTGATTAGGATTTTTTAGAGCAAAAACCATGCTTGATCATGCTGCTCCAAGCAAATGGTAAAATATTATAGATAGAAATATAAAACCAAGTATGATAAAAGTAAAAGCAGAAAGTTATCAGTATACAAATACCAAAAATAAAAGTTCAAAACGTACAAGGTTAAAAAGGTAAATGAAACAAAGAAGCGAAAAACGCATTACCCTGATGCAATGTAAAAGTCAGGCGTGAATGGAAGTTAAAAAAGTTAAATACAATTGTAAATGCCAATGGATTTAAAAAAATTGAAAATGTTTGGATGGAATTTTTCACCCAACAGGTCTTGTAATGTTAATGAAGATGAGTTAAAGAAGTGAAAACGAGAAGAATTAACCCTGCACAGGTCGCGAGGATTACGATAGTTACAATAATAGAGTTTGATGTTTAAAAAATAATTAAGAAGTGCCTTGTTATGTTTAAAGTTGATTGAAGAATGTTGATTAATTATTTTGGAGTTTTATTTTGATTTGAAAACGGACTACAATTGTAATCTGCGTGACTTTATAGAGCGCGACCAGTGCAGGGTTAAAAGACGGGTACTTGATTAAAATATGTTTAATGGAAAAATACGCACGACATGTGGGGCACTTAAGAGCCACCTCGCCAAAAATGAGGTATTTATGCATATAACGAGTATGCCTTATACTGAGAAGTGTCAATTTGTCATCAACCTCCCGTACTGGGTGAGCAGGCCACAAATCAGTCCTGGTTGCTGCTCCATCAGTTGGAGCAACAAGTAACTAAAATTATGATATTTTTTATATTAGAGTAACTTTGAAGGTGTGGAAATGTGGGAAAAAAGATACTTTTGGATAATAATGATAGATTTCCTGCGATATTTTGTTTACCTCAAGCGGAATTTATTTTATAAGTATTCATAATCCTGAGTATTGCGCCGCCTGTTGGAGCAACCTGTAACTGAAATTTTGATGCTTTTAATGTCAGATTCTTTTAGATTTGTTTAAATTAAAAAATGGTTTATGATAGATTGATATTTTCGAAGTAAGGAGTTTTGAAATTGATTTAGGAGGCTTCTATCTTAAAGTAAAAACATTGATAGGTAATCAAATATAAGATTTTAGAATGCACAGTTGGATTTTGTATAGAAATAATGTTCTTCAAATATTTGAAGTAATAAATTATTTCTACCCAAATAATTTAAAAAGGCTTTTTAAAAGTTGTCATCTTTAATGATTTAATTTTTCAAGTAACCTCAAAGGTGCCCAAATATTTTAGGAAATCGAAATAAATGAAATTTCTGATTATTCTGCTTAAAAAATGATTTCATGAAGAAATTTAATATTTCACACGAATGTTATTTATTTGAAAATTATAATTTGCTGAAATAATGTATTTTAATGAAAAAGGAATTAGCTACCTCAATCGAAAGAGAATGGAAAGTGATTACGATGCAAATTTTTCAAGACTTAATCTCAAAGAAACCTAAAATACACAACACCGTTAATTACAACAAAAGGAATTCTCACCATATTCACGAAAAAGAAAATTAACATATTCTTTTTCAATCGGAAAGGAATTAATGTCAATTTGATAAAAGCAAATAATATTTTGGAGAAACAGGAAAATTGCGCTAATAATGATTAATTTTTTTAAAAAAAGGAAAAATTTAAAAAGCAAAATAATTTCTTCTTCTTTTACAATGGCTATCATTTTTCTAGATTCGAGGCTATTCCACTATATTGAATGAATTTATCAAACGAGACCAGAGGTAAAAATCATTAGTGGAAACCAATCAAATAATAAAGTCAATCAGTTAGAAGAAGAAACTGTAAAGCTGCTTCGAAAAGGTTCTTTTTCCTTCGTTAACACGACAGAATTGAAATGAAAATAAAATTAAAATGAAGAGAAAGGAATAAAATACCTGGAAGTTGAATTGCTGAGATTATTTGCTCAATCCCCGCTTTGAGTCACGTGATCTTTTTGAAAATAACGAGTAAAGATGCTATCCGAATTTTAAGAATTTCGCATTTGTCACCGCTTGGTTGGGAAAAAAATAGTTAGAATTGAGCTAAGAGTTAACTTTTCTAAATAATATGCTGCATCCTGAGAATGACTACTTTTATGCTCCTCATCACTTAGATTGTTTATAATTAAGATAATTTTTGCTGCATTAAAACTGCTTTTGAGGGGACAATAGATTTGAAAATAAGGAAAAATGGATCGAAGAATGAAATTTGATTTTTATAGTTTCGTCATCAAAATACGAGGGGTGATTCAAAAAATATATGTTTTAACAGTATTTATGCTTGTTAATACATATGCATTTTATTAATACATACGTGTTAACAAAACCCATAAAAAACATATCCATATGTATTAACAATGAATACATAAGTAAAAATGGTACTTATAATATAAATACAAATGGGTTAAATCTATATGCATTATAACCCATTAGTTAATACATATATATTAACAAATGGTAATTAAAAAGCATATAAGCAGCCATTTCTCTAAATAATCACAAAACCTGTTGTGGCATTTATCACACCTCTGAGCCAGTTTGAGAAACCGTCTTGGTAATAATTAGATCTCGGGCTAGTGTACCGATTCTAGGCATGGTTTTGAACTGCACCATCTGATACCAACTTTGTTTCGGATGTTTCTTTAGTGAAGCGAAAGGAAAATAGTCACTAGGAGCCAAATCGGAGCTGTATGGAGACTGGCTCGAGACATTCCACCTAAATGTTGTCAACAATCTCTCTTGCTCTTCAAAGGAAAGGCACCATTTCATCCCATGTTTTCTGCTTTTTGCTTCATCCCCATACATTTCAACGATTTGCCTGTGAATGTCCGATGGGGACACATTGCTGACCCACAGAAATCGTATCACGGCTCGCATTACCGTGGGAGACCACTTCTCTAGACGTTTTGCCATTACTGTCTCAGTTCCAGGTCTCAGTAGTAAGACTATCTGCTCGAACAACCAATCTAAGACAACTAGAGCTATCTGTTTCCACTCTGGGTAATAATACCTCCATCCACAATTTCTTCTTTCCAAATACTGCTGCTGGTAAACTTTTTTTTATCATCTCTCTTAAATGCATATAGTCAATTGAAATGGTGTTATTATTCAGTAAAATGCATATTTGAAAGACCTGGTAAAAACAAAACTATAATTTAATCTATTTTCTCAAAATGATATTGTAATTAAATTTGAATATCTTTGAAATGCTCCACGTGTCTTAATTTTTGAAGAAATAAAATAGAATTGCAAGTAAAGACTTTGATTAAAAATTAAAATAAAATAAATAGGTGATGCATTTTATATTTCTTGTTTCTTTGAAATAATTAAAAGTCAATTTTAATTCCCTGAAACATGACAAATAAATGATGAAAATTCATTAAGTACTTAAAAACATTTCTAAAAATCTAAAATTTATTTGGAATTACCAATTTCAAGATTTATTTGAAATGAATTTATATTGGATAATATGGGAAAAATAAAATTAAAAGTTAAGTCGTCTGGAATATTTTGAAAAAAAAAAATGTTTCTTTTCATTGAAAAATAATATTTTATTAAAAAAGGTTTTTAAAAAAGAAATTTGATGTACTTATATTTTAATATATGTGTATAAAATATTTCGAAATTCTTTGCAAGTAATTCGCAAAATTGATTAAAAGAGTCCAACTTTCCAGTAATAAAAACTTTTAATATATTACTTACTAGTGTAAGTTGAGTTTGTAAATTATTAGTAAATACAGAATAATTTTCATAATTTTGACTAGTTGGTCTCATATTTTTATTTTTAACTAACGCAATGCTTTAACAACGCAATCTTTTATGTTATCTTAAAATTAATTTGCAAAGAAATTTGAGCCTCAAAGAATCTACACTCTTTCTGGAATTATTGGCTGAGAAATTATATTTTCTTTCATTTGTATTTATTCTGATCTATTAATTCAAACTGCTTAAAAATTTACTTCGGTACACAGTTTCCAGTATTTCTAAAAAATTCTTGAAAACTCTTCAATATATATTTTCTAATTTTCTGACTATCTAAATTGTTTCTTGATTCTGCTATTTTCCATGTTCATTTTGGAATGATTACTTAAGAGTGAAATGACAAATGGCTATTAACTGATGGATCATTATTTTTTCCAAGGATTTTATTATAAACAAAAATAAATTATTCATTACATTTTTTTTCATTTATTATTATTATTTTTATAACTAAATTTGTGAAGATGAACTAATAAATAAAAAAAATAATTTAAAACTAGTGAATGCATTTTCTACTTTTACTACAAATTAACCAAAGATATCTTAATTTTTAAGCATAGTTTCTGTTTTTATGGTTAAGGAATATATTAAAATTTAACCTTCCAGCGGGCGCTGCTGTCATACCAACATAAAAGATCGCACGTATTTCCCACATACGCTATAATAAATTGTAAATTTTCAAAAGCGTGACTACTAAAATTATATTGCAAATAGATTAGGATTCATAACTACAATCACTTTAAACCTAGTTTTAGTTAAAAAAGGAGCAGAAACAATGTAAACATAGATTGCAATAACGATATAAAATGACTACAGGTTAACTGAATTAATTTAAATATATATGAAATTGTCGACATTTTGACAGAAAAATTTTCATATAAAATATAGAAGTGAGAAAATACAGAATTTATGTATAAAAAGGAAAAAGTAATTGGAAGTTAAGATATGAAAAGGAAGAAACTAGTTTCATTGTTATTTCATTGAAATTTGAGCAAATGTGTTCAGTGTTCTCCAAACGTATAAATCTCTGTCAAAACTCACAACCGAACCTCGTGATTCTAGTCCGCTTTTCTTTTTGGCAAGCATTTTTCCTGACGTCGCATCTTCCAATTCTTCAGTACCTAGTTCGGCTGTTCTCTTTAGCACCTTTTACTTTAGCACACTTTTTGGAGATGAGGGGGCTTTTTTTCAACATTTTTCTTCACAAGTGCATTTGCCAGCTGTCGCTAGTCTAAAACAACACTGATTTTTTTGTAAAATCATACAAAAAGAGATTTGACAAAAACCGACATGAACGGTCGCACGTAAATCTAAAACACAAATATTTGATCGGCAGAGATCTATTGACGCCACAAACTTATGACGACAACTGAAAGTAGGACAAAGGGAGGGGGACAAATAGCCAAAGACAGAGGCTCCCAGTGCCACCAGATCTGAAAGTATAAAACGAAATTCATCTGTAGTGTATCTCTCACTTATGCGCCCGATGGAAGATTAAATCAATGAATAAATGAATTTCGTCGCATAAAACGGTTTGTGACGTGTGAGAAGCTAAGAAGAGAATAAAAATTATTCAGCTCATGGCTATATTTTACGATAAATTTTTATAAATAATATAAATATTTGGCTGATGAAGTTTTGAATAATTAAAAGAGTTCCATAAAATTATCTTTATTTTCTTACGAGACGATAATTTATTTAGAATTCATTTGTTTGGTGAAAGAGTTTTTCATTTGAGTTTTCTATGCATATTCTTTTAAGAACATCAAGAGCTTTGAATAACTTAAACAAAAACTTCTTATTTCCAAAGTTTTCTTTCTTTTGAAATCAATCATCATGCTTCTGACAGAGAACAGCAATATTCTTTTGACGATTCTTAAAAAATATTTTTAACTTCATATAGTTTGCATGAAAATAAATTCTTTCCAATTTTTTAAATGCCTTGAAAAAGGAAAAAAATGCCCTGTCCTTTAATTTTTGGAATGGAGTAAATAATAACAGTGGTTTATGGCAATTTTCATAAACTCATCTCTAGAACGAAAACGAATTCACATCTTTGAAAATTAAGCGACGAGGAATATTTATGAATAGAAAGATATCGTCTCTCTATTATAATTTAATCTATGGTTAGGCGAGAATTTACTTAAAATAAGGAAACACTAAATTTTTTAAAAATTAAGTAATAATCGAAATTAATTTGCAAACACTCTTTTATAATCTCGAAAGCTGCATTAAAGTAAAAAAATAAAGAATAATAAAAGTTAATTAATTGCAAAACTCCCCATAAATTTATGATGCAAACAATTTGCTTATGAAACAAGGATATTTTAAATGTTGTATATAGTACTAAAAAAGAGGTTTTATAAATTTAATTTTCTTGCACACTTTGCCATACTAATCTCCTTAAAATTTTAGGATAAGAAATGATTTTACTTAAGAGTTATGTAACCGGTATTTGATATAGATAAAATAGCTTTATTTGTATTTGAAGTTAGTTCTTCCATTGAAGAAATTGAAACTTTATTTGGAGATAAAACAGAAGACCTTTAGATGAATAGATATAAAAGGTCTAAAATTCGATTAAAATCTCTGATTCATACAACCAAAGTATAATAATTGAGTAACTTCTCGACAAAATGACAAAATAATGTTTTTTAAACATTATTACAAATTTGAAGAGAAAGTGGGGCTCTCAAAAAGAATCCAAGGAATCCATGATAGAAAGATTTTGGGAAAATATCATTATTTGGAAAAAAATAACAAATAAAAAATTATCAGAAATATTTATTGCTCTTGAATATTAAATATGATGTCGTTAATGATACTACGCAAAAATGTAGCAAATGATTTCCAAAATTTCTATGATTGCAAAGGATGTATTCTGTACATCGACAGATCATGGATTGATGAATTCCATTAAGGTATCCGACTACGATTGAAAGAATTTTTCTGAAAAATTGGATTAAAAACAATTTATGGTTTTTAGATGTATTGTCAATTATAAACATTATAAATACAAAAAAAGTCATTTGAAAATATAATATAATTTGAGAAACAGGAAATTGTGTTGTAAATTGTAGTGAAATTTAACCAAAACAGTTAACACTCTACACAAAATGGTAATGCAGCAATCCTATTTTTCTTTGTACACAAGTTATCGAATATAAGGATGAATGACATGAACAACAATCTAAGAAAAATCTTGAGTTGCAAAGAATTTTTGTGTAAAAATGTACGTATATATGCAATTTTAAAATCAATTCTCAATTTTTCTAAAAACAGTTATAAATGAAATGTATTTCACCAACAATAAACAACGTATATCGTATCCATAATAGCTTTGATTGTTCTTTTTTTTAGTCTGCTAAAATGAGGAGAACGTGGAAGTCAGCCGGCAGGTTCATCAAATCCAAACCATCACTGACCAAAAGTGACACGCAGCTGACTCTGAGTACATCTTTCAGAATAGAAAGACACTCCATCACTTTGAAATTGTATATTATACTCCACAGGGTGAAGCAAATGTGATAGAATCCGTTCCAAAAAGATGAGATAACTTAATAATTTTTAGAAATGTAACAATAGGTAAAGCAATTCAGGCCTTGCTGAGAGATCAACAATCAATCATTCTTTGACAAGTGATATTGAGGTAACTTACTAAAGTCAGAGATGCGATAATAGGTAACACAATTCAGACGTCCCTGAGAGATCAATCATCAATCAAACCCTACCAATCATTCAATATAAAAAATATTGTATTCTTGTGAGCCCATTAACGTATATTATGAGTTAAACATGCCACTTTCTGTGAAGTGCTACTCATTAGTACATAAGCTATAAGATGGAGAATGATATTAGAGGAAATACCACTAAACGCACACGTATGGGGCTATGACTAATAATGATGTACTCTTTGGAATTGATATGAATGTAAGATTTCCGCTCGAAAGGCACAAAGTATCCTATTATAAGATCTTTCTACGTCAGCATCGATGGAACTTACGATGGCACTTGGAATTATTCTTTATATCAACAGTTTTGGATCAGATACTGGTATTGTCATTCGCCTCTACTTCAATACATCTTGTTCCATGGCCAGAGAACATGTCATTCGAGGCCTATGAATATTCCTACTACCACTTAATTATCCTAATTGTTAATCACCTTTGAAACATCTATTGATCAGCCACATCTGTCTGGGAACCCTCCGCGACGCAATTTTTGAGCTGCTCTTATATTGTAAATCATTAATCCATACAATAAGAGAATACCTACGAGCTTCCTGTTCATATAGCGTTCCATGACACTTTCAAAGCGATTTCCTTCAGTGATCTGGCACATAAATTTTTAGGAACCCTCCTTTATGAAAAAAAATCCTTAAACTTTTCTTGTGTTTCCATCAACCCATTCATACATTAAGAGAATGCCTACGAGCTTCCTGTTCATAGAACGTTCCATGACATTTTTAAGGCGATTTCATTCAGTGATCTGGCACATAAATCTTTAGGAACCTCCCTTTATGAGAACAAATCCTTAAACTTTTCTTGCGTTTCCATCAACCCATTTATACATTAAGAGAATGCCTACAAGCTTCCTGTTCATAGAACGTTCCATGACATTTTTAAGGCGATTTCA
>JAPMOQ010023314.1:0-22674 GCA_026543055.1 Argiope trifasciata
ATATATAATGAGAGAGAGAGATAGGGAGACGGGGAGAGGGAGAGATCAATAGAGAATTTTCGTGATTGTTTTAAACCGGTTTAACTGGTTAATGACTTAAATTAAGACAAATAATGACTTAAAATATAATGTTCTCAATTAAAAATTGAAATTTGTATTTGTAGATTAAAAAAAAAACTTTTAGCTGATTTAAATAAAATTTATACTAAAAATATAGTAACGAATTTATATCGAACAAAGAAACGGTCAAATCCTTTAAAAATTTGGCTCAAAATTTGATATATATCAACATTATAGACACAAAATTTATGTTCCAAATTTTGTCGTATAATTTTTTACGTTTTATACGTATCTTGTTTGCGTATACATTGAGAGACCGACTTCTTATAATAAGTTTTAATGAAATCCATTTATGGGATTCCTAGCTTGATGAAATTCGATGTAAATGACGAAAATCTAAAAATCTGATGTAACGACCGCATACCAAATTTCATCAATAAAGCACAAAATGTTTTTTAACTTATCATCTGAACAGACAGACTAAATTCTAATAATTAGTTTTTTCTAATTGGGAAAGGTTTGAAGCGTGGTGATTTTTTTAAATCTTGGATTCGAATATTTTGGTCAACTCAATATTTTTCTATGCATATTTCCTAAATGTAAAGGTATAAAAAAATTTATGCATATAAAAATCATTAACTTTTAATTTTGAAAATTTCCAGACATGAAACAGCATTAAAATAAATGATATATCGATATATTTATATAATCGTAATCGGTACGATTCAGCATTGCTACGATGAAAAATAAATTGAAGTAATTAGAATTCTGAGCATGTAATAATAAAACCTTGATGCAAGCATCCAATTAAGTTTATTTCCGAATCAGATGAAATAATAACTTTAATTAGCTGATTAGAAGTAATGGTGCATGGAATTAAAAAAAGGAATTTGTATGCAATTTTAGTACTTATGAAAAATAGGGGTTTAGGGGAAAATAAAGAAAATGTCTGGGTTTAAAATAGAAGAATAATAATACGCATGCTCATTGTTTTATACAAATGCTAATTTAATATGATTGGAATGTTAAGGTCTTCATTTAAATTCTATTGTTTAAGATACGTCTAAGATTTTATATTTATTATTCCTAAATATAAAATAAAATTTATCATTTAAAAAATTTTGTAAAAAACAAAAATATCAGTTAGCAAGTAAAAAATTAATAAAGTTGTTTTTTTTATAATTTCATTAATCAATAAAAATTTTATAACTTCATTAATCTTTCGAATCCCTAATGTTTTTATATAGTCATTATCTATACATAAACTCCCATATCTAAATACCAATTTGATGAGAAGTACTTTCTTAGTTTTATTAGTATTTTTTATACTATTTCGATAAAGTATTTAAAGTATATTACAATTTTTTTTTGTTTTTTTAATTATTTTTTAAACTATTCAATAAAGTATGTTACAATTATTTTTCAGTTTTATTAGTAATTTTAAAATTATTTCAACAAAATGTTTTTGTTGTCTCTCCCCTTTGGATTGAACTCCAATTCAAATCAAATCGAAGATATCGGGGAAAAGGGGTGCAGTAGTTTCTGAGGGTAAGGACCGCTAAACACCCGGTGCCAGAAGTTTCACTTTAGTTCATATGAATGTGGCACTCTCACACTCACTTTAACAACCCCTTTTAATAAGAGGGACTTTTTCATTGATAGAACACAAGGTGAAGAACAACAATGCCAGATCCAGGACTCGAAACCTGGACGCCCCTAGTCAAGCCAAGTTCCAACGACCAGTGAATCTTCAGATATGGCACACTTTTCCCCTTTGACCATCTCTTGTGGTTTTCTGGGGTGCTTTGATGCGTGAAGAACCTCAGAAAACCGCATAAGAGAGGAAATAGGGGAGAATGTGCCTTGTCTGTAGACGGACAGGTCGTAGAACATGGCTTCAAGGGGAAGACGCTCTATCCCTAAGCCAGGACGCCGATTCAATAAAACATTCATATATGAAAAAAACTCGACGAATTTTTCTGGAAATGAGGTTTCTGCTGTATTTAGGCCAGGCTTGCAATCAAATTACAGCGCAATTACCATATAGCTTCATAATTAAAGAAAATATATGAACTAATTCATTTCTATACGTAAAAAAGTCACCTAATTACCAGATCTCATAATTACTATGCAATAATTACTACAGACTGTATGCAATAATATATGCAACAATTACATTTCCGTACGAACTTCTTAGTTATTCGTTCAAGAATCAAGGCAAACGAGTTTTTTTTTAAAACAAAAAGTGGCAGGTGGAGGCAATCGGTTTTTCTCTATCACCCCCACCAAAGAACAAATAAATTCATATTCCAAGTCTGCCGAGCTCTCCACCCCACGGTGAGAAGAAGGAAAAAAACCCTTACAGGTGGCGGCGACAATCATACCTTCTGCAAATGCTTACCTCCAAACACCGACCCTCCTTTCCCACAAACTCCACACTTTCTTGATCCACTTAGCGAAGTGAGCCAGTGAGGAGGTGCCGAGGGGTAGAAAAAATACCCACCCCCTCATTTAGCGTCAATTAAGATTAGCCCTAATCAACAATGGTGTCATTAAAGTACTTGGAATGAGCTATAAATTTTGATAAGCGGCCCGTCTTAAACTTCATTAGGGATGCCGCTCTCGAAGCAAAAGGGGTTTATATATACGAACCTTGACGACATATCCGTCCAAATCGTCTGCCCACCTTCCCCCAAGGCTCTGGGGATAGCACCATTCCTCTTTATCGTCAACACAAACGATAGGAAGAGAGAGGAGCTCTCGTTAAAATACAGTTAAGGTTAATTTTTAGATCGTTCCCGAAGTGATGCGATCTGATTGATTTCCGGCAGTTACCGTGCATGTTCTTTGGAGTGCGGTCGGGTACCGGGGAGGGCCGGATGCCATTAATTCAATAGATACAAAGTGGCGAAGAATTTCGAGAGAATATTGGCAACGAAGGCAGCCATAAATAGCAAAAGGCAACTTGAGTTTTCGTATGTGATATGTACGCATTAGAAAGTAACTTTGATGAATATATTATCTGTCAGTTATTATCCCTATAATAGGGAAGATCTATATATATATATATAATTTAATAAATACCCATTTTTAATTCAAATTAAACTAATGGTTTAGTTTAGTTATTTAAACGTCCCGTTGTAAAGCAACACAAGGAAATCAAACTGAAGGAATTGTTTAAAATTATGAATGATTTTCTCTAGTTACATTAACTTGTTAGCAGGGTATGATGAAATATTTCAATGTCAAATGATTTGAATATAAATTAATAACCCGGTTAACAGATTAACAATTTGAATTTCTCTACTCTTATTTCAGTGTATATTAATACTACACCAGGAACTATTCATTTTTTTTTTTAAAAAAGGGACAACTGCTTTTTTTCCCCAGAATTTCGCACCACACAAATGACTCATTCTATCCTTTACAAAGGTTAAGTAGAACAGATCTGTAACATACCAATTCTTCTGCGATCTCAAAGCAAGGAAAACATGCCGACCCCCAGTAAATCGAAAAATATCATTCATATGATTGGTAGTACTTAACAGGCAATGTGCCTATGAAAAGTGACTTTGAAAGGAGCATTCAGAATGTTAAAAAGTCTCTCACGCTTTAAAAAAAATAAATAGTAGGTTTTATAGAGCTTACTCATAGAAAGAGTGCAATTTTGTGTACAATAGTAGTTAACAGACAATTTTTCTAAACAAAGTGATTTTGAAAGGTTTATTCCAAATGTTAAAAAGTCACTGGCGCTTTTATTTTATTAATACCAGTTTTTATAGACTTTAGACCTACAGTTTTTTTATGCTAGTAGTTAAGAGATAATATGACTTAGTGACTTTGAAAGAAGCATTCCGAATGTTGAAAAGTCGTTGAGGTTTTTAATTTTCATAAATAGTAGATTTTATAGTTTAGACACAGAAAGTGAATGGTTTTTTATATTTCACAAAGCAAAGTGGCTTTGAAAGGAGTATTTCGAATGTTAAAAAGTCTCTGACGCCTTTTTTTTTATAAATGGTAGTTTTTGCAGAGCTTAGGCATATAGAAAGTATAGTTTTTTCATAATAGTAGTTAGCAGGCAATATGACTATGCAAAGTGCCTTTGAAATTAGCATTCCAAATATTAAAATATCACTGACGGTTTTTAAAAATAAATAGTAGATCTTATAGAATTTAGACACATAGAAAATATGTCTTTTATAATAGGTAATGTGATTATGCAAAGTGACTTTGAAAGAAACCTTCGAATAAAAAAAAGTCACTGACACTTTTTTTAAAAAATAGAAGATTTTATAGAATTTAGACAGAGTGAGAGAGTGTAGTCTTTTTAATAATAGTAGTTAATAGGTAATGTGACTATGCAAAATCATTTTAAAAAATGCATTCCAAATGTTAAAAAAGCCACTGACACATTTTTATAAATAAAATTAAAAAAACGAAAAAAATCAAGTAAATTTCTTTAATTTTTAAAATGCAACATATTTTCCATAATACTTATTTTGATCAGACAGTTTAGATTCGACTAATTGAATTCATTCCATTCAGTAGAATATTCAAATATTTTCAAGTGTTATGGTAACAAGAAATATCGCAATCATATCGCACTAAAAATAATTAAGTGAATTACAATACTATTTATTAATTTATTTAATATATCTTAAAATTTTACATTTCGCAGACGATTATATTTATTTTTTACTAACTACAAGTTTTGAGATGCAATTTAAGAAAAAAAAACTATTTCTGGCACAAATAAAATAAAGCAATTTCAAATACGTATTCTCACATGAATACTTTCTCATTATTTCACGAAACAGTTCCTGCGTAATATTATCCTGATTGCTTTGAAAAGAGATCAATATTGTCTAAAACAAACGAAAATATGCGAAAGTTTATTTTTATTTTCTACAAGACTTCCAATTTCTTCGTAATAAAATCCTCTTCTCTTTTGTGTACTGACTGAATCATTAGTTACTATGGTAACAAAATCTTAGATTTGTTTCTTTGAAAACAAAACAGAAGTTTCATTCCACAAATAAGTAATATATCAATTCTTATTTGTCGATATTTCACATCATTAACCGGATAGTTCCGGTTTCAATCAGAATAATTGAGAATTACTTTAATAAAATGATCCTGCTACGACTGTTAATATTTAATTATAATCAATAAAATTGTAAGATTTCAAAAGGATCAATATTTCAAATTTCAAAAATCAATTCAATTACTTCAAAAAATAAAATTTCAATATTTAAATCAAATATGATTTACACATCATTAACCGGATAGTTCCGGTTTCAATCAGAAAAAATAAGAATTGCTTTCTTAAAACGGTTCAGCTACGATTGTTAATATTTAATCACAGTCAATAAAAATAGTAAAATTTCAAAAAGACCAATTGAGATTTTCAATATTTAAACCAAATATTATTCACATCATTAATCGGACAGTTTCGATTTTAATCAAAATGATCGAGAATGTTTCATTAAAATGGTAAAGCTACAATTGTTAATATCTAATCACAATTAATAAAAATAGTAAAATTTCAAAAAGATTAATTGAAGTTTTCAATATGTCAAATCAAGTTTGATTTTCACATCATTAACCGGATAGTTCCGATTTCAATCAGAATAATTCAGAATTGCTTCAATCAAATGATCGAGTTACGATTGTTAATCTTTTTTATAAAATAATAAAATTTTAATATTATAAATTTAGAAATTCAGTAACTCATATCAAATATGATTACATGAAAATGAAAAATGCAGCAACTCACATCATCTTTTATTTTTGTTTAATATGACAGTTAACATATTTGAAAGCTAAAAAAATTCATCGTTGAATATAAATAAAACATATTTATAATTCGCTGTAAGTAGCAACATTTTATGAAAATAAGTGATCTCTTTGTTCATATATAAATTAAAATAATAAATAAATAAAATAAAATAAGTACAATTAAATTACACTTTTTACTGAAATAAATTTAAAATTATATATTTGGGGGGGGGGCTATAGGTATTTTCATTAATTTTTTTCAATACATGAAATTGTCAAAATTAATTTTAAAAAAATCCTAACATTATACAAAATTTGTAGAAACGGAACAACAAAAACATAATCTAATGACAAATTTATTATATATATATATATATATATACCAATTTCTTCTCAAAAAACAATATTTAAAAAGCTATTAGAAGCTGAAATTACATTCCATCGATTAAGTTTTAATCATATAAATTATATCAATTCAAAAACAAAATATAAAATTATTTATGAATAAAATTTTTATAATAATTTAACATAATACATAAAATCAGCAAATTAAATTTAAATCAATAAATGTTAATAAATTTATTCAATAAGATTAATAACTTATTAAATGCCATATCATTAAATTACTTAATTTGTTATTTACTTTATTATATTTTAAATTTCGCACGATTATAAAATTCCAGTCATATAAATTATATAGATATAATAGTAATAATATATTATTTTTCAATGAAACTTTTAAAGCCTTTTAACATAGTGCATAAAATCTGCAAATTATATTTAAATATATAAAGGTAATTAAATTATTTAATAAGGCTAATAACTTTTTAAATAACGCATATTATTAAATTATTTAATTTATTATCTACTTTATTATAGTTCAAATTTCGCATTATTATTAAATCCCAATCATATAAATTATATCAATATAATAATAATAATATATTATTTTTCAATGAAATTTTAAAAATAGTTTAACATAATGTATAAAATATGAAAATTATATTGAAATTTATAAAGTTTAATAAAGTTATTAAATGAGATATGTTTTAATGAACATAAATATTTGATTGTTCCACATATTATTAAAATTTCTCAAATGTGTAAATATTTAATTCTAAGTGACAATATACAATATTAAATAATCAAATATCAATAATATCAATGTAAATATTTATGTAATTAACTCCAATATAAATAACAGCATTAAATTAGAAACAAAAAAAGATAAGATATAATTATCAAACTCACATATAACCCGTTAGACGCAACGCATCGTCGATACAAGCACGGATACATAATCCTCGGGCTTTAGTGAGCATCTTACAGTGGATCTTCGGATTTTTGTCATCCTATCATCATTTATGTTCCTTAAATACTATATCTAATAACTACGCCATCTTTAGTCACGGTGAAAAGTATATATAAACTGTGTTTAAAAACAAGCATTTGACCGGCATTTGAAATAAGTCTAAAAATGGCGGCTTTTTGAAAATATTGGGTTGTTACCATAGTGATTTACATGACGCTTGGCAAATTCCTGATTATGAGTTTGGGATTCACGTGCAATATATGTACACGTTTTAAAATATTGCAGATTTAAAGACTTTTTTTTATTTATATTCTGTTTAAATAAAAGATAAGAGTAATTTCAATTTTGCAAAAAAAAGTGAAAAATAGTATCAGTTAAATAATTTTTTTATATATAACAATAAGGATGTATAAAACATAAACTTATAAAAATAAATTTAAAAAAAAATCCGATCTATCAAAATTTGCTAAAAAATAACTAAAGCAGTAATTAATAGATAAATTAAAATCCTTTAATTTTTTCATTGGAAATTTTCATTTCAAAAATAATAAGCAAGATTTCCTGGAATTATATGCAATTATTGAATTAATTACAGAATTTATTATATGACATTGAATTCATTACAAATTAATTATTAAAAAAATCTTAATTAATGATGGTTAATTGTAAATGCAACACTAGTATTATATTAGAAATTTATTTAACAATTATTAAATGTTTGATATAATTTAAAATATATACAATTTATAAAAATATTTTTGAGCCCTTGTTTTAACAGAATTTTTTTTTACTTGCGCAATTCTTTCGAAGAATTTTTAATAGAAAATTAAATGTAGTCAAAAATTTCAAATTATACACAATTTTCAGGATACAATTAAAATTCATAACTAAAATATATATAAAATATTTTTTTCATTCAAACTAAATATTCCAATTTACAAATTATTTTATCATATTTTATAGATAAATATAATTAATTGCAATTCGATTTTACTTGGCTTAAATTCAATATAACTTTGCAAATAATAACACTACTTAGAAAAAAATTAATTGAAACTATAAATATAATGCATTTAAGAATGTACTTAATTGTTTTATTTTTGTTAAAGAATGTTAAAAAGAATATTGTACCAGTTTTACCCTTTATATATATCGTAACTGCCCCAATAAAGAAATTGAAAAGAAGTTTTGTCCCGTTTTAGGGCTATTTGGGGACGAACCTCGTAATTTTGAACCGCGGTCAGATGACGAGGACGACACTTGAGCTGGCATCACACCTCATCACACCACACCAGAGTGAGGACGTTTAACGTACATCAGATACGACGGTTTTTCGATGGAATCAGGTCTCGAACCTGAAACCCATCTGCTCCGAAACCGACACTTAACCACTAGGCCAAAACGCGGCTCGAATTGAAAAGGAATCGACCAAATATGGCGGCAATCCCAAAGCCCTGCTCAACGGTTTCCAGTAACTATGGTGACGATGTGACGTTGGAAGAGGAAACAAAAAAGAAAAGATTTTCACGTGCTTCCGAAGACCCTCGCTTTGTGGTGATGCTGTTTTCGTATCATCTTTCCGATTTCTATATTTTGCTCTCATTAAAGATAAATATATCAATACAACACACGATTGGCAACAAGCTTCCACAGAAGGTTCCAAGACTCGCTCCTTCAACATTAAATATAGAATATTGGAATCTGTCGGATCGGGGTCTATCCGCACGTGATGCGGTCACGTGTGTTGTAAACAAAAGTTGTCGCAAATTGTTTTGTTATTTTTATAAGCGCGTTCTTTAAAAGGCTCGTTTTTCTTTAAAGAAATCGGAAAGTAGTTTCGTGCGTCATGCTCTTTTAAGTGCATTTAGACGCACTGTGGCGATTTTTTTAAGGAAAATAAAATTGAGTGTTTTTGTAATTTTAAATAATTCTGTAATAACAATACAATAATGAACAAAGGATCTTTTTTTTAATTCAATGCATGAGCTTCCACGGTTTTTGTTTTGTTTATTGATATCATTTATTTTATGTGTGATTTTTGAGGATACGGAAAAAACGTTTTCGGTATGGAATAAAAGATCTCGGTATTTTGGTTTTAAATTCTATATTTAGCGGGCATTCTATCAGCTTCAAGTAAAAATATTTTTATGAAGACGATATGATTTGGAGGAAAAGGTAGAAGTTAAAAATAGTCACTTGCATTTCCGATTATCAAATGTCCGATAATCACGAGTTTGGTACTCGTGTGTAGATATTATTTCACTAGGAATGCTAATACCTTGGAATTTTTATTTCCTTAAAGCTATAATTTTCTTTAATAATTCAATTATTACATTATATTATATGAAATCATTGAAATTTATTTGTACATAAAACATGAATTAATTACAAGTTTTTTTTTATTTTCTTAAGTATTAATTTAAGAATAAAATTAAGATTAGACGTTGGAGTAATTTAATTTTATCATTTAGATTCCACATCGTAAGATTATATACATACATACATACATACATACATACATACATACATACATACATATATATATATATATATATATATATATATATATATAATTGAAATGTATCGTAATTTTCAAGTTCGAGATTATTATTACGTATCGTACTAATCGTACGAGAATATAATTATTTTAAAGTTATCATTTGTCTTAATTAATTTATTATTAACCAATTTATTTTGGTTTGGAACAATCACGTGACTATTAGAGTACGCATGAGTCACTTAGGAAAACGATTTGTGTGTGCGTTTTCCTTCTCAAAATCTATCAAACTCCACAACTTTTTCTCAAGGTCAGACCCCCCCCTTTCCGGAAGTGTACTTGTTAATGGTATGGAAAAATCCCTGACTATAGAGTTAGCAATCGTTAATATTTAAAAAATGCATCCCCTCTACCACCTTAAAATATTTTAAGCCCCAAAGCATTTTTTCCAAGTTAGAAAATTTGAAAATGAAAGTTAAAAAAAAGTGTTATTATTATCATTATATACTGAAGTGACAAAAGTCATGGGATGACTGTTAATATCGTGTCGGTCCTCCTTTTGCCCGGCGAAGTGCAACAAATCGACGTGTCATGGAGTCCACAAGTCGTTGGAAGTCCTCTGCAGGAATATTGAGCCATGCTGTCTGTATAGACGTCCATAATTGTGAAAGTGTGGATGGTGCAGGAGTTTGGGCACGAACGGACCTTTCGATGATGTCCCATAAATGCTCGATGGGATTCATATCGGGCGATCTAGGTGGCCAGATCATGCGCTGGAATTGTCCGGAATGTTCTTCAAACCAATCGCGAACAGTTCTGGCTTGGTGACATGGCGCATTGTCATCCATAAAAATCCCATCGTTGTGTGGGTACGTGAAGTCCAGGAATGGCTGCAAGTGATCTGCAAGCAGCTGAACATAACCATTTCCAGTCAATGATCGGTTCAGTTGCACCAGAGGACCGAGTCCATGACATGTAAAAACAGCCCACACCATTATGCAGCCACCACCAGCTTGAACAGTGCCTTGCTGACAGTTTGGGTCCATGGCTTCGTGGGGTCTGGGCCACATTCGAACTCTACCATCAGCTCGTAACAACTGAAATCGTGATTCATCTGACCACGTCACGGTTTTCAACTGGTCTAGTAACCAGTCGATACGCTCACGAGCCCAGGAGAGTTGCTGCAGGTGATGTCGTGCTGTCAGTAAAGGCACTCGAGTCGGTCTTTTGCTGTCATAGCCCAAGGAAGACAAATTTCGCCGCACAGTCCTATCGGACACGTCCCTCGTACGTCCCACATTGATTCCTGCAGTTATTTGACGAAGAGTTGCGTGTCTATTAACATTGACCCTTCTACACAGACGTCGGTGGTCTCGGTCGTTAAGTGCAGGTGGTCGCCTACTGCGCTGCCCATGATGGGATGTGATGCCTGAAATTTCATACTCTCGGCACACTCTTGATACTGTGGATCTCGGAATGTTGAATTCACTAACGATATCCGCAATGGAATGATCCATGCGTCTAGCTCCAACTAACATTCCACGTTCAAAGTCTGTTAATTCTCGTCGTGCCGCCATAAATCACGAAAAACCTGTTCACATGAATAACCTGAACACAAATGAAAGCTCTGGAAGACGAACGGCGCATTTATACTTTTTCGCTGCGATACTAATGCCATCTGTATATTTGCATATCGCTATCCCATGACTTTCGTCACTTCAGTGTATATATAGTATATATATATATATATATAATTGAAATGTATCGTAATTTTCAAGTTCGAGATTATTATTACGTATCGTACTAATCGTACGAGAATATAATTATTTTAAAGTTATCATTTGTCTTAATTAATTTGTTATTAACCAATTTATTTTGGTTTGGAACAATCACATGACTATTAGAGTGCGCATGAGTCACTTAGGAAAACGATGTGTGTGTGCGTTTTCCTTCTCAAAATCTATCAAACTCCACAACTTTTTCTCAAGGTCGGACCCCCTCCCTCCGGAAGTGTAGTTAATAGTGGTATGGAAAGATCCCTGACTATAGTATTAGCAATCGTTAATATTTAAAAAATGCATCCCCTCTACCACCTTAAAATATTTTAAGCTCCAAAGCATTTTTTCCAAGTTAGAAAATTTGAAAATGAAAGTTAAACAAAAAGTGTTATTATTGTGACTATATATAGTACACCTTTCGATACCTCCTCTCGCTGTTTCACACTGATTTTCATTTTTTCCCCCTTCTTTCTCTTCAGATGAGAATTTTTAACGACCCTGAGCATTATCGAACAGACAGGAGAATCGGGTGCATGGCGGACAATCGCATCAAGTTGTAACTTTTTATTGCCGAATGTGACAACATTCTTTATCTTTTTCTAATAATACTAAAAGTGAAAAATTGAAGCCTAAAAAGTGATAAATCGCCAATTTTTCTGCCTGTGCATTTTGCAGCTTTAAAAATTTAAATCAAAACAACGTCATGTTCTCACATGATTAAATATACTTCGAATAATATAATCGAATCAAACGAAATAGTAAAATTTTCCTAGTTATTGAATGACATTAAATAAAAGTAGCTAATTTTTTATATATATCTAGGGCACGTATTTATTTGATTAGTTTTTTATTTATTTTCATAGGTGAGAGTGTCAGTTAGGGCATAAGAATTAAGTACAGATGATGAAAAAATATAAATTTTATCAAAACTCCATAAAAAAATAGAAACATAATTGATTATGAAAAACTAAAATTTGAAATATTAATAAATTAACTAAGAAAAGGGAAAAAAATTGTTAAACCCTAGATTAAATATTTCAAACAAATTTCAAGAGTTTATTCATAAAAACCATTTATTCCATAATTTAATAAAATAGATTCGAACAACCCTTACAGAATATCTTGATATCCGACTTCTAAATTGCCTAGTAATTTTTTTAAATAAATTAAAATAAAATAAGTAATATAAAAAACGACAAACTGGAAGCAAAAAATTAAAATATATGACACAATTTGTGGTGAATTATAAACTCAAAAGGCCACAAAATTATTATAAAACGCAAATAACAAACGCAATAACAATCATATATCTACGGACTCGTCCAGTTCTCTACAAAAGCTTTATTCAGGAAAAACAGCGCATAAATCGCCCAAGTTTTTCCTAACTGTTGCTTTTAAGAATAACAACACAAGGAAGAATAGAAAATAGAAACAATTAGAATTTATTACAAAATCTGTGTTGCATTACAAACAGAACACGCCACAAAACTATTTTAAAAGCATTCCTAAAGAAGTACATTCCTTCAAATAAGCGGAAATAACGACCACATAACCACGAACTCATTCAGTACTCTACAAAATCTTCATTCGGCTAAAACAGCGTACAAATCGCCCAAGTTTTCCCTAACTGTTGCTGTTAAGAACAACAACACAAGGAATAATAGAAAATACAAAAGAAACAATTAGAATGCATTCATAAATAAAAAACGCCACAAAACACTTTAAAAACGTGCATAAAGAAGTACATTCCTTCAAATAAGCGGGAATAACAATCACACACCCACGGACTCATTGAATACTCTACAAAATCTTCATTCAGGTAAAACAGCGCACAAATCGCCCAAGTTTTCCCTAACTGTTGCTGTTAAGAACAACACAGGGGAGAAAGTAGCAGAAGTAATAAAAGCCCACCGGGAAGAATAGAAAATACAAGAAGAAAAAATAAGCCGGCAGTAAAAATAAAATAAAACAGCCGATCTCTCAAAAATAAAAATAAAGCAGAGCTAGAGAGAGAGAGAGAATTCTCAAATCGCATCAGAGCGAGCAGCAGAGAAGAAAACGATTTGTCACTACAGCGCCCGCAGTCATTTATAATCCGGCATTCCCCCGGATGCGATAAATTCTCCCGGACCTGCTTCTTGATGGGCCTACTTAGTTAGGCACCCCCCACCCACACGACGGTCAGGCTCAATGGGATCTTTTTTTTTATTTCTTCTCTTATATTTTGCTTTATTTCTTGGTTAGAAAGGCGGCGTTTCTTTCATAGCATGCGGGATGGAAAACTATCTTTCTGGATTCATGAGATGTGATCAAAGAAAAAATAAAAATGGGAACTGCGGAGCTTAAAACACAATCTGATCTCAGATCGTCGTTTGGGTAAAGCATTCCTACAACGGATCTATGAAAAGTCGGATGAATTCAAAAAAAGTTACAATCATGTTAGATTTAACATTTTAAACTGGAATACGATGGTAGATTATAAGGTATATTCTGCGACATAAAAAATTAACACATACAATAAAATTTTTAATAAGCCTTTATATAAATACTAAAATTATAAACAGCAAAGCGAAATCCAACCATAACCAATAAGGAATATTCTCCAATAAAAAAAATACTCACACATAAATACTGTTTGGGGTCAAAATGCAAAGACGACACCAGAAATGGACCCCCTTTTCAAACGGTCACGTTGTACAAGAGAGAAGGTAGATTTAATGCTCTATTTGATTTATTGCAAACTAGAATGCAGATACAGGGTGTGTGTACGGTAAAATCATGTTTCGAACCATGGATCCTTCACCTCGAAGTCGAGACTTTGTCACAGAGGATCTGGAATTTCCCTCAGGTGTTATGTAATCAAATCTTTTTGATTAGCGTCAACAAAAATTCTTTAAAAGAATATAAAAAAACTTGGTAATGGTTTCTCTCATGCTAGAATATGATGTTTTGTTTATTGAGGTTTGTGATTTCGAAAAAAGATTGGTCATATTTAAGTATTGAAACTTTCAAAAACAATTAAACTTCTCTACGCTAATTTCTTCATTTCGAAAATGATTAAATTCCACAAACTGCTTCAGCCCTTTCGGTTGCATTAATTTTTTAATCATAAATGCTCTTAACCACTTGACATACGAATTTACTTAACTTCCTAATTAAATGGCGCATTTTAATTTAACTCCCTAATTGGAATATTTACTATTATTTTGATTCCTTAAATAATAAGGCGTTTCAAGTGACTTTTCATTTTAAATTATTTAATACTTTTCATTTAATTGCAGATTAAAAATTCAATAATTCGATGCGCGTCTCAGACACGTCGTTGTATGCGATGTGTTTAATGGGACCAAGTATGCTTTAAAACTCCTTCTTGGCATTCAAAACTTATAATGTAAAATAAAAATGATCTAACATGATAACACAATGCAGATATAGTGATTAATTATTAAAAATTATTTGTTTTTAAAAATTAAATAATAAGAAAATTTTTATCCAAAGGAAATAATTTTTTCAGGTTTCTTTTATTTATTTATTTTTAGGTTTTTTTACTTTAGGTTTTGTTTTGTTTTTTAGGTTTCTTTAACTTTAAGTTGGTTTTGTTTTTTAGGTTTCTTTAACTTTAAGTTGGTTTTGTTTTTTAGGTTTCTTTAACTTTAGGTTTTAAAATGTCAACTTTTCACTTATACACTGATTGACGCATTATTTTTTTTCTGCATTTATTTGCGATTATGTAAAACGGATAACTGCCCCAAAATATTTACATATCATTTCTCATACTTCACAATATTTATAAAAGCAACATCTTCCGTAATAAATTTGATTCATTTTTTTTAAATAAATTATCACCTAATTACACCACCCAATAATAAAGTACGATATTACAGTTCTAAAAATAAAATTAGTGAAACATTTCACCATAAATTCCCTTTTTAATTTAACTCTTTCAAAATAGAAACTCCCAAATAATTCTAGAACAGAAAATAATAATAATAATTTTAAATCCCAAAGTGAAATCTTCAATTTTACTTCTACTCATACAATAATTCGTACATTAAAATTACCAAATGTCATAAATTAGCGTTAATTAAGCAACAACAAAAAATACCACAAGCAATAAAACAAGAACGGATGAATAATTTTTTTCTAATTCCCCTTAAGTACTAAATCACCAAACTACGAAAAAAAAAAGAGACGAATTATTGATTAATGCCAGCAGTTAAGCAGTTAAATCAGTCAACCATTTAGCAGTGTTGAGTTGCATCTCAGTGACTGTGATGAGACGGACACTTAAAAGATGTAACAAATAGTCCCGACACTAAAAGTAACTAAATATGGAGTCACATTATCGGTAATTATTGAAGCGACGTTTCGCTTTGGTGGTAATTTCATTTCACTCTAACTAACGAACCAGGTTCTTTTTTTTATGTATGTGACAAACTATTATTATATTTGTATCCATTAATACTTGAAAGAAAATAATAAGCAATTGTCAATATGCTCTTAAGAAAGTAAAAAATAATGCAATTTTCAATTTTTGTTTTTATTTGTATTTTTTGTAATTGCGTAAATAAAATTATTTTTGTCACTTTTTTAAAGGATATCGAATCATTAAAACTTACTTAATTCAAATATTTAATTAGGAAAATTAATTAGACAATTAAAATTTATTGCAATTATTAATTAGAATTCTTTAAATAAATAATCTAAGAATAAATTAATACATACAATTTTTTATTATTATTAAAGAATATAAATAAAATATTTTTTAAACTTTTTAATGGATATCCAATAATTGAAACTGACTTGATTCTAATAATTGATTAGTAAAAAGGTAGTTATATATTAAAAAGTTATTGCATTTCTTAACATGGAAATTTTAAAAAACAACCTAATAATAATTTAATACATATCGTTTTCCGCAGTATATTTTTCTTATTTTTTTAAAAATATTTCAGGTCTGTTTCACAATAATATATTTCATTGTTGAAATGAAACTCAAGTTGTTTTCAGTACAATTTAATTTTTAATTTTTCGATTTCAAAATGTTTTTTTCCTTCCTAATGGTTGATTGTGAAGATATAAATAATCAACAGACAGGTTTGCATATGTTGAAATGGTTATAGTAGAGCAGAAATAATAAACTTTAAAAAAAATCATAAAATAATATATTTTAATAACATCTTTAAAGTTTCATTTTACTCTTAAAAAAACTAAAGTTTACTTTCGGAATCAAATAATAGCGATATATTTTTTTTTAAATTGACAAATTTTTATAATAATTTTTTTCTGTGATATAATAAAATGCATAAATATACATAGAAGAAAATTTGAAACCAAATGCCTCAATGAACAAAATGCTATAAGGCTTCTAAAGTAATATGAATTATATGTTTAGCAAAATTTGAAAATTAAAAATAATTTTTCTGAGGAAACCGTCAAGATATAGATGTATTGAATATTGAAATAAAATTTTTAATAGTCATTAATTCTGGCCTATAAACTGATAAAAAATTAACGAGCTCATGGAAGAAATAAATTGGCTAGTTCATGAAATAAAATTTGTTTTCTTTATATCCAAGGTAAACAATTTTCCAACAAAACGCATAATAAGCCTACGTCATGTTAAATTTCATTTTAATATAAGCCGTTTACTGAAGATTAAATGAAAAAAAATACTAAAAAAGTATTGCAACAAACTTTTTAAATATTTAATCTGCTGAAATTACCTACATCATGTAAAATCTCATTTTAATATAAATCGTTTTACAAAAGATTAAATGAAGAAAATAAATTCTAAAAAAAGTAAGGCAACAAACATTTTTAATACATAATCTGCTGAAATTACATACGTCATGTAACATTTCATTTTAATATAAACTTTTTTTTACAAAAGATTAAGTAAAAAATAAACAAATACTAAAAAAAAGGAATTGCAACAAACTTTTTAAATAGCAGAAATAAATCTTTTTAAATCTGCAGAAATTATTTCCAGAGCGAGACTCAAACGTATTTCAGATAACAGTAACCGAACAAAAAATAACAGGGATTTAGAGAGACCGAAATTCAATACGTCGAGCAGATTTCCACAAATATTTTTCTTTTTAAAAAAAATCACAGAAAGCTACGAAACGAGGCCATAACTCTTCTCCGCATTTTGCGGCATCTACAGGTTTCCATCTTCGCATCAACACCTGCTGGAATTTTAGAAAAAAAAAGTATCCAACACATCTATCACACAAGTGGAATAAGCGTCCTAACCCCCCCTTCTTCACACGCAATCAGACAGACAGACAGACAACTCGTACATTACTCACAGACTTAGAAAGAAACAGGGGCACTGTGGGTAAACTGCGTCGGACGTTAAATCCGAAAATTTCAGAGGGAAGACAGAATTCAGGGGGCAACTGCTCAGAGTAGGGGGTGGGGTGGGGAGAGAAAGCAATTTTATCTTGCGGTTTCACGCACTGGGCTTTAAAAGTTAAGAGAAAACCCCGAAATCCCGGGTCTAACAAATGGTTCCGGTGAAAACGAAAATGTTAAAATAAAAATATGGGGTGGAATGAAAAAAAATATATAATACTAAAACGAAGAAGAACGAAATGTATATATATAGATATATCCCCACTCTTCTATGGATATATCCAGAGAAATGCCTCACAGTCGTCATTTGGAGGCGTTATCTCTTGTTCACAGTTTTGGCATTATCACGGGAGAAAAATTGGTGGGTGCGCTGTGATTGCCCGTCTGCACCCCCCTTCTCCCCACAGCTGAGGGCAGGACGACGCAGTGCTGTTATGAAATTCATGATGCTTCGAAAAGCGAAATTAATGCCTTCGATTCCGATGACAACACTCCAACGCGTGGTTGCCTCTCTTGCCTTAAGACTTATTTATTGCACATGGCGAAGCGTCTCGACCTAAGGGCTAAAAGCTTTATTTTATACACTTTTTTTTCGCTCCTCAAGACGCTTTGTTGCGCGCTGGAAGGATGGTGTCTAATTTGGCGGAGGGGAGAAAGATTCGCGGAAGTGAATTTTAGGATCATGAGTGTGTTTGGGGCGGGGGAGCTGTTATGCAGGAAAGGGTTCTAAGGGAATGATTCTAGACAGACAGTTCTTTAACCCAAAAGTGGAAACGTCACGGCTGCTTTTCTTCGTTCGGAGCGTAGAATGAGTCTGTGTTTTGCCAACAAATAAGATCAACATGAGATCATCGGCTTAGATCATGAACGCATAGAACAAAAACAATATTTTTTTTATTTAACTTATGACTTTAAACGACCAGTTCTTGTGTATATACATATAATATTTCAAAGATCGACATTGAATGGTTGATAGGAAGCTGGATTCCCATCCTTTAGGCTGTGAATTCGAAACCTTGTAGACCGATGAATCTTCGTGTACAATGTGGCTGATGCACATATAAATCTGTCGTAGATACAAAGGCCTCTTAGTAGAGATAATACCACTGTGGATCAGAGGTGATTGTTCTCTGTTTTAGGTCTAAATTATGATTTGTGGATGAGTAAACGAAATGTAAAAGTTCTGTGATGCATGAGTAACGAAGACGTACTCTTGGTGGCCTTAGATGGCTCTATTGATACAAGAGACGCTAAAACTAGGTTTTAAATCTTTGATTTCGTCAGTGGCCTTCTCTAGACAAATGCCATTAGCAATAACAACATAAATTTATTTCGTGTATCTTGGAAAAGACAAAGATTTGGATCAAATTTTGTATTTAGGTAAGATTTTGTTTTCTATATTTATCTATATAGGTAACTTTCATGAAAAAATGCAATTTTACACACACTAAAAAAGTGTTTTTTAATATCTAAATAACATGATACAATACATGATCCAATACATGAGTTAATATTTATATATTATATTGGATACATATGTTAATCTAAATATTAACATATATATGCCCTGCATAAGCGTTTCAGTGACAGAGTAGTGGTTGAGGCTTCGGACTTCCATCCATTTTTCTCATTGATCCTGCGTTTGTAATTCAATTAGGTTTCGCGAATAACTATAAACGAGCCATAAAACAGAATCGCGTTTACGTGTTTATGAAAGTAAAGACGGAACGACAGACAACCCCATTGTTGGAATCAGCTCAAATGACAGACGTCCACATTATAGATATAAAATAAGTAAACCGAATTTTATTTGCCTAGTTATCTTCGTTTTGTAATTATAGTGTTAAATTACATTCAAAGTGCCGCACAAACGGTCTTTCTTTCAGCAGATTTTATTCAAAATTGGATAGATCACAAATTTGGTGTAAATAAATTAATTAAATTTCATCCGACTAGCTCAAAGCGTTGATACATGTAGACAGACGAACATTTTCCAAAAATGTGTTTTCCGAATTCAGATAGGTCTAAGACGTAGAAATTGTTCAAAATTTCGAGTCGATATTTTTTAATGATTCCTATAATTTCTCTGTATCATGCATACGAGAAAATAAAAAAGTAACATCAGATAATATGAAAAAGGAATTATGGTATCAACAGTTCAAGATTTTTAATCAAAATTGGAATTAATGTAGAGGCATTTGTTTCAGAGTTAAATCCGTTTGAAATTCCAGTTTTATAAAACATACACGGGTCTCACTGCGGGATTAAAACTGCAAGCGTTCTATTGAGAAGATTTGAGAATCTACGATAAAAGTTCTGATTCTGGCACTCTCTTACTTCCATCTGTTTTCAGAAGCACGCCAAAATTGGCGACCTTCACTTAACCCTTCTTTGCATGATGTTTTTTTTCTATGTGAAAAGAATTATGGTGATATAATTTACGTTCTGAATTACAGGAAAATATTTTTAAAATCTTAGTCAAATATATTAAAATACATTACAATGGAAATATCCACCAACATGCAAATTTACACGTTAAGCTCAATAAAAAATCTTCAATATATTTCTCATCTAAAATTCTCCACTCATTATCACTTTTATCAGCAAAAAAATCTCAGATTAATAATAAAAAATGTTCAAGAAATTCGCACATTTTTTCCAAACACAACAAACAGCCTAATGACAAGTTCAAGTCCAATGATTGTGATATTTGATTTTTTTATAGTTTTGTTCTTTATTACGCAAAAGTCTTCAAAAAAGTTGCCAGCAACAGCCATTTTACAGTACACCTGTTTTTGGTACAATTTTTTGAACACTAAAGATTACGATGGGAATTTTCTTCATGATGCAAAGAAGGGTTAAACCCTTCCAAATCAAAAGATTTATTCGCTGTTTTATTGATGCGCTTACAAATAAGAAATAAGACAAGCCATTCCCGGGTCAATTTGTGCGCGACCCCTCATTAAGCGGCGCATCAGGGCCAAACACCTTTATCTGGAAAGGGAGCCGCAGCCCATCAATGACAGAGTCCGGCCGATCAGTGCGACGTCTCAATGGCGGTAATTTGGCCGGTAATTGCCACAATCCGCAGGCGCAAATGACAATCGCATTAAGAAGATACTCAGGGAGCGTGGGTGGTGGGAATTTTTACTCCCCACCCCTCACGAGTGCTTATTTTTCATGGCCGAAAAGTAGGGATGACAAAGAGAGTGGCTTTGAATTTGCTGGCGAATCAACTGAACGATTACGGATAATTCGTTCCAAGTGAATCTGGATTAATACGGCATTGTATCGATAAAGAAGGGCTTTGGTGCTGGGATCTCCTTAGGTAAAGAATCAATGGGGGGGGGGGGGAAACATTGATGTGAAGTATTTATCATTAAAAAAATCTTAACAGCGTAAAAGCTTGGGGGGGGCGATTAAAGATGTTATATAAAAAATATAAAAGAATAAATGAATGAATTGTGGACAAAGAAAATAAGCGCGGATTAGTTTGTTGAAACTTTATAATAATTTTGGAATCATGGATTTAAACATTTATTATTATCATTATATTTTCAATTATTTTTATTATTTTTTATTGTTATTTTAATCATATATTTTTTTAATTTAAAATAATTGTTTCGTTATATGTATATGACAATAGGAACGTATTCATATTTATTAACTCACAGTCCTCAAGCAGAATAATTAGAAGTTTTCAGTTCGTTGTGTGTGTGTGCGTGTTTTTAAAGAAGGACAGTCATTACCCCACCTATGCAAGAATTCTTTCTTTCTTTTGTATACATAGAAGTACATATATATTATAAATTATATTAGAGCTGAATATATTTTAATATAAAAACTTCATGTATAATGTTATAAATATATAATATGGCTATAGGTATATATGTATAAATACCCAATTTCTCATAACACAGCAAAACAAGGATTTCAGAATATTTTTTAATTATGTTAAATATACTGCGGAATGAAACTTAATAATAATTTTTTCAATTATTATCTTTCTTGAAATCTTTTTTAATATAAAAGTAATCGAAAAATCAGTGAAATTACATTTGGAAATATTTATTAAAATTTTTTTGAACGTAATCAAATATCAAAATATAAATTATGAATTCTTCGCAATTTCACGAAAATAAATGAAAAAATGAATGAAAAGAATGTCAAAAAAAAATAATAAAAAATAAAAATTATGATAATGAAAAAAAATCAAAAAGATGATAATGACTTCAAAGTCTCGCTAATTATATACAAGATGAAGTTGTTTAGAAACACTTACTGCAATTCGACATGCAATTGTATATTGAATACACATTGTACATTGAATTGTATATAGAACACATATTGTATACTGAGCACGTATAGCTTCGACAATACAATTAAAAGAAATAAAGGAATGAGTCAGATTTAAAAATGGAAATGAAAAAGGGACATAATTTTCAGAAATCGCTAATATCGCTAATCACCTTAATCGCTATATAAATACAAAACATTAAAAAATCATTATTTATAAATGCATTGTACTAGAACATCCAATCCAAATTCCACAAAAATAAATTATTTCCTTTTCCCAATCTTGAGGGATTACACTGAATACGAATGTCACATTTTGAGTCACGCCTCACAAATATATTGAAAAGGGTACGAATTTTATAAAAAATAGAAAACGTTAATCAGCTTAATCGCCGTTTAAGTACAAAACACGTGTTCAAAAATCACAACTTCAAAATACGGAGGAGTTCCAAAATACCCAATTCAAATTCCACACAATTCAGTTATTTGCAATGTCTAATCTTGTTGGATTATAAGGAATAAGAAAGTAGCATTTTGAAATATACAGAAAAAAGGAACGCATTTTGTTGAAAATAGAGAGCACCAATCACTCT
>JAPMOQ010023314.1:27244-55941 GCA_026543055.1 Argiope trifasciata
CTTTTAGTTATGTGTGTGTTGAGGGGGAACACCAACCGGCCAGGAGATTTGCACGGGAATGCCCAATACTTACAACAAACCTTAGCATCTGTTGTTCGGTATGAAAAATCAATGTGTCAAATGCGAATATGTTGCAGATAACGAGGTAGGAAAAAAAAACTACAACAATAAAAACACTACTCAGAAGTTCCTGAAAACAAAGATCAAACTCATGCTGTGACTGGAAAAAATGATATGAAGAAGAAGAAAAAAATATTAAAACACATTGGTTATATGTCCTAGTATCAGAGTAGATCATTCATATCTTAGGCAAACCATAGAAAAAAATCAGGAATATATATGTTTAAAAATATGTTCTGATTTCATGGAACAAGAACTTGGGGTGAAAATGTTTTGCCAACTTTTTATAATCATCAAAGTATAACATATTTTGATCTTCTGAATACACAAAACATTCTTAAAAGAATTGTGACGGCGTAAAACAAATAATTGAAACTCACGTTGTATAATTTTATAATGCAACTTTAAAAAAAAACTTAGTCTTTAATCAATTGCCAGGATAATAACCTAATGAGATATCAGTAAAGACCTATATCTAAGCTTAACCCTTTCAGGGGCACTATGCCAAAAATGATTTTTTTTTCGAAACAATTATTTAAATCTGATTATATCCTATTACTGACATGTAATTTACAGTTAAAAAAAATTAAGGTCCTTAGGGGGCTGGGGGGTAGGTGACATACTGGGTATGTCACCGCGCATCTAGAACATGTTTTGGAGCGAATTCACAAATATGCAACTCGTAATTAGAAGGTATTTTTATGAAATGAAAGAAGTTTTAGGGATTCATGACGCTTTTTAACATGAATGACGCAAAAAAATGAGCTTTTTGAATTCGAAAATAAAGTTTATCGGAATAAAATGAAGACAAATTACATCATATGAAAACATGCTTCCATCTTGAATTTTTTGTGTGGAAACAGAATACTTTCTAAGACTCGTGCTACCGTCTATTGGCAAGATAAAGACTTAAAAAACGTTAGGAAATTTTATGTAGTTATTTCAACGCAATTTTCTAGTTTTAAAAAAATTGTAAAAAGGTGACATATGGAGTATGTCACCACCCCTGAAAGGGTTAAGAGCCCATCGTTTTATCCAGGACTATTTCGTAGAAGTTTTATTTGTTATAAGCATTTTCCTAAAGTTATCTGCTGCAATTAATATGCTGCATATGAAAAGGGAAAATACTTCATTATTCATTTTAACTAAAGTACCATTCAGGGTATTTATACATTTTCACTAAACAAAAACTGAATGGTATCTGGTGTAGCTTGTGACTTAATATAGTTTACCAACTGGATAATTTGCTAAAAAGAATTTTAGACAGCCTTACATGACAGCATTTCATCTATAAATAAATCATAGTTAAGCATTTAAACTACAGAGATTTCTAAAAAGTGAGATTAAATAAAGAATGCATATTCCTCAAAGAAAGATGATCAGTAGAAAGAGTAGCGTTAATAGCATGCCTCAAGATTATCTACTTAAGGCAACGGCATGAAAGGAAACTAACTTCCTGGCATTCAAGGTCATGCAATGAAGATTAACCAATGTAACAATACACACCCAAAACTGAAAATATTGAAATTATTATACTTGTGCAAATATTTATGAATCTTCAATTCTGTAAATAAGTTTTCTGTTATATTTAGGTATTCAAGCACATTTCTGTGAATTAGTCAGAAATCTTTCGTCTTTGGAACCCATTGTATTTTCTTCTCAGTGAGAACTGTGAATATATCGAAACTAGAAACATTCTTTATTTCGTTAGAAATAAAGAATGTGTCTAGGGGTCTCTTTATTTCTTATCAAAATACTAGAACATTATTTAGTTAGAAATTTATATTTAAGCTCTTCGTCGTCTGTAATGAGTCTAGCACGTTCAAATTAAACTTTTGCAGGGCGGCCGTAACGTGCTTCAAGCGTTCATCCACATTTTAAAACTTTTAAACGTTTAGAACAGTTTGTAAATGTTTACTTGTTTGAGTTTTTATATTTGTTTGTTCTAATATGTACAGAGGAAACTAATCTGTAGGTGCAGACATATCTGAATTAATATATTACGGTATACAGATAATCTATAATAATATAATACAATTAGTATATAAAGATATAAACTAATCTGCATGGAGATATCTGCAATAGTAAACAGAGAATATATATTAATATAATATAATTAGCATACAGAGATATAAACTAATCTGAACAAAGATGTTTGTACTAATATATTATAATATACAGAGTATATATACAAACACAAAACAATTAGTGTAAAGAGATATAGACTAATCTTTTCAAATAAAACAACACTAACTGTGGTGAAAAACAGAGGACCCCTGTAGAGAAATTTTCAAGGACAGAAAGGATTAAACATACATTTTCAGAAGAATGTTCTACCGACTGACAAAGTTTGCTTGAATTTAATATTTCATAAAACATTTAACTGTAACTGAAAAGATCCATCCAAACACACACTAATCCATCCACACACACACTAATCCATCCAAACACACAAGATGTGCAAAAATCAAAAAGGAATTCAACTGGCGGTTAACTTAAAGGTTTCTCCCCTGTTACTTTTTAAGAAAAAGCTAGAGACAAATACTTCACAATTAAAATCTAAAACCCACGGATGTTTCAAAAAGCTTTAGAAATTTTCCAGCTAAACTGAATGCGCAATTTTTCCTCAGGGGTAATTTTTTGCAGCTTAAATGCAAAAGGAAACCAGTGGCGTGAAGGAGGGAGAGTGAACAGGTGGAACTAAGATGCATTACTGCGTCAAAGAGTGTGTTAAATAAATGCATCACGTCGTTAAAAACAAAGCGGTTAACTGTGTTCTATGAAGTAATGTGACAAAGTGCTTAACAAGAATAGCTTGTCAACGCCCATTTGCAAACAAGGATCGCACGCGATGATAAAGTCTGAAAGCTTTTGTTAGCTGTCTGCGCTGCGAGCACACTCGAAAGAGGGACATGTTAATTTTTCACTTTTACAAGTGAAAATTAAACAGATATGGAGATAGATGTAGACATGTTTGCCTCTTCATTGAAGTTACAGATTAAAAAAATCATATGTTTAGTTTATAATAAAAACAATGAAGTTATACGAACATAATTTTTAACAAATGACACTAAAATACGAAATTTAAACTGTTCTTTGGTAAATTCGGTGCAGGCGTTAATAGGTTAACAGGTTTGTTATAGTTAAAGTTGCACTTTGAAATGGTCAAAAAAGGAGAACTACTAGACCGAATGTTATCAAACTTGGTAATAGTATAAAGCAGTTCATAAAAATTTCTTTTCTACGAAAAAAAGGCTCGTAAATTCAAGATTAGGGCAGAAATGGCTCTGTACGCAATATTATTCAGAAAAATAGGAAAAATAGGACATGACGACATAATAAAAATTCGTTTAATCATTACTGAAACGTGCTAAAAAGAAAGTTCAATGCGACGTCCTCCATTTTCTAAAAGCAAGTTAAGTCTTATAACTGCATTCTCAACAGTAACACTTAGTATATTAGGAGGAATGTTACGCACATGCTGGTGAATCGCTCCTTTCAGTTTTGACAGATTGTTTAGGTTATCAACATGACACATTTTGTGATAACACACACTGAATATGATTCGCAGCATTTTCAGAAACGATTAAATATATTTTTATCGATATCTTCATGTCCTATTTTGCTTACCAATATTGTATACAGAGGCATTTTAAACCTGGTGGTGAATTTTTAAACTTTTTTGGCAGAAAAAAAATTCATAATCTTTTTTAAAATTATTATTAAGTATGATAATATTTGGTCCAGTAGTTTTACGACTATTTCAAAGTGGAATTTAATTATAATCACTCTGTATAAAATGCAAAATCTAGATTTCAAGCCTTTGTGCCTGGAAAGATAATTCAATGCATAAGCCTCCACTTAATAAATGGATCGGTTTATAACATCAAAAAATAAATACATACAACTGTTTTTCAGTAAGTTTCCCTGAAAAATGAATCGATATCTTTTGACAATTCTGCAGTTGTTTTTAACAATTTAAATTAAAAAATAATTAAATAAATAAAAAGTCAAAATGATGCACAGTCTTTAATGATGACCGGGAGAAAAATTTGACTGCACAGGTTTAATACAGTGCATTATCCTATTTTGTGAAGAAAAAAAAACCTTAGCGCAACTTCCTATTTTAATATAAACAAAAATTTTTTTAAAAATTTCTTTTATCATTATCATTCTCTTGCTATTATTCTTGAAAATAATTACAAATCAGTCAGAACATGGTCTTCGATATATCTTTAATTTTCTTACGGATGAAAGTAAAATAAAAACAAGTCAAAAATTATTCTACAAGTATCGATATTTAACAAATCTAATTTCATTATACAAAATTGATGAGAATTAAATAGTAATATTTGACATCCCATATAATTAATGTATTTAAAAATTAGTGAATACATAATTAATTATATAATTAATGTATTTTAATATAATAAACGAATTCACGCTGACAAAACATTTTTACTACCAACATAGCTTTTAAACCGTGGCGTTTTCCTTATTTGTTCAGTCATAAAAATCCCATTTAACTACCTAACATAGATTACCCATTAGACAAAGCCCCACTCATGGATAAAAAAAATAACTTCTTGTTATCCACTCCAAAATTACAAACGGAGAAATAAATACTTCACCGAAAAATTCTTTAAAGACAATCAACCAAGTTAGAAAGTATGCAGTCAATATGCAAAGCTTAAATGATTATATACGCGACTTTTGTTAAATATCGTATATAAAGCTTAAATGATTATATACGCGAAAGTCACTTAACGCAACTTTTTCTCCTAGACCATCAACCGAAAAAAATAATTCCTCACGAAAAAAACTACCTAAAAACAATCTCTTTTTGCTAACTATACGCTCCCCTAACAATACCTTAAACTAAACAGATCGTCTTCAACAGCAGATCTTTAATAGAGTCAGGCAGGGCGCTTGGGGCGGCTACACCGGGGCATGTAGTTGGAAAAGTTCCCCCAATGAAGACGTCCTGCCACGAAAGAACTCCGGCTGCTGGATAAACATCACGTTTCTATCCTGCCTTACTTCAAGAAAAACGACAAGTTGCGTTACACTAGTCGTCATGACAACGGCTTGCACGCGTCTCAGCTTTTGTGTGTGTGGCGCGCCTTTGATTATTAGGACCAGAATTCTTTTAAAGTACCTACGGGCTTTCCACTCACACGCGAAGGATGTACAAGTTAATGGGTTAGGATTGGGTTTCTGTGAATAACTGCGGGTTTTACGATATTTATAGCCACCTCGAGGTAAACTCGGAGCTTAGAAATTAAAATACGAATGCAGGCATGCTGCAACAAAACGCGGAAGATACTCGGTGTTCTAAAATTGCTTCGAAAAGAATGGTTGGAAGAGACAAACAATCGTCAGTTGATGATGATGATGATGGGAGCTGAGAAAATGAAAATAAAATGAAGTAACACGATGTTGTTTACGAAGGATAGAAAAGCAGATTTCTTTTGAAAATATGTAAGATATCATTGTTTTTGTATGGTGGTTATATTTAAATCTTATATTTTATTAAGAATTCATTCGTAAAAAATATCAAAGAGTAATGACAAGCTATAAATATAGAAACACTTGAGAGATTGCAGTTAAAAAAACGAAGCATAAGTTAAAATATTAATGATTATGTGAAACAAAGTATTGTAATTATGTAGCAAACTAATGAAAATTTTTCATAATAATTAAAGTTTTAATGGGAAATCTATAATTTGTACTTGTTTTAAGTTCTATTGCTTGAAATCTTACCTATTCCACTTCAAACTTTGCCTTGTAAAGAAGTATCATTTTATGTAATCAGTCAGGACATAAAACAGATATTATTCATAAGATTGATACCTGCATATCCTTTTCAAATTCAGTCTTGTATTATATTGAACCATCTCCCCTTTCCCTCTCTTTAATTCCAAAAACTAAAATTTTTTTATTAATTTTAATTTTAGAGCTCTATAAGCATTTTTAAGTAATACATATTATAAAAATTCAGTAACGCAGCATTTAAATTTCAAATCATTTCAATTTCAACCAAATACGCTGCACCTTCCTCTTTGCTTGCAAACCAGTATGCCGGATATGTTGCACCTTAATCTTTGCTTGCAAGTCAATACGCCAGGTATGTTGCACCTCAATCTTTGCTCGCAAGTCAATACGTCAGAAATGTTGCATCTTTCTCTTTGCTTACAAACCAATAAACCAAATACGTTGCACCTTTCTGTTTGCTAGCAAGCCAATACACCAGAAAGGCTATCCCTGAATCTTTGCTAGCAAGTTATTATACTAGAAATCTGCCTCTTTTCTTGCAAGCCAATGCAAAAGAAATGTTGGTCTTAATCTCTATTCTTTGAAGTCCGTAAATCAGAAATGTTGCTCAATACTATATTTGAAAACCCAGCAAATATTCCAGAGAAATCAGAAATTTAACAATCAGATTCTAAAACTGGATATTAATAGCGTCTGGAAAAATAAGATGCCCCAGTACCAATTTTAAGATACATCACTCAAAGGTAAGTTTTAGTGCATTTCATATCGCTTTCTTTCGTGAAATGTGGGAGTGTAAAAGCTAAAATCCATCCTAGGATACTTAATTAGATTAGCAGCAAGAAAAAGTTCATATTAAAAATTCGGACATCACTTTATTTGTCAATACAACTACCGAAAGCCAATAATTTCGCAGCCAGAACCTACTTCACTATATTACTGATAGGAAAAGCTCACGGTTAAGATGGTTGATGAAGTTATGAATTCCGTTTTTTTAAGAATTTCTATTGGCCGTATTTTCAAAATAGTTAATGTTCAAAATATTAGGTGATAACTATAAAAGTATTTTCTCCCATCAGTCATTTATTTAAAAGAATTGAGTAGAGTAGAAGAAGTTTAGGTAGAATTTTTTTAAAGTAGAATATATAAGAATTAATATCTTCATTCAGATAGCTGTCGAATGTGAGATCCAAATGGAAAAAAGATTGACCCCCCTTAAGTTATACAAGCTAATCGTCACCTTGAAGGAAATTGAGTACCAGAAAAGTAAAGAAAAAACGCAACAAGCCTTACAATAACAATTAATTAAAAGAAAGACGCAATCGAATAATAAAAAAAAAACCTCTCAGAACAACGACATTACATCGAGAAAATTAAAGAGTGCAGAATGCGAATGAAAATGGAACCACAAAACGGTAATTTTTTAATACTAAAACAATATCCGAACCGCATAAAAACTAATATCGAGAGAGCAGAAAACATTAAAAATAATAATAATGGGAAAATGAAAAGGAAATACTGCGGGTATAAATTATTCCCTCTTAACTGTTTCTATGGAAATAAAGAGCGAGAAAGAAAAAAGAAAAAAAGAAAAACGAAATGAAAGAAAGGTATCAAATGAATCCACCCAACAGACGCGTAGATATATGGATACATTTTCACACACACAACATAAAAAAGGTCTTTTTCTCTTAAAAGAAAAGTGCGATTCCTAAGAAAGAGAAACATACGCCCATTTAGTACCAGCAAAGAAATAAAAGCATTAAAAGCGGAACAAAATAATAAAAAAGGAAACCAACCGACCGCCTTGTGGTTTCCAAAACGTTTTTCGTTATTAACCCACTGTAATGGTTCCGGCTAGGATATTTTCTCAATTCTCTCTCCCCCACCCCCAAAACTCTATATATCTAAGAGCGACAGAGAGAGAAATAAAGAAGAAATATATATATATATATCATATCTTATAAGTTTTTGGCATTCCAAAAACTTTTTTGTGTGTGTTCCCCCGTATATATGTCTGTATATTTCTTTTGGTATTTTGTTTCGCAGGAGAAAGTCACTGATGATACAACCGTTTGATATTCCAACGCTCTTTTCTTTGGGACGTAATGGTGTCATTCCTGATAGGACGGTGTTAGCAAATGTCTTCGCTTGACGAGCGTTGGCTGAGTTAATATGGTTTTTGGCGGTGGATACAGAAAGGAGCCAAAGAGAGACAGGGAAGATAGGGAGAGAAAACAGTAGGGAAAAATAAACTCGGGCACTGAGTGAATAAAGGTTGACAAAATGGTTCATTAAGGAGATATGTCAGGAAGTATAAAGGTTCGTTATACGCCTGTACAAAAAAGTAGCTTACGGCTTAGGAGAATCACTTCTACAACTATTTAGGCAGTGGATATTTTAGATACCACATTATTCGTAGAATAATAATAATTGATACATCTTCTTTCTAATAATTATAAACCCTTAGCTATACAGTTTTTTTGCATTCGATGGTACTTTCATGGTTTCAGTCAGATCTTCATCTTGCGATTCAAGCAATTCCTGAATCTCACTTGATTTTATCTGTTCAAACCTATCTCATCTTATTCCATTCGGGATTTCGGCTATGTTTGCATTTTGCATTTAACAACATACTTTAGACAAAGTTTTCAACAATCTTCTTTACATTTTTTTATAAGTCCATATGACGGCATTTACAAAGGATATTGGGTGGGACACCTATTGGAATCCTTTTAATATTATGTATGTACTTATTAGATCCTCGAATAACGAAATTTTTAGCCGCGAATAAGGAGGCTAAAGAAAAATTAATTTATATACCTTTGTATCCAAAATAACACAAATGAATGTATGGATGAATATATGTATATAACATATATAACTGTATTAATGAACACACGTATATAATATGTATTAATGAATATATGTACAGGATGTCCCACAAGATATGCAGGGTGTAATATTAAAAGAGACGGACAGAATACGATAAAACTAGTATTTTGATGTATAAAATGCAGGGTCCTCGAACAGTCTAGTCATAGTCTAATTGCCAACATTTTATACAATAAAATACTCGTCTTAACATATTCTATCAGAATCTTTAAATACTAAACCCAACATAGTTTTTGGGACACTCTGTGTATAACATATTTGAAACCTTAACAGTTAAGGCTTTTTTTTTTGTATTACTAGATGATACTTTCATATTAGAGAATATACAATCGTAATGATTGGACAAAATGGTAAAAGACTATTCATTTTATATAATTGTTGTATCAAACATAATATATATGACTGACTCGATTTAAGATAATACATTTTGAAACATAACTCTCGATACGTGAGTAATAAATTGGGCATGGCCTTTAAAGGGCTTATAAAAATACTTTCATAAGCCGTTGTAGATATATTTTAAAGAGTTGTTAAATTCATTTTTGATTAAGGTACCTTAAACAGCAACTTAGTGATGTAATTGGTTTGTCTTCATGATATAAGTGAATTAAATCAAAGTATTTTAAAGTAAATCCAAATATGTAAACAAGTGTATATCAAAGTGTAAATTAAAATATTAAAAAATTTAGAATTCAGTAAAAAAATCATGTGGAATTCATAAATAGGAGGGATTATCTTTGGTCAATCAGAATAAAAGAATCCCCTAGTAGAAAGCTTTATCTAATTGATAATGAATAAAATGGAATAACTATAGAATAAGATAATTTCCATAGAAACACTGCATCATTTATGATTCTTTTCGTGAATTTAATTCTTTTCTGAAATACATTACAAATATAATTGTCTTAAATTCGTAATTATTAGTAAAATAGATTTTTGTAAATTAACAACAATCATAATTATCCCGTAAGTGAAATATAAGCATAAAGAATTCCTCTGTATGTCTTATGAGTTTTGAAAAAAGAAATATATATATATATATATATATATATAGCATGTGAAAAGCATGATTCAAATTATACCAACTATATACTGACAATCTCCTTCCTTTTTTATGGATATATTGAAATTCTCCTATATGGATAAACTGAAATTCTTCAAATTCCATGTTTTATAATAGCAAATACATCACTTCAAAACAAAAGAAACTTCGTGAAAAATATTAATATTGTGCAATGATACTATTTTACATGAAAATAAGTAATTAGATACATATGCATAAGTTTAAGAACAAAAATTAAAATGAGATTAAACACCTTTAATTTATACTAAATTTAAAAAAAAAAGTTAATAGGAGTGTTAAAATTTAAAGGTATTTGGGATTTTTTGCACAGTAGCCATATCTGGCTAAAACTGCGCCATGCATATGGTTATTAAAATTTAAAGAAATCGAACAAACAGAAATAATTTTCATAAATTATACTGACGAATGCATAATTTATGTTTTCGGAAGAAATTGCAAATAAAGAAGCAAATGAATTCCAGTAAACTGGAAGCCGTGGATTTAATAAGAGGATAACAAAGAATATTTTCTTCCTTCTCTCTCTCTCTCTCTCCCTCTCTTTCAAACAGGCTCACTATTCTGCTGCGGTGTTTTCACTGCTGATAACAAGCATGCGTCAAATAACACCTTTTACAGATAACAGTGAACGTCACTGCTGCTGGTTATCTTACTAGGTAGTTTACTGATCGATACTGTGAATTATTTGTTGGAAATTTTAAATTTCAATGTTGAAATGACTAACTTATATATTTTTTTAAAGAAAATCCCCTGCTTTTTCATATCGCGAAATAAATACACGCATGATTTCAATAAAAAGAAAGTTTTTAATTTTCTTTTATAATAAACTTTAAATTGCAGATAATTAATCATTTCATTAATTGTTTCTAAATTTAGATTGCAGACGATACATAAATTATCTTCTCAAAGTAGGAATTATCTATTAAGAGAATTTTGAAAGTAAATTGAAAAGTTAAAGCATAAAATACTGACAAACAAAAATTCATTTTTTTTTTTTGTATTAGATAAGTTAATTGTACTTTATCTGAAACCTTCGCGCGCGTGCAAGCTATAAGTTGACTAAGTTTCATAGTAATCTAAAGAATGGTACGGCAGCGCATAAAATACTAACAAACAAAAATTTATTTTTATATATTAGATGCTAATGTACCAACAGCGAAATATGATTAACAAGATCAGGGGATTTCATAAAAATGTGCTCACTTCAGAAGTTTTTCCACAGTCCATTTATTAATTCAATCAACATAAAACATAATCATTTATGTCATTTAAAACAATTTCCCTACTGGAAATATAAAAATATTCTAATTGTTTAGAAATAACCTAACGGATCAGGATTAGAGTGGTCAATCATTATAATATTGCCAACATAAAATAAAAATTTCATGAAAATTTTCTCACTTTAGAAGTTTTTCCACAGTCCATTTATTAATTCAATCAACAAAAAACAATCATTTATGTCATTTAAAGCATTTTCCCAACAAGAAATATAAAATAATTCTAATTTTTTAGAAATCACCTAATGGATCATGATTAGAGTGGACATTCAATGTAATATTACCATCAAACAACATTTTCCTAACTGGAAATATATACTTATTTCGTACTGTTTAAAAATCACCCAATGAGTCAAGATTCGAATGAACAACCACTACAAAATACTGTCAAAAAACATTTACCCAACTAGAAATGTATGCCCATTTCTAACAGTTTAGAAATCATCTAATGGATACACCCAATATAAAACTACCATCAAACAACGTTTCAATTATTAAAAAAGCAATAAAAGTGACTAACCATGACGAAACATCAACACAATACTCCAAGCTAATCTATCGAAATAAACCAAAAGCAAACACAACACAGCAATAACCCTTTCCAAACTACCCAGTTAGTCACCCAACATAAAAAAAAGACACCCCTTTACTCACCACCCCAAAAGATAATAAAGAAAAAAAAAAGAACATATATCTATACGCGATTTCGAAAAGTAGCCCACGTATTTAATGAAAATACGAAGTCGCATGCGATGTCATATGACCACAAACAAATTGTCCAGCCTCAGACAATTCAGCCTCGCTGTATTTACAGTACAGCTAAGATAAATAAAATGACTGCTCAGTTTCGGATCAAATGAGCACGACCTGGGCAGCCATAAACCGCGATATCAACTCCCGAAGAGGGTGGGAGAAGGGGAAAAACCGTGACAACAATTCATGTGTCACGCTATTTCTCACTTACACGCAGAACACAAGAGAGCGACGGCGAGAAAAAAAAAATCAATGAGAATTAAGGCACATACAAAAAAAAAAAGCATATGATTGGGTAATGTATGGAGAGAAGTGACTTAAGTCATTATATATGAGCAGATATCGTTTGACGTTTTGATGAGACAAAATATTGCTACTGTAATGAGGCAAATTATTTAATTATGATGTTGTTGCTTACTCCACCCACCCTTGGATTTAATGCCAAATCAAATCCAGGGCCCGATTAAGACAGGGACACGTGGCGCATCCCCCACATTAGAGGTGGGGGCAAATAAAAAAATGCCATAGGCTAGTTTTATGCACTTCCACGCAAGGTTCTTCATTAATAAAGTAGTGTAGCAGAAGGGGCCCCCAAAGAAGTTTTCCCCCGGGCCCCAATTTGGTTAAGTCGAGCCCTGTCCAAATCAAATCCAATAGATCAGGGGAAAGAGGGGTGTAGCAGCTTCTGAGGGTAAAGGCCCCTGAGCACCCTGACTTCAAGCTCATATGAAAATGACACAAACTCGTTTGAGCAACCGCTTTTTATGAAGGGGGGGGGGACTCTTTCACACACGTCATATATAGGACGCACCGAACCTGGACTAGAACCTGAGGCGTCCAGATTTACTTAATTATATATCTAATAATTAATTTTGATACGCGCTCTTTCGGTTGAAAATCAATTTAAATTATTCCTTAATGCATTTGACTTATAATGGGTTAAAAAATTATTTATGATAGATTTAATTATTTATGCATTAAGTCAAAAAACTGATCGAAATTAATCAAACTAAATTATCAACTTATAGTACACAAGAAATAACTATTTTTTAAAAAAAGACTGATACTGAATTTTCTGTTATTTGAATTATCAGTCATTAATCGTTAGCAAGCAATTATTCGAATATACATTTGCAAACATTATGCAATATTCAAACGTTTAACAAATACCCAACAAGATCGAAATGAATGCATGATATTAAAATATTTAAGCTGCATGATTAGTGCGATTCAATAAATGATGTTCAAAGTAATAATAGAAAAGGGTTAATCTTCGCCCTTCTGACATTGACTTTACTTGAAAAACGAACATTTGAAAATAATAACAACTACTTTTCATCAGCTTTAAATCAATCACAGTTTATTAAGTCTTATGAACATGAAGTAACATTAATACCAACTTTCATTTAGAATATAAAGTTCCATATTCCATTATAATAAGTTTAAAAAAGGCAAATAAGGCTTTATTTTATAATATGATCGTCATATCACAGCATAATGCTGAACTTATTAGAATATATCTTTTTAGTGGTATACGAATTACTTTTAACCTTATATTTATGCTTTTACTTATACTTCTTACTTTACTTACCTTCTACTTATACTTCTTTAATACTTATATATTATTACTTATATACATTCTTTAATTGATTTTATTAATATTTTAATAATTTACTATTATTAATACTTCTTTAATTATCTATTTTAAATGAAATAATGTCATAACACTAACTCTCCGACCTTCTCGAACGCACTCTGGTAATTAATACTAAATGACCGACCACCGCAACAAAAACACTGGCCAGAACTGTGATTGAGTCCTAAGGGCCATCACCGGCCACAGTACAATCCTTCGCTAAGGATTAAGTCCCGTCATTGATAGGAGTAGCCGGAGTCCACCCCCTCACCTATCTTTACGTGCACCCTTCAGGTTGACGAGATCTAACCACCATGCTGAAAAAATATTATCATCATTTCGACATACCTCCCCCCTCCCTAGGAGTGAACAAAGGAGATAAAAGTAGATCAGTCGAAAAGCAAATAAGCATCCGCATTTATGAAAACTGAATTTTATTCAAATAATTTGCACAAAATATTTTGCTTATATTTGCCCATGTACAATAATTAATTCATACCAATTAAGATTACATAATAATAATTAATTTTCCATAATCATTAATTGGCTATTATACTTAGTTAGATTCATTGATAACTCAAATAATATAACGGCCAAATCATAATGGCCACATTATATAACGGCCAAATCATAATGGCCACATTATATAACGGCCAAATCATAATGGCCACATTATAATCGTAATAATAGTAAACACATTTTTATATGTTTCAAAGTATGTAAAAGATACAAATAAAAAAATTGTTGTCTTAGTTACCGATTTTAATTACAAAATTATCAGTAATTAGCCCTAAGACTAAGCTATGTTGAAATACATCAATTAAAATATTGATTAATACATATATTAAGTATAGTATTAATCAATGACTTAATGTATGCTTGATAAGGCATGGATTAAGTCAGATGAAAGATATCATTTGGTACTTTTCATCATATCTTAAATTGCCATCAACTACATCTCATTTTCTTCCAGTGGCATACTAAATACTAGTTAAGGCAATTTTGTTCACTTATATTACAACAACAAAAAATGCCAAATTATTACAATCAGTATGTAACAGAAATAACACGGAAAAACATGTCATGAGAAGCAATGAAAAGAAAAAGAACATGTCATAATAGTTTTAAAGCTATTAATTTTGGTTAAAGGAATCATAACCTAACTATTCAAATGCACAAAGGTTACTCTATCCCATTTGTACCACTGTTTCCATGAAAAAACCCGGAAATAATTGTATGAATGCGAAGGTGCATGTATACAAGCATCAGGGTGTGGCGTTCCGTGCGACCAGGTAAATAGTTAATTTCACTCGCCACACTGGAAAATCACAGTTATCGTGCGATTACTTTCATATTTTGTTTCTTTTTTTATGTTCCTGGCAGAGATTTTTTTCTTTGTTATTGTTATATAGCGTTAGCGTGCAAAAAGACAGTTGGGACACAGTTGCTTCGTGTATGCATTCTTTTAATTTTTCACCTTGTGTATTTTGGGTAGGAATTGCGACGTATTTCTGCGGAGATTTTTGACAGCTAAATAGTTAGACTAAGCTGCAGAACAGCTGTGCATTCTTCTTGTTTTGTTGTAGTAATAAGTCATTTGAAATTAAACTATTCAATGTTTTTTACAAGTTTTCTCTACACAGAAAAGCAGGAAAAGATGTAAAAACGATATTTTTAACCAGTAATATTAAACAGCTAGTTAAAAACGGATTAGCAATACAAAACAGTTAGGTCAAAAATAATTTAGGATATAAATTTAAATTTTTCCTGTAAGTTGGCAGCAGATAATATATGAATTAAATATTACAACTCTTATTACTTATCGCTATATATTCCATCTTCTTTCCTGGTTTTTACAATATATATTCTTTCTTTTAGTACTGGCTTTCACAATATATTACATTTTTTAGTTACTAGGTTTCACAATAAAATTCCATTCTTTAGTACTGGCTTTCACTATATGTTACATCTTTTAGTGCTATCTTTCACTATATATTGCATCTTTTAGTTACTAGATTTCACTATAAAATTCCATTCTTTAGTACTGGCTTTCACTATATGTTACATCTTTTAGTACTGGCTTTCACTATATGTTACATCTTTTAATACAGTCTTTCACTATATATTAAATTTTTAGTTGCTACATTTCACTATAAAATTCCATCCTTTAGTACTGGCTTTCACTATAAATTACATCTTTTAGTACTGATTTTCATTATATATTCTTTCTTTTAGTACTGTCTTTCACTATATTTTACATCTTTTAGTACTGTCTTTCACTATCTATTACATCTTTTGGTTTCTAGATTTCAGTATAAAATTCCATCGTTTAGTTACTAGATTTCCCTATAAAATTCCATCTTTTAGTTATTAAATTTCACTATAAAATCCCACCCTTTAGTACTGGATTTCACTACAAAATTTCATCTTTTGTATTAGATTTTACTATAAAATTTCATCTATTGGTTCAGGCTTTCACTATAAAAGTCCACCTTAATGTACTATCTGTCACTATAAAATTTCGTCATTTAGTATTGGCTTTCACTATTTAAAAAATCACACTTTTAGTATTAGCTACCACTATATATTCCACCTTTTATTATTCCAACTTATACCGGTCCTGTTTAAAATGCTTTGAAACTTGGAAAAGCTGTCATGTTATTTTAACGTGGTCATATAATGAGAAAGAAAAAGATGGGACACTTTAACCAGAACCACAATTTCCAATTTTTCCATCATTCCAACTAAGAGAAATTAAATATAGGCGGGTACTCGATTGAATTCAAACATATAAACATCTCATTTTGTAGAAACGCGAGGGGCTATTTTTAGAAAAAGGATTTCGTAATTGTGAACCATTGTTAAAAGATGAGGACCACATCTAATTGGAACCATCATCTCAATTTTATTTGCCACATATACTACGATTTTTCAGCATAATTCAATTCTAGAATTGCTATTGTCAGCATATGATAGTTCGCAAAAATACAGATACCGTAGTTGTTACAAAATCTGATTTTATTTTAATTGTTTCATGTTGGGAAAGATGGTATTTTTAAGTAAAATTTCCCACAATTTATGTAATACAGTTTTGAAATTTCAAACATTTGTTCTCCCGATGAAATTACCAAAATTTAATGCATTTAAACATTTTATATCAGAAATAGATAAGCTCATCAATTCATTTAATTAAATTTTGAATCTATATCGTCACGCCACCTGGTTTTACTAAAAAAAGGATAATACGATTCCATAATATTTATTAAAGAGAATATAATAATAATTAATAAAAGAAGAAAATAATGAAACTTTTAAAAAGTTTGCTTTTTAATTTAAAACAACTTAGTTTTTAAAGACTATTTCTAAAGTTTGATCATGAATTTATTTTGACAATTCCAATATATATTACATCACTTCCTTAAATAAAATATGATTTTCAGATGTTTTTATTGAATTTAATTTTAAATGTGTTTTTTTATCGATAATCAGACACTATTAACAAAGAAATCTTGATTATAAATTTTAAGATTTGAAACAAAATATTCTTCAAATATTAACCACAATGGTGTATGGTTATTAATAAAAAATGGTTAGTTCAAAGATCCAATACGAAATGGTAATTAATTTAATTAAGGTTATTTTTTTTTGAAATTTGAGAAATTTGAAATCATTAAAAAATTGTGTATAACAAGAAATTCGGCAAAATTGCTAATTTTTCAAATTTCAAAAAAAAAAAAAAAAAAAGAGAGAGAGAGAGATTTTAACCTTAATTAAATTAATTAGCATTTCGTATAGGATCTATGAACGAACCATTTTTTATTAGCAACTATACACTATTGTGGTTAATATATGAAGAATATTTTGTTTCAAATCTTAGAATTTATAATCAAGATTTCTTTGTTAATAGTGTCTGATTTTTAGAACTAGATTCTCTATTAGAAAATGAATTATAATGTTTAATAAAAAAAATTGATCGCCTGAATTTGTTTCTCATTGAAAAGTTTAAAAATATTAACAAATCTAAGCAAATTTATAGCCATATCATAATTCAGAAAATTTCATGTAATTATTTTGTTTCTTCATAACTCAATACAAACTTTAAATTTGGTTTTCTTTATTCAAAAATTAAATAAGTCGCAAGCTTCTCAATAAATATCTAAAAGTGAGCTAACACTTAATATTGCCACATATATCAAAAGAGAAAATATTACCGAAATTCAAATTTAATGGTTTAAAGTAAATTTTTATATTTCCTGAAATCTCTACCCAATATAATAGTAAATGTTTAACTGGAAAGTAATACGCAAATATGAAACCGCAGAGACATGCAAATAACGTGTTTCACTAAATTTATCTTCTTTCTCCACATCAAACACCATTACAGAGCACAATTATTTTCTTGCGATATAAAGCAGTAGTAATATGAGCTAATATTTGTGGAAATTAATGTATTTGAAAATGGATCTCAGACGAAAAGAAAAATCCCATTTAGATTAATTTATTTGATAAGTAAAGGAATTTATAAAAATAGAACAGTGATCATATTTGTTAATCCGGTCTTTCCATGAAACTGATACATCACAGTAAGAACATAAAAATTAATAATACAATGAACTACCGGTTGGAATTGGGACATTGGAATTTACTGAGGTAATACAAAAAAAACGAAACGAAATTTAAACATTCTGCCTTAAGCTCTGAATAAATACAACTCCCTTTACTGTTTTATACCTAATATGGAGTTTTAAAACGGATAAAAATGCACTGTTGACAGGGCACAAAGCAGAAGCTACAACGAAGCAATCAGAGCGCCAATCCTGCTGCTTTAAAAACGATCCGAGAGAGGGCGCTGCACAATCAACTGGCAACAAAATAAACACGTGTTTGGGGATAACCGAGAAGACTGCAGCGCAGTTGGCCTTGGAACGTTGGAGAGACCTAAAGATACATTCTTTCTTTCGTCTTTCCCTATTCATTGTCGTCTGCATCGCAGGCTGCTTAGCGAATTAAGGGACAATCCGCATATTGTAGTTTATTAAATATCGTTCGTTGGTGTTGTGAGGGAATTTAAATGAACCAACAACGGGGATATTGAAGAAGAAAAGATTTTTTAACTCCTGAGTAATTATTTCAATTTCCTTCATTGCGAAACATTTAAAAATGAAAGAACAAAGAAAATGATCTAATATTCATTATTTAAGAATAACTTAATGAATAAGGATAATTGAATGTATAGCCCCCCCAAGCATGATAAATGCTTATTTTTTTCTTCTGTTGACGTGAATACTGATAGCAAAATAAGTAACGGGGGTGGAGTAGGATATAATGTATCACTTTTAAGCATTTTTAATTAGCCTTTCATACATTTTAAAAATAAAAGTCTATTTCGGTTGTATTAATGTGCTATTTTGAAGCACATTGAAGGTTATTTTGAAATTAAAAGAGTAATTAACTAACCCATTTAAAAAATAGATTAATGTACAAACTAAATACATTAGCACAAAATTCACGCTATGAAATAAAAGAATATGGTACACTTTTAGTTATAAAATTGGGTACAGTGTATAGTATTCTTTTATTTTATAACTATAAATAGTGTACAGTATACTCATGCGGTAAAAAAAATACGGTGCGTAGAGCATGATGCTATGTGTTATATAACGATAGTTTAATATAAACACTTCTGGACGCATTTTGCTATAAAATGCAACAAACTAATGAAGATAGGAGGGGGTTGAATTTTTCTCACATATTCCTAATAAAAATGCCATCGTTCCTCTCCTTATAAAAATTTGGAGCCTGAAATAAAGTTATAAGTACCGATGGGTTTTTTTTTTCTATTTTTAAATTCGTGCATGAGGATTTTATGCTTCTTTAATATAGTGGAGGAAACTAAATACACAATTAAATATACATTTCGGATGTTTTATTCTAAACCAATTGAAATCAGAATCAGTACAGAACTACAATTTTCTATGCACATAAAACAAATATGTAATTTCTTTTAAGTCTGTGTGGTTTTCAATTTCTTTGCAGTTATCTCAATCATATACATGCGAATTTTAAGACTGACAAGAGGTCAGCTCTTTGACGGATTTCATATAAAAATTTGACAAATATATAAGTGCACTTATAAAGATAAAACAATATTCTAAATGTAAATTAGCTAAATTATAGAATCTTTGAGTTATCGCATTTCTAATCATGTGAAAGTACAGAAAAGTAGAGCAATTATTGGATAGATTTGATTCAAAATTTGATACATATTTATACTTCAAAAGTTAAACGTGTCAATTATATTTTATGCTCTCGTCGTTTTGTAATTATCGTGTTAACAAAAATTATCTTTTACATCATCAGAAAATTTCTTTTCCAACTATATAAATTTTTGCCGTATATTTTTTTTTTATCAATTTTTTACAAAAATATTTTAGGTGTATTTTATAATTTATTTCATTGCTAAAATGACACTAATATAATTTTCCTTGCTTCCCTTAATATTTCATACTGGTTTTCTTCTATTTTTAATGATGGCCTTATATTTCCACGTTCAATATGTTAGAATAAACGGAAATACTTTTGCTAAAAAATTTTAAATTGTGCTGTACATGCAACTAAGGATTAATTTCAGAATTATGCAGCGTGAATTTATAGTGCATTCATCTTTTAAAATAATTTATTCTTTCTTGAGAAACTTTTGAATCTATAAAGATTTAGACTTATAGACCGAGATAGCCGTAGGGCGTTGGACTCACATCAATTCGATTGTGTGTTCAAACCCCGGAGGCCGAAGACTCTCCGTATGTGTGGTGACTGGTGCGTGTATAAATCTGTCGTGGTCACAAACTCTTCCATGTCGAGAGCAACATCATAGGGGGTACTGGATCAGAGGTGATCGTTCTCTGATTTAGGGCCTAAATTACGATATGCGGACAAGTGAATGAAATGTATAAATGAAGTCCCGTATAAAGGGTTGTGACGAGTAGCTAACTCGTACTCTTGGCCCTAAATGGCGCTATTTACAAAATAAGAGGTGCACAATTCGGTTTAAATCGCAACGGCTATTTAGTCAGTAGGCTTGTAAATGACGCGTCATTAGAAATAACAACAACTACAGATTTAGACAGAAATATTACATAATCGCAAAGCTCGAAAAGAAAAATCATGTAAGGTTTTTAAAATTGCATAAGTTGTATAATGACAAAAATTTGAAGATAAGAATATTTTACCAAGTTACCCATTAAAATGAAACTACATAAAATATTTAATTTAAGCCATTCATTGCCAAAAAAAATTACAAATCCTTATTTTATAGCAGTTTCCAACGAGATATTTCGTAAATGCCAGGGATTGGTTTAAATTCTTAGCCATCATTAAGTCTTTGTGAATCAACTGATCACAAATATCGACTGGATATTAACACTCTGATTGCGTAACTCTTTAAAATCACTATTTCAATGCAATGTTTGTCAATAAGTTCAAATATTTTTCAAAGACAGGAAACTGATATTAATTGTTACATGATAATATTTTATAACAAAATATGTAATTACAAAAATAAACACTCTAAACTGAGAAAAACGCGGGATGCAACAGAAAATGGACTGATTGTCAACCCGGGAAATCGCGACCGGAGGGTTAATAAGCATTTTAATACTATAATGATCAATTCTCAATTGATCGCCTAGTAAACAAATCGAATCTCAAATATAAACAGCGCGGAATGTGCGTTATTTATATACCCAGATAAAACACAATATACATCATTTACTAGAAAACTCAGTGAACTATTGCAAACTTTGCAATCGGAGGATTGGCATCAGCAGCAATTCTAAGTGCCATAAAAGGAAGTCTGAATTGCTAAACAACAAAACCTGGATCTCCTCTTTCAAAACATCGAAATAAAACTACAATGGAAAACGAGTCAGCACATACAATAAAAAGACGCAAAGCAATAAATCTAAGATACAAATCCTATGATTTCTTATACAACCGATAAGAGCATCTCAATAGACGAAACTATGGGGGTTGGGCATTGTGTATCTAGAGAACACAATAGAGAAATCGGAATTGCGGTTTCGGAATGCCTTTGATTCATCGAAGTGACCAGTCAGACTTGTTGGGGGAGGGGGAGGGTATCTGTGTATAATATTATAGATGAAAACAACAATTCAGAAAAGAAATAGATTTCTTGTAGAGTAAATATTCTGCGCTAAAATAGCAAGTGTTTTGGTCAATATTTAGCTTTAGATGCAGGCAAAATCAGTAAAATTTGTTATCAATATGAATTTGACCAGCACTTGTATCAACGAACGATGACAATTTTCTTTTGTGTTTTAAGAAATGATTTATAATAAAAAGGGCGATTGTTTTTTCAAAACTTAAAATATAGAAATCAGGAGTATCGAAGAAATTCAAAAATAATTTAAATGAATTTTGTAACAATACTTAATTATAACCCATTAGCTGCCACGACTCATATTTGGGGTTTTGGAGATATTGCACACACCAATGGGCGACAAAAATATATTTGACAGTTTAGCTTCATTCTGTATGTATCAGTCAATATTGTGTGCAGCAAAAAGTGAGTGTTCTTTGTTTCATTGCATTACAGCAAGCGAACAAATTTAAAATTCGTTTGTAAATTAAATGGAGCAGAATTGTAAGTAACCCTTATTGAAAGTAAAAATATAACCCTTCAGAATTGCCATATTTGAAGGGTTATATTTTTGGATTGGTTTTATATTATAACGAAATGCATCACTATGTAATTTAGAGGCTATAACGAAGTTTATAAAAAAATGTAATATGTAATTTAGAGGTTGTATAAACTATTTATTATTTACTCAGTCTTGTTTTTATTGAAATGATTGTACAGTCTATTTTAATAATGATACCACATTTCAAAGATGTCAGATATTTTTTTAATAAAACATTATTTTGAATGTAATTATATTATTACACAATGTATTGCGCATAGATATAACTTATCCATGCAATTTTTTGGCATTTAATGGGTTAAAACATTGATAGCTATTCAATTTTTTTTAAAAAAAGAAGCATTATAACAAAAAATATGTAGCAATTATTATTTTAGGTTTTCAATCCACTAATTCATTTAAATTAAGTATTATAAAACATTCGTAAAACAAGTTAAGGTTATGAGATTTATTCTAAATGTATTTTTTATGTGTTTATATATGTATTTCTTATAATTATGTAGATTTTTTTCCTTTACTATAGCGAATGGTGAAAAAAGTTAGAGAGGGATTACGATCGAAATTGAGGCGAAAGTCAATGATTGGAGACCATAGTCAGATATCATGATCTTTGGTGCGGAAATGGAAACATACTGATGAAATTTCTAGGGTTTGGAACTTTTCATACCGTTTTGCCAGTTTGCCACTTATTAAACAAGTTATAAAAAATGTTTTCCATCGAAAGCAGAGTCAAAGTAGGAACTGGTTAAGAGGCCTTTACGCTGTGATTAGCATAGTTTATTAACCACTTAAATATTGCGCCTATTTTTCATAAAGGGAATGTGTTTTATAGTTCACTAGCAGTACGGTATAGCATCCATATATTCACCCGCGGTATAGCATCCAAGAAGAAAAATTAGCTTTAAATTTAAGTTTAATCTCCATCCGATATGACTTGGGCATGTTACCCAACATAAAATATATTTAGGAATTATTAAAAATTGCTACAAAAGAATTCTTTATGGAACGAAGCCTTCTTTAATTTAACGTATTAAGGCCAAGATGGATTTCCTTCTTTTGACCATGATGAGATTCGAATCACTGTTTAAAACTAGACATAAACAGCGAAACTTTTCGCATTTGCATATCACAGCTCTTGCTATTTGTACATGCGCAGTTATAAAACTTCCTTTATTATTCTGATATTAATTTAATATACTAAAGTCTTCGCCAATACATGTTCAACAAAATGGTATAAATACATCTAATATCCATTAGCTGTTTCTCAAGTTTTTGTGGTTCAAATAAACACACTTTTAGGAGACTTCATTTTATACTATGTATAGATTCTTCTGATATGGGGCAATAAGTTGCATCGTATACCTTGCATTTGCCGTTGCTTTCTGTGTTTCAACCGATATCCTTTTAAACACAAAACATGCAATATGAAATGAATTTCTGATCGTTTAATAAAACATTTTCAACGATGCTCTGCTATTTTTAATGAAGCTAAAATCACTTGCAATTTAAGCAACATGAAAACTATCTCCTTGTAATCAGTTTTCCTTGATAAAATATAATAAAATAATCAGATTTCTTCTGTTTTTATTTCTAAGGTTTCTCGTAAAAACTGAGTTCTAGCTTCTCAGTCCTACAAATCTCTAATTATCTAACCGCTGTTCGAAAACTATGACTTTCTCGTTCACCTGTTATGCTTCTTTCGAATTTACTTTATTCGAAAGGCGATTAATGATTTTCTTCAATCAAAATCAAAAGTACAACCAAAAAAATCACCCATTTTGATCTGTTCTAACTAAAAACAGAAAAACCCCAAAACAAGATAAAAATCAAGATTGGAGTGCCACGATAATGACAACACGATAAGCCACTGAAAAATACAAGAACAACACAGGCGGCCCAGTAAAAAACAGGCGAATGAAGCATACGGAAAAGAGAGCTCAATATAATCTTCTTTCCAGACATTTGTAGATCACCTTAAATCCTCTCCGGGTTCCTATAATACGGTGGTAAAAAAACAGCGGGCCTTCTTACTCCCCAAACGCAAGAAATGACCTTCTACTTGACGGCATACGGAAAATAGTCGCAAAACAAAAGCCACCAGTCCGTTCCTTTGTGGCTGAAGCGTCCACCGTTGTCATGGCGACTAATCCGCCTGAGACTAGTGTTTACCGACGCTACTTGTGTTACGTGTTTACATCAACTTCCATCGGAATCCGAGCTTCGAAACCGCACTGGAATGGTTTCGAAATATTTTCTTGCTCGGGAAAGGATTTGCCCTGGATTAATTTTTAACGAGAGTGTTTTTGGCCAGTAATGGTCTTGTTAAAGGTGAGGGCAAAAGGGATAATCCATTTCGGGTAGGGGAAAAAAATAGGAGTGTCGGTGGTTTGGTTTGGTTGGGAACGAGATTTTTTGATGGGTATTACGTTTGAGAAATCACAGACCAACAGTTTTTTTTCTTTCTTCGAGCTTGTGAATGGACTAGGAAATTGGAAATTTAATACTGTACAAAAGAATTCTACAGATTTAAATGTAAATATCACAGCCATTCTTCATTTAAAAGATATTTTTAGGTATTATTTTTATTTATTAATTTTTAAAGAAATATTTGTTAAAAAACGATGCTAACATACATTATTTAAAATACTTAATTTCATAGAATTTTGAAATATATCATTACTATTTTTTACTAAAAAATTTAAAAATTATAATATAATTAACTATTTTAAAAAATAATAAATTCGTTTAATTTTTAATATTAACTTTAATAAGATAAAATAATTATTAAGCCCCATATATCGTTAATACTCGCTATTTTAAGGGCGGATTCATTAAGAGTTTTATATTAATTAATTAATTTTTGATTTGGAAACCGTTTCTAATATATTTTACTCTTTAAGATTTGAAAAAAAAAACACGCATAAAAGAAATTAAAAGTAAATGAAGCAAATAGTAACTTTAAGTAAGCACAATTAAAATTTATATAAATTTAAAACTCATATATTAAATTTGGAAACAATATTTTTCTTTTTCTTTTTATACAAATAGGTAAGAAAAAAAAAATGCCTAATTTATCGCGAAATAACTCAAAAATGAAACGGATCATTTTTAAAGTGAAAGATTTTATTTCTAAAATTCTTAAGGAAATAATTTGCAAATAGAATTTGATAAAAGCGGGTTTAAAATAATATAATTTATACATAATCGAAATTTATATTTCACTTTAAGATGAGAGAATTCGATGAAGTTTAAAGATATATTTATAAAATGGAAAATCTTTAAAAAAAAATACTTCGTAACTTCTTACAAGATGCAATAGTCGTCTTATTATACATTTTCCCCTTCATATAGCATAATGATAAGTCATATAACTGACCTCCTACCAGCCACGAAGGCACACGGATAAACCACGTAAAACTGAATGACCGAACCACCGCAACAGCAACACTGGCGAGAACTGTGGTTGAGTCCTCATGGCCATCACCGGTTACGATATAACCTTCCCCGTAGGGAGTACGTTCCGTCCTCGATGGGAGGGTCAGACCCCCACCTATTATTGTACCCACCGGGTTGGCGAGATCCAACCACCATACCGGAAGCCTCTCATCCTCAATTAAGAGGTGTCTCCTGGGGAGGTTACAGCATAATGATAAATTAATTTTTTTAAAGTATTCTTTATTATTAAATACGAGTTTTTGCAATTAAATGCATTTTTATAACCCTTTTTCGTTCTCCCCAATATATTACTTTTAACGAATATTCAAAAAAATTTAGCAACACATGCATAATTAATGTCAAAACTGTTATGTATGAAAAATTATGCCCATCAGAAGCGGCTATGTTTTTTTATTACTCCAACGTGCATATGAATAAATTACCTAAAACAAATATTTTTTCAGCAGAATAAATACCCCATCGATAAAAATCAACCCCACGCCTCCTTTTTCAATTTCCGCTAAGTGTGAATTTTTTTTAGTACATATATAGCCAATTTTTCATGCGGTCACTGGACACGCTTTGCATGCTATGGCACAATACAAACAAACAAAGTAGAGGGACACACACACAAGAAAAAAATGCCTTCTCTCACAAAATCGAAAATAAACTTTTATGCTCCGGCAAATTTATGGTCAATATCACCGATGGCAGTCGCACTTAAAAACCACCCTTTAGAACAAACAATTCCAAAAAGGGCCTTAGGAAATGCTTACTTCTGGGCCTTTTCACAGCACACCATCCCCCACAGCCCAACCCTTCGTCCCTCTTCACTTCAGCACACGGTCCGTTAAGTCCCAACAACACACTCACGCACTACTCCCTAAAAACAACCTAATAAGAAACAAAGTTAAGAAAATAACTGGGAGACTGTGCGGTGAGGGGAGGGGTGGAGGGTGGACTCTGTCACCATGGCAACGGTGCTGATCCTTCTCTCGCCTTTTCTAAAGTAAACAAGGCCGGACAAACAAACATTAAGGGCTTCAAGTATTTGCGAGCGGAGAAAAAGAAGGAAGAGTCCAGCTTGCCGTTGCGGTTGCCATAGGAACTGTTAGATAACACAAAGACGCAAGAAGATAAGGGGCATTGTTAAAATGGTTTATTAGAATCCATTTAAGATTATACTAACATTTGGCAGAGTGGATTACAACGGAAAGCCCTATAAATAAAACGCTCATACTTATGTTCCTCGTTCCAATTTCTGATTCTATTGGGAGACGACTTGTCAGAATCCTCCTAATCGTTTATTATGCCTGTTGGTGAAGCATATCAATTATTAGAATAGTAATGACATTCAAGCAACAGGTTGATAATCACTACCTTTTACGATAAAATAATTTACCTATAAGATGGAGTATCATAGATATCCAATGACTGAAAATTCGTTCAATTGAAAAAAATATATAAATTTCCTTATAATTTTTGCGGTTCTTTGCTATAAAGATATCTAGTCTGTAGATTTCATTTTAGAGCTCCCTCGCTACACTTAATTTAACACAGTTTTTAAAAACTTTTCTTCAAAAACATACAGAGAATTAAATCTAGCCTGAAAAAAAATCAAAGTAAAGAATTTGGAATGACAAAAAACTTATGTGTCAATTTTAAGTTAGAGATTATAATATATCTTAACTTTTTTTATCATGTGAGAATATGGCATTGCTTTCGTATAGGGGTTTTAAATACTTGAAGGCAATGAATAAAAGAAACTCAAAATCGCGTAAGCAATGAATAAAGCATAAATGGCAATATTCATCAATATCTTTTAATCGCATGTATTTTTTCCTCTGCTTTTACCAGTAATGCATTATTATTATGTAGGCTTCTTTGGAAGCAAATGCATTTTTAAGGTTGACGTAGGGCAAGGCATCACAGCTGTTTTTTCATGGAAAATAATTTTTTTCGGAGGAAATTAAATAATTTAATTTTTATAACATGTTTAAAAACTTCACTCGTGTTTAATATCAGTTTTGATAAAAGTATTTTCTATTTCCCATCGTGGGGAAAAATCAATTAATTCATTGTTAAGTGGGAAATACTTAAAGATTTTACACTTATTCTAAGATTAATCCATTATGTAATTGTTTTATGATCTCAGAAAATAAAAGTTTGTGTTTACGAAAGCATTGTTTTCATAAAAATTCTATATAAATTAATGTGTATAAGAATTTATTGGTAAATGGAAATAAAACACACACGCATATAAAGAGAGACAGAAGTCTCTTGATTGTTTCAAACCGGTTTAAAGTAGTTAATAAATTAATTATGACAAATAATGACTTAAAAAATAACGTTCTCAACATGATAATTTGAAATTTGCAATAGTGGATTTCATTTTTACTTTTTTAACTGTTACCTTACTAAATTTTTTAACAACAGAATAGTTAGGTAAGAAGAAGAAAATATACTGTTTCATTGGCACTTTTAATATTTTACAGTGCAAGTCGCTATGATCGGACGGATATATACTGGTACAGCTTCTTTCCTGTATTTTTTTTTCTTGGTAAGAAGCGTTGTCTTCTGGAACTGGACATTGAAAGGGAAGAGGGATACGTTGCTTTCATTTCGTTCAACAATAGATACTAGTTTTCTATTGAAACTCCTAATTCTTCACTGGTGAAATGGATTCACAATAGTCATTCACTGCGAAATAACATATCTACTCTTGAAAAAATACTTTTTAATAAACTCGAAATACTGATGAAAATTTTATTTTTGAAGAAAGTTGGTCACAAGGTTTTAAAATAAATTTTAAGAAAAAGGTTGCAAAAAAGAGGTAGCTCTAATTGCTCAAGTTTTCAGAAAGCCATAAAAATTCTAAGTCCCAATGAGACAAATAACTCCAACCCTTGAGTAAAGCGAGAATTAACAATTAGCACTACATCTCTTTAGCACCAAATGAAAAAGATGAAAAAAGATTTTTTTACCACATGATATTTCATGTAACTCTA